>OW121742.1:124495982-124896878 GCA_933228675.1 Stomorhina lunata | reverse complement strand
ACGATAGGCCAATTTTTCTATAGAAAAAATGACGATAGGCCAATTTTTCTATAGAAAAAATGACGATAGGCCAATTTGTCTATAGAAAAAATGACGATAGGCCAATTTTTCTATAGAAAAAATGACGATAGGCCAATTTTTCTATAGAAAAAATGACGATAGGCCAATTTTTCTATAGAAAAAATGACGATAGGCCAATTTTTCTATAGAAAAAATGACGATAGGCCAATTTTTCTATAGAAAAAATGACGATAGGCCAATTTTTCTATAGAAAAAATGACGATAGGCCAATTTTTCTATAGAAAAAATGACGATAGGCCAATTTTTCTATAGAAAAAATGACGATAGGCCAATTTTTCTATAGAAAAAATGACGATAGGCCAATTTTTCTATAGAAAAAATGACGATAGGCCAATTTTTCTATAGAAAAAATGACGATAGGCCAATTTTTCTATAGAAAAAATGACGATAGGCCAATTTTTCTATAGAAAAAATGACGATAGGCCAATTTTTCTATAGAAAAAATAACGATAGGCCAATTTTTCTATAGAAAAAATGACGATAGGCCAATTTTTCTATAGAAAAAATGACGATAGGCCAATTTTTCTATAGAAAAAATGACGATAGGCCAATTTTTCTATAGAAAAAATGACGATAGGCCAATTTTTCTATAGAAAAAATGACGATAGGCCAATTTTTCTATAGAAAAAATGACGATAGGCCAATTTTTCTATAGAAAAAATGACGATAGGCCAATTTTTCTATAGAAAAAATGACGATAGGCCAATTTTTCTATAGAAAAAATGACGATAGGCCAATTTTTCTATAGAAAAAATGACGATAGGCCAATTTTTCTATAGATAAATGACGATAGGCCAATTTTTCTATAGAAAAAATGACGATAGGCCAATTTTTCTATAGAAAAAATGACGATAGGCCAATTTTTCTATAGAAAAAATGACGATAGGCCAATTTTTCTATAGAAAAAATGACGATAGGCAAATTTTTCTATAGAAAAAATGACGATAGGCCAATTTTTCTATAGAAAAAATGACGATAGGCCAATTTTTCTATAGAAAAAAATGACGATAGGCCAATTTTTCTATAGAAAAAATGACGATAGGCCAATTTTTCTATAGAAAAAATGACGATAGGCCAATTTTTCTATAGAAAAAATGACGATAGGCCAATTTTTCTATAGAAAAAATGACGATAGGCCAATTTTTCTATAGAAAAAATGACGATAGGCCAATTTTTCTATAGATAAATGACGATAGGCCAATTTTTCTATAGAAAAAATGACGATAGGCCAATTTTTCTATAGAAAAAATGACGATAGGCCAATTTTTCTATAGAAAAAATGACGATAGGCCAATTTTTCTATAGAAAAAATGACGATAGGCCAATTTTTCTATAGAAAAAATGACGATAGGCCAATTTTTCTATAGAAAAAATGACGATAGGCCAATTTTTCTATAGAAAAAATGACGATAGGCCAATTTTTCTATAGAAAAAATGACGATAGGCCAATTTTTCTATAGAAAAAATGACGATAGGCCAATTTTTCTATAGAAAAAATGACGATAGGCCAATTTTTCTATAGAAAAAATGACGATAGGCCAATTTTTCTATAGAAAAAATGACGATAGGCCAATTTTTCTATAGAAAAAATGACGATAGGCCAATTTTTCTATAGAAAAAATGACGATAGGCCAATTTTTCTATGGAAAAAATGACGATAGGCAAATTTTTCTATAGAAAAAAATGACGATAGGCCAATTTTCTGTAGAAAAACTGGAATAGTTGTACGGTGGTCGGTGGTTTTCGTTAGAAAAGTGTTCGTTGGGAGAAGTTTTCTATAGAGAAGTTTTGTATAGAAACGTTGTCGTTGAAAGAAGTTTTCCATAGAAAAGTTGTCGTTGGAAGAAGTTTTCAATAGAAAAATTTAAGTCAGAAGAAGTTTCCTCTAGAAAAGTTGTCGTCGGAAGAAGTTTTCTATAGAAAAGTTAGGATAAGTTTTCTATAGAAAAGTTGTTATTATGTAAAGTTTCTATAGAAAAAAGTATTTTACATCTTTTTCCTACACCCTGTTAACGCTACTTTGTATATCTCTCTGTATGTTTATGTATGAGTCTTAATTTTTTTGTTGTTTCTTTACAGTTTTTTTTTCTGCTGATGAGGTAAACAATAAAATTCCACAAATTTCATAAATATTTCAGGCACATTTACCTGGGTATTTTTATATCTTTAGAAGCATCTCTTGACATTATGGAAAGATTACAAAAAAGGCATAAAGACATATATTTGAGTGTATAAGTACGTTCGTGTGAGTTTACGTTTGTATACAAAAACATTATCAAAATAAAGACAATAACAAAACCAAAATGAAATGTGAACAATAAAAAAAGACCCCAAGACTACGTGGGGTGAAATGTTATGGGTAAAGGCATTACCATAAAAATCAATTTGTAACAACTCGAACAGAGAAAATATAAAAAAATGATATTATAATTTATTGTTTTCTTTAACAATAATAACCTTAAAGTAAATATTCACTTTGAGACAAAAAAAAAATTCTAAATGTCTGATTTTGGCCTAGACATGTCTTAAAATATTCCCTCATTTCGCTTCAATTCTTTTGTTTCTAATGAAATTTTGAACACAAATTTTCTGGGTCTTTCAAGGCAAGAGCAAGACTCTAGCGAAATCTTAGAAATTCTAACATGAATTTTAATTTTTAACACCAACAAAACACCGTCATCATCGTCTTCTCCGCTGCTCTGCCTTGTCTGTTCACCACAAAATCTTCATTAATTTTTAAACAAATAACAAAATTGAAACCCAAATGCTGAAGTCCTTTTTTGGAGCTTCAGATAACAAAAATCTAATGACTCTAAAATGTCTTGAATATTTTTGTTTTTTTCTTTAGCTGTTAGAATTTTCGCAGTTGCTTGTTTTCTGATTTTATATTTATTTAAATGGTAATTAAATAAAATTAATGACAGCTTTAAATTTGTATCAGGACACATGTTCTGATGAGGATACTTTTGTAAAATCAGGGAAAATTTATGTTTGATATAATCATTTCTATAATTCAATAAATTTTATGGTTAAAATTTTAAAAATAGGAAGAGTTTTTAATAGAAAAAATTATGATGGGAAGAGTTTTCTTTAAAAAAAATGATGGTGGGAAGAGTTTTCTATAGAAAAGTTGAGGGTGGGAAGAGTTTTTTTTTTTATAGAAATGTTGAGGGTGGGAAGAGTTTTCTATAGAAAAGTTGAGGGTGGGAAGAGTTTTCTATAGAAAAGTTGATTACGTGATGGTGAGAAAAGTTTTCTATAGAAAAGTTGATGGTGGGAAGAGTTTTCTATAGAGAAGTTTTTCTATTAAGAAGTTTCTTTAGAAAAGTTGATGGTGGGAAGAGTTTTCTATAGAAAATTTGTAAGACGGGAAGAGATTTCTATAGAAAATTTGAAAGATGGGAAGAGTTTTCTATGGAAAAGTGGGAAAAGTTTTCTATAGAAAAGTGGGAAGGTGAGAAGTGTTTTCTATAGAAAAGTGGGAAGGTGGGAAGAGTTTTCTATAGAAATTTTGAAAGATGGGAAGAGTTTTCTATAGAAAATTTGAAAGGTGGGAAGAGTTTTTTATAGAAAATTTGAAAGGTGGGAAGAAATTTCTATAAAAAATTTGAATGGTGGGAAGAGTTTTCTATAGAAAATTTGAAAGGTGGGAAGAAATTTCTATAGAAAATTTGAAAGGTGGGAAGAGTTTTCTATAGAAAATTTGAAAGGTGGGAAGAGTTTTCTATAGAAAATTTGAAAGGTGGGAAGAGTTTTCTATAGAAAATTTGAAAGGTGGGAAGAGTTTTCTATAGAAAATTTGAATGGTGAGAAGAGTTTTCTATAGAAAATTTGAAAGGTGGGAAGAGTTTTCCATAGAAAATTTTAAAGGTGGGAAGAGTTTTCTATAGACAACTTTAAAGGTGGGAAGAGTTTTCTATAGAAAATTTGAAAGGTGGGAAGAGTTTTCTATAGAAAATTTGAAAGTGTTTTCTATAGAAAAGTTGATGGTTGGAAGAGTTTACTATAGAAAAGTTGATGGTGGGAAGAGTTTTCTATAGAAAAGTTGATGGTGGGAAGAGTTTTCTATAGAAAAGTTGAAGTTGGGAAGAGTTTTCTATAGAAAATTTGATCGTGTGAACAGTTTTCTATAAAAAAGTTGATCGTGGGAACAGTTTTCTATAGAAAAGTTGATCGTAGGAACCGTTTTCTATAGAAAAGTGGGAAGGTGAGAAGAGTTTTTTATAGAAAAGTGGGAAGGTGGAAGAGTTTTCTTTAGATAAGTGGGAAAGTGGGAAGAGTGTTCTATAGAAAAGTGGGAAGGTGGGAAGAGTTTTCTATAGAAAAGTGGTAAGGTGGGAAGAGTTTTTTTTAGAAAAGTGGGAAGGTGGGAATAGTTTTTTATAAAACAGTTGTAGACAAGAACTGTTATCTATTGAAGTTCTTAAATTATTGTATTTCCTTTAAATCTTTCTTCCAATTAATTTAAGGAAAATCTCATTATGTCTTAATTCATATTAAATTTCCCTTAATTATTTACCCACAATTTAAATGAATGTTTTTGTTGTAATTGAAAATGTTGATTAATAAACTGTATGTAATTATACCCTATAGCCTTCAATAGAGGAATAGAGTGTGTATTAGGTTAGAGATAAAGTTTGTTACTAGTCTGTCCTCAATGTCAGTCTGTCTATCATCTGACTGATGGAGGATACATTTTAGGTCAAACTCTGACATTTCTTAAGGTTATAGAGAACCGCCTGTTCGGCCTTGATGTGTCGAAATTAATTTCTTATTGCCTTAAATTCTATGAAAATTTAATCAGTTTTAAACACAATCACATTGTTTAATAAATTAAATATTTGCAATCAATTATTTGAATTATATGTATTATATTAGCAACCAAACGTGCGTATACATTATATTTGGGTTTATATTATAAAACTATTAATATCAATCATACGCCTGAGTAACTTTAATAACAATTAAAACATAATGAAACAATCATTAGAAATAGGATAATCAAGGAAAAGGCAGGAAGGATATAGACAGGCAGACGGACTCTATGATTAGAGTTTACAATGAAAGTAAATACTACACGTGTATTTAAGTAAAATAATATTAAAGTCATCATTAACCTCATATTAAGCCACATAGTGAAAGTCATTTCCTTGATTCCCTATGAAAACAATTTAAGTAGACTTCTTTAAATCCCAACTTTATTTTACAATTTGTTTTCATTTTTTCCTAATCTTTATTGTTTTGTAGTTTCTAAAAGGCATAATATAAAAATCCCAACATTTATCTTTATATAACACAAAAATAGTCACTAGGTTTTATTTAACAAATCTATCCCATTTCCTTTTCATTTCTTTCCATTTTGTTTATGAATATCAATTTTTTTTATATTCTTCTTAAAAGCTTTAAAATCCCGCTCATAAAATGCTTAACTGCCCTTTAGTTAGTGCATATGTCTGTCCTTAAGTCTGACTGACCCAAAAGGATTTGTTATCCTTTTTTCCAGTTTTATTTTGTTTATTCATTTGTTATTTGAAACTATTCGTTTTCCCATATCCTTTAAGGTTTTTTCGATTTTTTTATTGGTTTCTTCTTCATCTGTGGCTTTTATTTGGGTTTTATTGATTATGAGGTTTTTATAGATTATTTAACATTTTATGGAGTTATAAATAGTAAATAATTTTTAAAGGAAGATTTTCTTTTAACAATTTTTCTTTTGCAAATTCCAAAATTATTGTGGTCAGTTATAAGAGATGTTAGAAGAGGATTTCGAGGTTTTGTTAAGAAGGATATAAGCAATAATTTTGTGGTTTTAAGGACTTTAAAAGCAAATTAGTTTTATGGCCAATGCAAGGGAGAAAAAGCAAAAGTTATGTTGTAATATTTACAATAATGCTAAGTTGTCGATGCAAAGAGTCTTATATTGAAAAGTTTTCGATCTGAAGAGTTTTCTACAGAAAAGTGGTCGGTGGGAAGAGTTTTCTATAGAAAAGTGCTCGGTGGGGAGAGTTTTCTATAGAAAAGTGGTCGGTGGGAAGAGTTTTCTATAGAAAAATGGTCGGTGGGAAGAGTTTTCTATAGAAAAGTGGTCGGTGGGAAGAGTTTTTATAGAAAAGTGGTCGGTGGGAAGAGTTTTCTATAGAAAAGTGGTCGGTGGGAAGAGTTTTCTATAGAAAAGTGGTCGGTGGGAAGAGTTTTCTATAGAAAAGTGATCGGTGGGAAGAGTTTTCTATAGAAAAGTGGTCGGTGGGAAGAGTTTTCTATAGAAAAGTGGTCGGTGGGAAGAGTTTTCTATAGAAAAGTGGTCGGTGGGAAGAGTTTTCTATAGAAAAGTGGTCGGTGGGAAGAGTTTTCTATAGAAAAGTGGTCGGTGGGAAGAGTTTTCTATAGAAAAGTGGTCGGTGGGAAGAGTTTTCTATAGAAAAACTGTCGGTGGGAGAGTTTTCTATAGAAAAGTGGTCGGTGGGAAGAGTTTTCTATAGAAAAGTGGTCGGTGGGAAGAGTTTTCTATAGAAAAGTGGTCGGTGGGAAGAGTTTTCTATAGAAAAGTGGTCGGTGGGAAGAGTTTTCTATAGAAAAATGGTCTGTGGGAAGAGTTTTCTATAGAAAAGTGGTCGGTGGGAAGAGTTTTCTATAGAAAAGTTGTCGCTAGGAAGAGTTTTCCTTAGAAAAGTCGCTAGGAAAAGTTTTCTATAGAAAAGTTGTCTTTCGGAAAATTTTTCTATAGAAAAGATGTCTTTGGGAAAAGTTTTCTACAGGAAATATATCTTTAGGAAGAGTTTTTTTTTGAAATAAGGAGCTACTTATAGTTGTCAATGGGAAACTTAATAGTCGGGAAAAGTCATCGATAGAAAAGTTTGTGATAGGCAAGAACTGTTTTTAAGTATTGCAATAATTTTGTTCTAGTTTAGTTCTTTTTCCGTTCTTCATAATTTAATCCTATTATTTAATTTAATTTAATTTAATTTAATTTATTTAATCCTATTATTTTTATAGTCCTTTTTTGTCCCTTTATTTCAAATCCCTTATTTGTGTTTTAAATTACCCCTTTATTAAATAATAATTTGTCATAAGGATTTGTTAAACAAATTACCATAATAATAATAATAACAATATTATTAATAGCTCACAGCGAACTTTAAGTGTTGAGGTGTCAATTTGTTAAAAGTTAAACAATATTCCAAAATATTGCACTCTATTGTTGTTGGCTGTTGTTTGTTTTTGTAGTCATTAAACAAATAACAATAACAAACAAATAAACACCAACAATAACAATATAAAATTTCCCAGCAAAAACTACAATAACAATAAGACAAACAAATATTTAACAATGAGTTAATAATAAAACAATGAAAAATGAGAGGGCGAAAGAGAGAACTGTATAAAAGTTTTCTCTAACACCCGTTATATTGCAAACGGAAGTACACACACACACATATGTATATAAACATTTACATTAGTATTAAACATAAAGTGAATTGCATGTCAACATGTTAAATTTGTTGCTTATGAAGAGACCCACGAGTGCGAAAATAAAGTGTTAGGGGAGGGGAAAAACAATAAATATGAAGTGTAGAAAAAAAAAAAATATGTAGAACGACAAAAATATATGGTATAATAAAAATATTAATTACATTTAATTACACTATACTTATACCGTGATATTTATTTTGAAGGATTATGTGAACAACATACAGATGTAGAACATCAGATGAATAATATCAAATAAAGAAACGAGGTAGAAATACACCAGAACTAGAACAAAAACAGAACTAGAACAAAAACAGAACTAGAACAGAACTTTAGTAATGTTTAAAAAAAATCCTTTCGTCATTTTTTTTAAAGGAAAACTCCTTCTATCGTCATTTTTTCTATAGAAAAATTGGCCTATCGTCATTTTTTCTATAGAAAAATTGGCTTATCGTCATTTTTTCTATAGAAAAATTGGCCTATCGTCATTTTTTCTATAGAAAAATTGGCCTATCGTCATTTTTTCTATAGAAAAATTGGCCTATCGTCATTTTTCCTATAGAAAAATTGGCCTATCGTCATTTTTTCTATAGAAAAATTGGCCTATCGTCATTTTTTCTATAGAAAAATTGGCCTATCGTCATTTTTTCTATAGAAAAATTGGCCTAACGTCATTTTTTCTATAGAAAAATTTTCCTATCGTCATTTTTTCTATAGAAAAATTGGCCTATCGTCATTTTTTCTATAGAAAAATTGGCCTATCGTCATTTTTTCTATAGAAAAATTGGCCTATCGTCATTTTTTCTATAGAAAAATTGGCCTATCGTCATTTTTTCTATAGAAAAATTGGCCTATCGTCATTTTTTCTATAGAAAAATTGGCCTATCGTCATTTTTTCTATAGAAAAATTGGCCTATCGTAATTTTTTCTATAGAAAAATTGGCCTATCGTCATTTTTTCTATAGAAAAATTGGCCTATCGTCATTTTTTCTATAGAAAAATTGGCCTATCGTCATTTTTTCTATAGAAAAATTGGCCTATCGTCATTTTTTCTATAGAAAAATTGGCCTATCGTCATTTTTTCTATAGAAAAATTGGCCTATCGTCATTTTTTCTATAGAAAAATTGGCCTATCGTCATTTTTTCTATAGAAAAATTGGCCTATCGTCAATTTTTCTATAGACAAATTGGCCTATCGTCATTTTTTCTACAAAAAAATTGGCCTATCATCATTTTTTTTTATAGAAAAATTGGCCTATCGTCATTTTTTCTATAGAAAAATTGGCCTATCGTCATTTTTTCTAAAGAAAAATTGGCCTATCGTCATTTTTTCTATAGAAAAATTCGCCTATCGTAATTTTTTCTTTAGAAAAATTGGCCTATCGTTATTTTTTTTATAGAAAAATTGGCCTATCGTCATTTTTTCTATAGAAAAATTGGCCTATTGTCATTTTTTCTATAGAAAAATTGGCCTATCGTCATTTTTTCTATAGAAAAATTGGCCTATCGTCATTTTTTCTATAAAAAAATTGGCCTATAGTAATTTTTTTCTATAGAAAACTTTGCCTTTCGAGATTTTTTTAATAGAAAAATTGGCCTATTGTCATTTTTTCTATAGAAAAATTGGCCTATTGTCATTTTTTCTATAGAAAAATTGGCCTATCGTCATTTTTTCTATAGAAAAATTGGCCTATCGTCATTTTTTCTATAGAAAAATTGGCCTATCGTCATTTTTTCTATAGAAAAATTGGCCTATCGTCATTTTTTCTAAAGAAAAATTGGCCTATCTTCATTTTTTCTATAGAAAAATTCGCCTATCGTCATTTTTTCTATAGAAAAATTGGCCTATCGTTATTTTTTCTATAGAAAAATTGGCCTATCGTCATTTTTTCTATAGAAAAATTGGCCTATTGTCATTTTTTCTATAGAAAAATTGGCCTATCGTCATTTTTTCTATAGAAAAATTGGCCTATCGTCATTTTTTCTATAGAAAAATTGGCCTATCGTCATTTTTTCTATAGAAAAATTGGCCTAACGTCATTTTTTCTATAGAAAAATTGTCCTATCGTCATTTTTTCTATAGATAAATTGGCCTATCGTCATTTTTTCTATAGAAAAATTGGCCTATTGTCATTTTTTCTATAGAAAAATTGGCCTATCGTCATTTTTTCTATAGAAAAATTGGCCTATCGTCATTTTTTCTATAGAAAAATTGGCCTATCGTCATTTTTTCTATAGAAAAATTGGCCTATCGTCATTTTTTCTATAGAAAAATTTGCCTATCGTCATTTTTTCTATAGAAAAATTGGCCTATCGTCATTTTTTCTATAGAAAAATTGGCCTATCGTCATTTTTTCTATAGAAAACTTGACCTTTTGGTATTTATTCTATAGAAAACTTGACCTTTTGTATTTTTCTATAGAAAACTTTGCCTATCTTCATTTTTTCTAAAGAAAACTTTGTTATATTTTGTTATTTTTTCTATAGAAAACTTAGCCTTTTGTCATTTTTTCTATAGAAAACTTAGTTTTTCTTCATTTTTTCTATAGAAAACTTGTCCTTTTTTAATTTTTTCTATTGAAAAATTGGTCTTTTGTCATTTTTTCTACAGAGAACTATCGTCATTTTTTCTATAGAAAACTTGGACTTTTGTAATTTTTCTATAGAAAACTTGGTCATTTTTCATTTTTTCTTTAGAAAACTTGGCCTTTTGTCATCTTTTCTTTGGAAAACTTGCCATTTTTCATATTTTCTATAGACAAATTGGACTATTGTAATTTTTCTATAGAAATCGAGACCTTTTGTGATTTTTCTTTAGAAAACTTGTCATTTTTTCTTTGGAAAACTTGCCATTTTTCATATTTTCTATAGACAAATTGGACTATTGTAATTTTTCTATAGAAATCGTGACTTTTTGTGATTTTTTCTATAGAAAACTTTTCCTTTAGTAATTTTTCTATTGAAAACTTGGCCTTTTTTCATTTTTTTTTTAGAAAAATTTGTCTATTATCATTTTTTCTATAAAAAAATTGGCCAATCGTCATTTTTTCTATAGAAAAATTGGGCTATCTTCATTTGTTCTATAAAAAAATGGCCTATCGTAATTTTTTCTATAGAAAACTTGTTCTTTTGTCATTTTTTCTATAAAGAACTTGTCCTTTTTTCATATTTGCTATAGAAAAATTGGCCTTTTGTAATTTTTCTATAGAAAACTTCGCCTTTTGTCATTTGTATTATGAAATATTTGGCCTATCGTCATTTTTCTATAGAAAGCTTGTGCTTTTGTCATTTTTTCTATAGAAAACTTGGCTTTTTGCATTTTTTTCTATAGAAAATCTTTATTTTTATAAAAGTAAAAACGATTTGGAAACGAAATACAACAGAACTTTATGATTTATCCTCGTTATTAATATATTTTTCCAAAAAATGTCCTTTATTATTCAAACACATAAATTTTTATTAATGTTAGTGTTTAGCAATATTTACATTTGTAAATGCTTGAGTGTGTGTGTGAGTGTATGTACGAGTAAAATATTTATAAATCTAAAAGTGTGTGTAATACAATATTTACACGTTTTACGTCTATTTGTTTAATTTTTTCTAGTTTTTTTTGGCAACATAAACTGAATGTTTTTTTTTGTAATTTCATTGTACAGAATGTGTTTTTTTTTGGGGTCTCTGAATAAAAACATGTTTGTTGTATGTCAATGTGGTTGTTGTAAAACATACATGTAAATAGTTGTTAGTTTTTGTAAATGGTTTTATTGTGTGTATGTTTTGTAGTTTTAGTTGTATGTATTTGTTGTTTGTATTAGTGTTAAAATAAAATAAATGAAAAAATCACATGAAAACGTGTTTTAATTAATATGCATAAATGTTCATGTTTATTAAATATACTAAGTAAAGTAAGTACATGTGTATGTGTGTGTGTTTGTATGGGGAAATATTCTGATTTTAGATATACCAAACTACATATGTATGTATGTAGAAAATAGTGTATACAAATTTGTATTTCTGTGAATTTGTGTGTATTTGTTTATATGTGAAAAGTTAATAGCAAAGATTAGTTTTAGTTTATATTAGTAAGTGAGAAAGGGTGTACACAAACACAGAAACATTAACACAAGCTCATGTTTATTAAATGTAAACGACCCTGTATTAGTATTAGTTTAGATGAATATGATTTTTTTTTTGGAAATTTACTCATACATATTACATGCAAATACATACATATATCTCTTTACTTAGATTCCCATGTATATTTGCTTAGTTATCCAAATATTTATTATATTATATTCATTCTTATTTATTTTAAGCAGATAACCTTGCACAAATTTTATTAAATTTTACTTATTTATTACATTTTTTCTTTTCTTCCTCTTGCTCTTTGCTTAAATGTCATAAATTATTATTTATTTATGCTAAAATAAAAATTAACAAAATTTATACACGTTCATTTACATACGTTCATGTTCATGTAAATGTCCCAGATTTCCTTATGGTTTTCAGGTTTTTTTTATTACTTGTAATTTTCTTGATTTTTCCCTTATTGTTTTAAAAGGCATATAATAAAATATTATTTGTTTTTAGGTAATGAATTTTGATATTTTATTGTGTGTATTGTTATAAAATAAAATTTATTATGGATCACAAGGAATTTGACACCATTTGCTAGATTCCATAAAGCTACAGGTGAGGATGGTACTATGCGTTTATTATAATGTTAGTAACACTAACTAGAGTAATCACTGACTAAGCTCATGCTAAGTAGACTCTACAGCTAAAGTACTTTAAAAATTACTTTATGTAGTCCTCAGAAGACTAAAACCTTGACTAATGCCTAGCTGGTAGTCTAGTTACCGACTGTAGGGTAATTTATAGACGAGTTTAAACGACTTTAATTTCTCAATTGCTATTTCCAAGGTTTTTTTTAATAAATTTCTTTTTCTTGATTTAAACGCGGAAATTAATGTATAAAATTTCATGCGTGTGTACGTCAAAACTGTAATTTAGACGTTTTTTACATTTGAAGATTTTTATTTAAGATAAATATAAAATAAGCCAATTTTTCTATAGAAAAAAAAAGACGACAGGCCAATTTTTCCAAAGAAAAAATAACTATAGGACAATTTTTCTAAAGAAAAAAATACGATAGACAAAGTTTTCTATAGAAAAGATAACGATAAGCAAAGTTTTCTATAGAAAAAATGAAAATAGGCAAATTTTTCTATAGAACAAATAGCGAAAGGTCAAATTTTCTTCAGAAAAAATGAGTTTTCTTCAGAAAAAATGACGATAGGACAATTTTTCTATAAAAAAATGACAAAAGGCCAAATTTTCTACAGAAAAAATGACGAAACGCCAAGTTTTCTATAAAAAAAAAAAAATGACGAAAGGCCAAGTTTTCTATAAAAAAAAAAAAATAAAGATAGGACAATATTTCTAAAGAACAAATAACGATAGGATAATTTTTCTATACAAAAAATAATGATAGGCCAAGTTTTCAATAGAAAAAATGACGAAAGGACAATTTTTCTGTAGAAAAACTTACTATAGACTAAGTTTTCTATAACAAAAATGAAGAGAGACCAAGTTTTCTATAGAAAAAATGAGGAAAGGCCAAGTTTTCTGCAAAAAAAATGACGATAGACCAATTTTTCTAAAGAAAAAAATGACGCTAGGATAATTTTTTTATAAAAGAAACGACGATAGGCAAAGATTTCTATAGAAAAAATTATGATAAGCAATGTTTTCTATAGAAAAAATGACGATAGGCCAATTTTTCTATAGAAAAAATGACGATAGGCCAATTTTTTTTATAGAAAAAATGACGATAGGCCAATTTTTCTGTAGAAAAAATGACCATAGGCCAATTTTTCTGTAGAAAAAATGACCATAGGCCAATTTTTCTATAGAAAATATGACGATAGGCCAATTTTTCTATAGAAAAAATGACGTTAGGCCAATTTTTCAATAGAAAAAATGACGATAGGCCAATTTTTCTGTAGAAAAAATGACGTTAGGCCAATTTTTCTATAGAAAATATGACGATAGGCCAATGTTTTCTATAGAAAAAATGACGTTAGGCCAATTTTTCTATAAAAAAAATGACGATAGGCCAATTTTTCTATAGAAAAAATGACGATAGACCAATTTTTCTATAGAAAAAATAACGATAGGCCAATTTTTCTATAGAAAAAATGACGATAGGCCAATTTTTCTATAGAAAAAATGATGATAGGCCAATTTTTCTATAGAAAAAATGACGATAGGCCAATTTTTCTACAGAAAAAATGACGATGGGCCAATTTTTCTATAGAAAAAATGACGATAGGCCAATTTTTCTATAGAAAAAATGACGATAGGCCAATTTTTCTATAGAAAAAATGACACTAGGCCAATTTTTCTATAGAAAAAATGACGATAGGCCAATTTTTCTATAGAAAAAATGACGATAGGTCAATTTTTCTATAGAAAAAATGACGATAGGCCAATTTTTCTATAGAAAAAATGACGATAGGCCAATTTTTTTATAGAAAAAATGACGATAGACCAATTGTTTATAGAAAATTTTTCTAAAGAAAAAATGACGATAGGCCAATTTTTCTATAGAAAAAATGACGATAGGCCAATTTTTTATAGAAGAAAACATTTTCAGTTTATCTATCGCAGTTTTTCTCTATAGAAAAATTGGCCTATTGTCATTTTTTCCATAGAAAATTTGTCCTATCGTCATTTTTTCCCATTGTCAACTTTTCTATAGAAAACTTTTCCTATTATCATATTTTCTATAGAAATTTTTTTTAACTATCATCTTTTCTATAGAAAACTTTTCCTACCGTCAACTTTTTTATAGAAATCTTTTCCCATCGTCAACTTTTCTAAAGAAAACATGATTAACTTTCCTATAGAAACTTCCTTTTCTATAGTTAACTTTTTGAATTGTCAACTTTTCTATAAAAAACCATCTTCAACTTTTTTATAGTAACATTTGCCATCGTCAATTCTTCTATAGAAAATTTATCCCATATTTAACTTTTCTATAACAAACTTTTTTCATCGTCAACTTTTCTATTTAAAACTTTTTCCATTGTAAACTTTCCTAAAAAAAACTTTGCCTATTTTTAAGTTTTCTAAAGAAAACTTTGGTTATCGTCAACTTTTCTATATAAGACTCTACCAATCGTAAAGTTTTCTATAGAAAAAGTTACCTATTGTCAACTTATCTATAGAAAATTCTTTATTTAGTTAATTATATATATTTAAAAAAGAATCGATTTACTTACTAAAATTATTCCATATTTGTATGCAAACTATTTCGTGCCAAGTCATAATTTAAATATTGTTTTAACAAAAATCATTAAGTCATGAAACCACTTATGACTTGACACTTTCCCTTGGTAATAATGTCATATACTTATAAATTTACCAGCATAACTAATTTTATTCACTTTCACATGAAAAAGCCAAAACTAACAAGGACCTGTCACTTAACATAAAAGTAAAACAAGTAAAATTTACAAAACGTGCCAACCTTTTTAACTCAAACTCATTTGTATTCAAAAAACAGTCCCTACTTAGAACAAATTATATTAAATTCTGTTTGAAAAATCCTTTGTCTGGCTTTAAATTTATTTGTTACAAAATTAAAACTTTAATTGGTCTTTCCCAGTCAGTACAAAAGTCCTCAGTCTAATTGACACAACAATTTTACACACGCAACTTATTGCAGTTACAACTTGTTTATGTGACTGTATGTAGAACATGTTCGAATGCCCTCTGTAACTTTATGTTTTACACAATTTTTTAACATTATTCTCTGTATACACGAGTGTTGTAAGTTAAACTATTTAATTTGCTTGTTAAAAATTTTATTTATTTTAATTTAAATATAATTTTTCTTTTGTTAAAGTTTCACTTTTTCCCCCCTCATGCACAAATAAACACACATACAAACACGTAAACTTATACATTTATGAAATAAAACAATTAAATTATTTAATATTTTTGTGTGAATGTGGGAAAAGTATGAAAAATTTGTAGCAGAGAAAAAAAATTGAGAGAAAAATTTGCATATGAAAAATTTTTTGACACTTTTACTTATTTGTTACCTGAAACGTGTCATAATTTACATATTTTGGATGTATAAGAGTGTAAAAGTGTGTGAGTAAATAATAGCAACAATTTTAGTAGAAAATACAGCAACAAAAACAGCAATAAAGACTAACAAGAACAGCAAAAAAACAATTGCAGCAAGATTTAAAACATTCATAATGTGACATAATATGCAAAATGGTCGGTTTAACAGTGGGGCAAAAAAAAATTCATCCATTTTTCTACTTTATCTATTTTAGTTTTCATATTGTTCTGTTCTAGTTCTAGTTCTGTTCTAGTTCTGTTCTAGTTCTAGTTCTGTTCTAGTTCTGTTCTAGTTCTGTTCTAGTTCTGTTCTAGTTCTGTTCTAGTTCTGTTCTAGTTCTGTTCTAGTTCTGTTCTAGTTCTGTTCTAGTTCTGTTCTAGTTCTGTTCTAGTTCTGTTCTAGTTCTGTTCTAGTTCTGTTCTAGTTCTGTTCTAGTTCTGTTCTAGTTCTGTTCTAGTTCTGTTCTAGTTCTGTTCTAGTTCTGTTCTAGTTCTGTTCTAGTTCTGTTCTAGTTCTGTTCTAGTTCTGTTCTAGTTCTGTTCTAGTTCTGTTCTAGTTCTGTTCTAGTTCTGTTCTAGTTCTGTTCTAGTTCTGTTCTAGTTCTGTTCTAGTTCTGTTCTAGTTCTGTTCTAGTTCTGTTCTAGTTCTGTTCTAGTTCTGTTCTAGTTCTGTTCTAGTTCTGTTCTAGTTCTGTTCTAGTTCTGTTCTAGTTCTGTTCTAGTTCTGTTCTAGTTCTGTTCTAGTTCTGTTCTAGTTCTGTTCTAGTTCTGTTCTAGTTCTGTTCTAGTTCTGTTCTAGTTCTGTTCTAGTTCTGTTCTAGTTCTGTTCTAGTTCTGTTCTAGTTCTGTTCTAGTTCTGTTCTAGTTCTGTTCTAGTTCTGTTCTAGTTCTGTTCTAGTTCTGTTCTAGTTCTGTTCTAGTTCTGTTCTAGTTCTGTTCTAGTTCTGTTCTAGTTCTGTTCTAGTTCTGTTCTAGTTCTGTTCTAGTTCTGTTCTAGTTCTGTTCTAGTTCTGTTCTAGTTCTGTTCTAGTTCTGTTCTAGTTCTGTTCTAGTTCTGTTCTAGTTCTGTTCTAGTTCTGTTCTAGTTCTGTTCTAGTTCTGTTCTAGTTCTGTTCTAGTTCTGTTCTAGTTCTGTTCTAGTTCTGTTCTAGTTCTGTTCTAGTTCTGTTCTAGTTCTGTTCTAGTTCTGTTCTAGTTCTGTTCTAGTTCTGTTCTAGTTCTGTTCTAGTTCTGTTCTAGTTCTGTTCTAGTTCTGTTCTAGTTCTGTTCTAGTTCTGTTCTAGTTCTGTTCTAGTTCTGTTCTAGTTCTGTTCTAGTTCTGTTCTAGTTCTGTTCTAGTTCTGTTCTAGTTCTGTTCTAGTTCTGTTCTAGTTCTGTTCTAGTTCTGTTCTAGTTCTGTTCTAGTTCTGTTCTAGTTCTGTTCTAGTTCTGTTCTAGTTCTGTTCTAGTTCTGTTCTAGTTCTGTTCTAGTTCTGTTCTAGTTCTGTTCTAGTTCTGTTCTAGTTCTGTTCTAGTTCTGTTCTAGTTCTGTTCTAGTTCTGTTCTAGTTCTGTTCTAGTTCTGTTCTAGTTCTGTTCTAGTTCTGTTCTAGTTCTGTTCTAGTTCTGTTCTAGTTCTGTTCTAGTTCTGTTCTGTTCTAGTTCTGTTCTAGTTCTGTTCTAGTTCTGTTCTAGTTCTGTTCTAGTTCTGTTCTAGTTCTGTTCTAGTTCTGTTCTAGTTCTGTTCTAGTTCTGTTCTAGTTCTGTTCTAGTTCTGTTCTAGTTCTGTTCTAGTTCTGTTCTAGTTCTGTTCTAGTTCTGTTCTAGTTCTGTTCTAGTTCTGTTCTAGTTCTGTTCTAGTTCTGTTCTAGTTCTGTTCTAGTTCTGTTCTAGTTCTGTTCTAGTTCTGTTCTAGTTCTGTTCTAGTTCTGTTCTAGTTCTGTTCTAGTTCTGTTCTAGTTCTGTTCTAGTTCTGTTCTAGTTCTGTTCTAGTTCTGTTCTAGTTCTGTTCTAGTTCTGTTCTAGTTCTGTTCTAGTTCTGTTCTAGTTCTGTTCTAGTTCTGTTCTAGTTCTGTTCTAGTTCTGTTCTAGTTCTGTTCTAGTTCTGTTCTAGTTCTGTTCTAGTTCTGTTCTAGTTCTGTTCTAGTTCTGTTCTAGTTCTGTTCTAGTTCTGTTCTAGTTCTGTTCTAGTTCTGTTCTAGTTCTGTTCTAGTTCTGTTCTAGTTCTGTTCTAGTTCTGTTCTAGTTCTGTTCTAGTTCTGTTCTAGTTCTGTTCTAGTTCTGTTCTAGTTCTGTTCTAGTTCTGTTCTAGTTCTGTTCTAGTTCTGTTCTAGTTCTGTTCTAGTTCTGTTCTAGTTCTGTTCTAGTTCTGTTCTAGTTCTGTTCTAGTTCTGTTCTAGTTCTGTTCTAGTTCTGTTCTAGTTCTGTTCTAGTTCTGTTGTAGTTCTGTTCTAGTTCTGTTCTAGTTCTGTTCTAGTTCTGTTCTAGTTCTGTTCTAGTTCTGTTCTAGTTCTGTTCTAGTTCTGTTCTAGTTCTGTTCTAGTTCTGTTCTAGTTCTGTTCTAGTTCTGTTCTAGTTCTGTTCTAGTTCTGTTCTAGTTCTGTTCTAGTTCTGTTCTAGTTCTGTTCTAGTTCTGTTCTAGTTCTGTTCTAGTTCTGTTCTAGTTCTGTTCTAGTTCTGTTCTAGTTCTGTTCTAGTTCTGTTCTAGTTCTGTTCTAGTTCTGTTCTAGTTCTGTTCTAGTTCTGTTCTAGTTCTGTTCTAGTTCTGTTCTAGTTCTGTTCTAGTTCTGTTCTACCTCTGTTTATTCTACCCCACTGTGCGGTCGGTTTCCTTGGTAAGAAATGAAAAATATTACATACAATTTCCATTTACCTTTTGAAAAGTATAAAATGAAGTTCCTTCCGGGTTGCAATTACACATGCAGTACCGTTTTGTATGATTGTGTGTGTGTGTATGTTAATAAGTTTATATCCTTTCACAAGTGTTCCTACATATTGCTAACACATACATAGACCATCCTTTACAGATGTAAAACATTCGTGTACACAATTTTATATATTGACCCTAATGACATGTTATGTCTTTCTACATTTAAATGAAAATTTCACTTGGACTTTTTCTTTCATTACGTCTGTTTTCCATCTTTTTTCCTAAACATTTGTCAGTTGACGTGTGTTTGTATACGAATCCAAATAATCATGTTTTAACCTTAGAGGTATGTATGTGTCGCTATTCTCTCCTAAATGTTTGTGTGTCTATGGTTATGTATGAATATCTATCATATGTTACGTATAATCGTAAGTACGAGTATCTCTGTATTCATAAAAGAAAATGTTTGTGTTATTTGAAGATTTATAGCATTTGTGAGTCAGATTTCAAAAATGTAATTTGTAATGCTGTCCAAGTTTTCTAGGATTTGACTTTGTGTTTGTATATCTGTATTTTAGGATTCGCATGTCTCTATGTGATAATATTTGTCTTTTTGTATGTGAGTGTTTGTGTGTTTGTCTATGAATATTTACTCTATTGGCTTTTGCTTTTCTAACATGTGTCATTCTTGTTAGAAAATATAATACCACTCATACTTATGCATTCTCGAGAAATTGAACCTACATATACAAGCAAACATGCCGAGAGAAATGAACGTAAATAATACAAGTTATATATGGGAGAACAGTGGTAATAAGGGACAAAAGCAACATAAGATTATTTGAAGAATAATTTCTTTCAAAAAAAATTTGTCTATGTCTGTCTATGTCTGTCTTTGTCTGTCTTTGTCTGTCTTTGTCTGTCTTTGTCTGTCTTTGTCTGTCTTTGTCTGTCTTTGTCTGTCTTTGTCTGTCTTTGTCTGTCTTTGTCTGTCTTTGTCTGTCTTTGTCTGTCTTTGTCTGTCTTTGTCTGTCTTTGTCTGTCTTTGTCTGTCTTTGTCTGTCTTTGTCTGTCTTTGTCTGTCTTTGTCTGTCTTTGTCTGTCTTTGTCTGTCTTTGTCTGTCTTTGTCTGTCTTTGTCTGTCTTTGTCTGTCTTTGTCTGTCTTTGTCTGTCTTTGTCTGTCTTTGTCTGTCTTTGTCTGTCTTTGTCTGTCTTTGTCTGTCTTTGTCTGTCTTTGTCTGTCTTTGTCTGTCTTTGTCTGTCTATGTCTGTCTATGTCTGTCTATGTCTGTCTATGTCTGTCTATGTCTGTCTATGTCTGTCTATGTCTGTCTATGTCTGTCTATGTCTGTCTATGTCTGTCTATGTCTGTCTATGTCTGTCTATGTCTGTCTATGTCTGTCTATGTCTGTCTATGTCTGTCTATGTCTGTCTATGTCTGTCTATGTCTGTCTATGTCTGTCTATGTCTGTCTATGTCTGTCTATGTCTGTCTATGTCTGTCTATGTCTGTCTATGTCTGTCTATGTCTGTCTATGTCTGTCTATGTCTGTCTATGTCTGTCTATGTCTGTCTATGTCTGTCTATGTCTGTCTATGTCTGTCTATGTCTGTCTATGTCTGTCTATGTCTGTCTATGTCTGTCTATGTCTGTCTATGTCTGTCTATGTCTGTCTATGTCTGTCTATGTCTGTCTATGTCTGTCTATGTCTGTCTATGTCTGTCTATGTCTGTCTATGTCTGTCTATGTCTGTCTATGTCTGTCTATGTCTGTCTATGTCTGTCTATGTCTGTCTATGTCTGTCTATGTCTGTCTATGTCTGTCTATGTCTGTCTATGTCTGTCTATGGCTGTCTATGTCTGTCTATGTCTGTCTATGTCTGTCTATGTCTGTCTATGTCTGTCTATGTCTGTCTATGTCTGCCTATGTCTGCCTATGTCTGTCTATGTCTGTCTATGTCTGTCTATGTCTGTCTATGTCTGTCTATGTCTGCCTATGTCTGTCTATGTCTGTCTATGTCTGTCTATGTCTGTCTATGTCTGTCTATGTCTGCCTATGTCTGTCTATGTCTGTCTATGTCTGTCTATGTCTGTCTATGTCTGTCTATGTCTGTCTATGTCTGTCTATGTCTGTCTATGTCTGTCTATGTCTGTCTATGTCTGTCTATGTCTGTCTATGTCTGTCTATGTCTGTCTATGTCTGTCTATGTCTGTCTATGTCTGTCTATGTCTGTCTATGTCTGTCTATGTCTGTCTATGTCTGTCTATGTCTGTCTATGTCTGTCTATGTCTGTCTATGTCTGTCTATGTCTGTCTATGTCTATGTCTGTCTATGTCTGTCTATGTCTGTCTATGTCTGTCTATGTCTGTCTATGTCTGTCTATGTCTGTCTATGTCTGTCTATGTCTGTCTATGTCTGTCTATGTCTGTCTATGTCTGTCTATGTCTGTCTATGTCTGTCTATGTCTGTCTATGTCTGTCTATGTCTGTCTATGTCTGTCTATGTCTGTCTATGTCTGTCTATGTCTGTCTATGTCTGTCTATGTCTGTCTATGTCTGTCTATGTCTGTCTATGTCTGTCTATGTCTGTCTATGTCTGTCTATGTCTGTCTATGTCTGTCTATGTCTGTCTATGTCTGTCTATGTCTGTCTATGTCTGTCTATGTCTGTCTATGTCTGTCTATGTCTGTCTATGTCTGTCTATGTCTGTCTATGTCTGTCTATGTCTGTCTATGTCTGTCTATGTCTGTCTATGTCTGTCTATGTCTGTCTATGTCTGTCTATGTCTGTCTATGTCTGTCTATGTCTGTCTATGTCTGTCTATGTCTGTCTATGTCTGTCTATGTCTGTCTATGTCTGTCTATGTCTGTCTATGTCTGTCTATGTCTGTCTATGTCTGTCTATGTCTGTCTATGTCTGTCTATGTCTGTCTATGTCTGTCTATGTCTGTCTATGTCTGTCTATGTCTGTCTATGTCTGTCTATGTCTGTCTATGTCTGTCTATGTCTGTCTATGTCTGTCTATGTCTGTCTATGTCTGTCTATGTCTGTCTATGTCTGTCTATGTCTGTCTATGTCTGTCTATGTCTGTCTATGTCTGTCTATGTCTGTCTATGTCTGTCTATGTCTGTCTATGTCTGTCTATGTCTGTCTATGTCTGTCTATGTCTGTCTATGTCTGTCTATGTCTGTCTATGTCTGTCTATGTCTGTCTATGTCTGTCTATGTCTGTCTATGTCTGTCTATGTCTGTCTATGTCTGTCTATGTCTGTCTATGTCTGTCTATGTCTGTCTATGTCTGTCTATGTCTGTCTATGTCTGTCTATGTCTGTCTATGTCTGTCTATGTCTATCTATGTCTGTCTATATCTGTCTGTGTCTGTCTATGTTTGTCTATGTCTGTCTTTCATTTTGATCTTAATTATACCTTTTATATCCACTGTCCTACAATACTTATCTCTATATCTATATCATACATTAAATACCAGCATTTATAAGAACATTTTACAGTCCAAAAATATGAGAAAATCTTTTACTCATCATACACATGTCATCATATATTACCTAGTCAGACAAAAATTTTGCTACAAAAAAATACAAAGAACAGACCAAAAACAGACACATTGACACTAGTCAGACCAAGAGTCGTAAGGTCGTTTCTGTTAGTTTTTTTGGGCAAATGTAGAATATTTTGCACATTGGGACACATACACACAAATAATGTTGACAAACAAAGGACAGATGTGAGAACAAGGCTTCATACAAATGTTCTAGGATAGTTACATTTTCCTTTTGCATTCAGAAAAATCATTAAAAAACACATGTTTTCGGGTTTTTTTTGTTTGTTTTTTAAAGCAAATGTATTATTAGACTAAATTTACATCATTTTCTTAAATAACTTTATTTGCAGAAAGTCATGTGAGTGTAAGAATACATGAAGTGCAAAAGGCTGTAACTAGTTAAAATCGAAAAAGATTTTTATTAGATTTTATAAGTACTTATTTCGTTTGACGTTATGAAAGTCAATTATAAAATAATTTTTTGTAGTTTTGTTAGTTATCTCTTTTTGCCTATAACATATTGTAATTTTTCTTGCCTTATAAATATTATCACAACTATGCCATAGTTAGTTATGATTTTTGTTTTCATAAGTTTATGTATGAATGACCATTTAGTTTTTGAACTCTTCAATATGCAAAAGTCTTCATTTAGGGGTGAGAGTAAAGGACATACATATGAGGGAATATATGAAAGTACTGACGGACGTACTTATATAAAATGTTAGTATATGATATCTTTAGTCATTTAAATTTTAATATGTGTTAGTTGATGCATTTATGTGATTGCTTGAGTATATCTTTGACATTATATTACATATTTCCGTATCCTTTCAACATTTTGTTAGTTACTCTATTATATAATTCAAAGTATCCTTCTGTCAGTACAGAGACTCTTCTGTCTCTAATTTAACAATTTTTTTTAATTTAAATATTGTTGGAATGTGTAAATGTGGCAAATGTCGCCAGTTTTCATAAAATATTTTCATATTATCTCATATTCATCTCAAATAGAAAATAGGTGAAAAGGTGTGAGAGAAGTCAAACTGGATTTTTTTTTGAGTTTAGTAAGGCAAAAAAAAAAAAGAAACTACATATGTGATCTAAAATATATAACCTCACCTTGAACACATGTAAATTTTCTCTTTACTTGTGATCAATCGAAGATTATAAAGTTGAGAAAGATGAAAAGATATAAAGAGGCTGTGAAGTCTGTAAGCTATTGATTGACACTTGGGAAGACTGACATGAAGTTTTTTTCTTTTTGTTAATTTAAAATGCCTCCAAGTAAATGGTTTCCTTCCTTTACGTAGAACTCAATTTAAATCCATATTACTACGATATTCTCTTTGTATTCATTACAGTCCTTACTCTTATGTCCTCCTTCTAATTTGTCAGCTCAAGGATGTTTTTTTTTATTTTATATCAAATGTCATAAAATTGCATGTTAATTTGTTCTTGTTTTTCCATAAATTGACACATTCTAGGAATCTCTGTCAAATGACCTGAGTTCAAGAGAAATTATCTTTAAAAATAAGCCAATTAAGTATATTTTGATGTTTTTATACCCTACATTCTTTAACTAACAATGTAGATATATCAAAATATTTGCTAACTCTGATTATTTGTACAATTATCTCAGTCTGTTGGTCTGTCTGTCTATATCTGTCTACCTGTCTGTATATCTATATCTGTCCCTATCTGTCTCCGCCTGTCTGTCTGTCTGTCTGTCAGTCAGTCAGTCAGTCAGTCAGTCAGTCAGTCAGTCAGTCAGTCAGTCAGTCAGTCAGTCAGTCAGTCAGTCAGTCAGTCAGTCTGCCTGTCTGCCTGTCTGCCTGTCTGCCTGTCTGTCTGTCTGTCTGTCTGTCTGTCTGTCTGACTGACTGTCTGACTGTCTGTCTGTCTGTCTGTCTGTCTGTCTGTCTGTCTGTCTGTCTGTCTGTCTGTCTGTCTGTCTGTCTGTCTTTCTGTCTGTCTGTCTGTCTGTCTGTCTGTCTGTCTGTCTGTCTGTCTATGTCTATCTGTCTGTCTATGTCTATCTGTCTGTCTGTCTGTCTGTGTGTCTGTCTGTGTGTCTGTCTGTCTGTCTGTCTGACTCTGTCTGACTCTGTCTGTCTCTGTCTGTCTTCGTCTGTCTCTGTCTGTCTCTCTCTCTGTCTGTGTCTGTCTGTGTCGGCCTGTCTGTCTGTCTATATGTCTGCCGTCGGTCTGTCTGTTCCTGTCTATCTTTGTCTGTCTCCTTCTATCTTTGTGTGTCTTTGTCTGTCTATGTCTGTCTTTGTTTGTATTTATCTGTCTTTGTTTGTCTTTCTGTGAAATAGTCTTTGTCCGAGTTTTATAACTTATTTTCTTGATGAAGTGTTTAAATATTTCGTTGAAGCTGAATATATTTTCATTTCTTCCAAATAGAAATTAGTAATTTCCACCTTGTCTTTGTGGGACTAATGACAAATTCTAGTTTTGAAAACTGACAAATCTATGACAAGTTCAAATTAAAATAAATGACAGATGGTAGAAGGTAAATGCAGGATTGAAAGATGATTTTTAATTTAAAATTTTAAATATTAAATTACTCTTTTCAATGCGAAGATTTTTGCAAAAGGAATGAGAAGCAAGAAAGTAACGAAATTTTAAAATTTATTAAATTTTATTAACATACAAAAATATCAAAAGTTTTGAAGTTAAACTAATTATTTTAAAATTTATGAAGGTAGAATACCTTTAATTAAGTTCAAAGTTGTTAATAAATCTCTAAAATAAGTTTTAATTTGCTTTTAATTTATGTCTTTTCGCTTAAAGTTTCTAGTATAAAACTCAAATTTGTTTGATCATATGTTGCGTATAATTAATATTTATTAACCTTAACCTTAATATTATTACTCATACGTCATGCTGGTATCCTAATTACTTTTATTAACATAATTTTTAGCATATTTACATAATTTATATTTTTGCAACTAATTTCCATGAATTTTTATTTCATGCATTTTTTTCTATCCTCACCACAAATAAGAGTAATTAAGTAACCGAAGTAATTGAAACTTTCATGGCTACATATTTTTTTTCGTATAATTTTAATTATAAAATCAAGCCTTTTTTCTGGGTGACGATAAAACTTATTATCATAATTACTTTTCTAGTTTTTTGGGTTTTTTTTACTTGTTACTTTTGAGTTGGTTGGAAATTAGAGGATATTTGTTTGGTTGGATTTTTGATTGCCGAAAATGTGTGTGAGTTTTTTAGGTTAAATGAATAAATTTTTGGAAAATCAAAAGGAATAATGAGTGATTTTATAAACGGCATGGAATATTTTAGGATAATTTGGGCAAAAGTGTTAATTTTATACAAAAAAGTAGATTATAAAATTGCAAGCAAAAATTTAAAATAAAATGAAAAAAGTTTACTATGTATGTATTGGTTAAGAAGAAATAACACTCCTCAGATAGACATAGACATATACAGACATAGACGGACATAAACAGACAAAAACATACATAGACAAACTTACAGAGAAAGACCTACACAAACATATATACGTATATACGTGTATATTATACAAAATTCGATTTCATTCCTTCAAAAGTATTTGTCACAATATGACGTTCAAATTATTTTCCATTAACATGAAAATTTTCCTAACCATAACTTTAAACCCATAGAAGACACAAATATTTATGCATCCGGTTTGGTGACAAGTTTTTTTTTTTGTATGGCCTCCACTAAAATACCATGACACAATTCCTGTTGCCATATTCGATTGCAAAAAATACTAAAGAACTAAGAAAAAATTTATAAATAAACAAAACGAAAGTTGATTCGATTTTTTTGCAATTAATAATATTTTTAAATAGAACAATATTTTTTGATGAATTCTATTAACTAAAGTCAATTTTTCTAAAGAATTTTTCTAAATCAAAAGTTACTTTTTTATAAAAAAATGACTACCGTCAACTTTTCCATAGAAAAAATGGACTATCGTCCAATTTTCTATAGAAAAAATTGAAAATCTTCAACTTTTCTAAAGAAAAAAAAACAAAAAAATAAAATCGTCAACATTTCTATAAAAAAATTTACTATCATCAATTTTTCTATAGAAAAAAATGACTATCGTCAAAGTTTCGATTCAAAATGTAGACTATTGTCAAATTTTCTATAGAAAAAATTGACAATCGTCAACTTCTTAATAGAAAACTATCTTCAACTTTTCTATAGAAAAAATTGACTATCGTCAACTTTTCTATAATAAAAATTGACTATCGTCAACTTTCTTATAGTAAAAATTGATTATCGTCAACTATCCTATAGAAAAAATTGACTATTGTCAACTTTTCTATAGAAAAAATTGACTATCGTAAACTTTTCTAAAAAAAATTGACTATCGTCAACTTTTCTATAGAAAAAATTGACTATCGTCAACTTTTCTATAATAAAAATTGACTATCGTCAACTTTCTTATAGAAAAAAATTGATTATCGTCAACTATCCTATAGAAAAAATTGACTATCGTCAACTTTTCTATAGATAAAAATTACTCTTGTCAACTTTTCTATAAAAAAATTCACAATCGTCAACTTTTCTGTAGAAATAATTGACTATCGTCAACTTTCTATAGAAATAATTGACTATCGTCAACTTTTCAATAGAAAAAATTGACTACTGTCAACTTTTCTACAAAAAAAAATTTACTATCGTCAAATTTTCTATAGAAAAAATTGGTTATCGTCAAATTTTTCCTATTGACATTTTTTTCTGTAGAAAAATTTTCCTGTCGAAATTTTTTCTATAGAAAAATTTGCCTACCGTCATTTTTTCTATAGAAAAATTGGCCTATCGTCATTTTTTCTATAGAAAAATTGGCCTATCGTCATTTTTTCTATAAAAAAATTAGCCTATCGTCATTTTTTCTGTAGAAAAATTTACCTATCGTCATTTTTTCTATAGCAAATTTTGCCTATAGTCATTTTTTCTGTAGAAATATTGGCCTATCGTCATTTTTTATAGAAAAATTGGCCTATCGTCATTTTTTTTTTATAGAAAAATTGGCTTATCATCATTTTTTCCATAGAAAAATTGGGCTATCGTCATTTTTTCTATAGAAAAAATTTTGTTTATAAAAAAATTAGCCTATCGTCATTTTTTCTATAGAAAAATTGGCCTATCGTCATTTTTTCTATAGAAAAATTGGCCTATCGTCATTTTTTCTATAGAAAAATTGGCCTATCGTCATTTTTTCTATAGCAAACTTTGCCTATTGTCATTTATTTTATAGAAAAATTGGCCTATCGTCATTTTTTCTATAGAAAAATTGGCCTACCGTCATTTTTTCCATAGAAAAATTGGCCTATCGACATTTTTTCTATAGAAAAATTAGCCTATCGTCATTTTTTCTATAGAAAATTGGCCTATCGTCATTTTTTCTATATAAAAATTGGCCTATCGTCATTTTTTCTGTAGAAAAATTGGCCTATCTTCATTTTTTCTATAGAAAAATTGGCCTACCGTCATTTTTTCAATAGAAAAATTGGCCTACCGTCATTTTTTCTATAGAAAAATTGGCCTATCGTCATTTTTTCTATAGAAAAATTGGCCTACCGTCATTTTTTCTATAGAAAAATTGGCCTACCGTCATTTTTTCTATAGAAAAATTGGCCTATCGTCGTTTTTTCTATAGAAAAATTGGCCTATCGTCATTTTTTTTATAGAAAAATTGGCCTATCGTCATTTTGTCTATAGAAAAATTGGCCTATCGTCATTTTTTCTATAGAAAAATTGGCCTATCGTCATTTTTTCTATAGAAAAATTGGCCTATCGTCATTTTTTCTATAGAAAAATTGGCCTATCTTCATTTTTTCTTTAGAAAAATTGGCCTATCGTCATTTTTTCTAAAGAAAAAATGACGATCATATTTTCTATACAAAAATTAGCCTATTGTCATTTTTTCTATATAAAAATTGGCCTATCGTCATTTTTTCTATAGAAACATTTTCCTATCGTCATTTTTTCTATAGAAAAATTTGCCTATCATCATTTTCTCTATTGAAAAACTTGCCTATCGTCATTTTTTCTATAGAAAAATTGGCCTATCGTCATTTTTTTTACAGAAAAATTTGCCTATCGTCTTTTTTTTATAGAAGAATTTGCTTATCTTCATTTTTTTTATAGAAAAATTTGCCTTTCGTCATTTTTTCTATAGAAAAATTTGCCTATCGTCATTTTTTTATAGAAAAATTTGCCTATCGTCATTTTTTTATAGAAAAATCTGCCTATCTTCATTTTTTTTATAGAAAAATTTGCCTATCGTCATTTTTTATAAAAAAATTTGCCTATCTTCATTTTTTCTATAGAAATATTCATCGTTTTTTCTATAGAAAAATTTGCCTGTCTACATTTTTCTATAGAAATTTTTGCCTGTATAGAAATATTTTTTCTATTATAATATACTTTATGTGTATAGGTTTCTTTTTAAAAATTCATGTAAAGATTATAAATATTTACTGTATTCTGAAGAAATGCATTTATAGCTGCCTCCTTGGCCCAAAAATCTCGAAAGGTTGGATGATGCTCCGGTCTGTCTGTATAATCCATGATTGCAATATATTTTTCTTAAGTAGCACAATTTTGTAATATTTTGAAATAAGTAATACTTTTTCCACAAGATTTTGAATTTTTTGATATAAATATTTTCTTAACTTGTGTAAAAAATCTTAAAACTTTAGAAAAATATATAAAACATTATTTTCACTTTCTTTCAATCAAAACTGATTTTAATCAATTTTTGTCAAATATTTACTTTCACTTTTTAACCGTTTTCAACCGAATATGGAGAAAAAAAAAAACACGGAAACACAATTTATTTCATTAACGTTCGAGTGTCAGTGAAACAACTAAACAACGAACGATTGAATGAGCGACTAAATGAATGTTTGTAGACTCCGAGGATGACAACAATATGTTGTTGCAGCTGCTGTCATTTCATTGTTTGAAGCTTGAGGTAGTGCAAAAGAGTGTAAACTGCAATAAAGCCTAAAGTTACACAGGATTATATCGAAGGAATCGAAACCATCTATAGACGTATTAAGGGTTTGTCTATAGGTTGACTTATGCAAAAATTCCTTTATTTATATGACAGTTTTTTGAATGGTGTAAAAAAAGGACAGGAAGGAAAGTGAATGTCTTTTTCTTTCACTACAAAAACTCCTTGTTGTTGTAGTTAGTCTTATTGTTGTAGCTGTCGATGTCAATTTCCAGAATATCGTTAGTTGTTGGTATTTGTAGGATTTTTTGCTTAAGTTTGTCGTGAATAGTGAAAGGCCGACAAATAATACATAAAGATGGCTGACAATATGGCGGAAATAGTAAACGATGTCAGCAAAGCATAAACAAATGTTTTATATACAAACTCACACACATATTGATACAGGCAAACACATACACAAACAAACAAACAAACAAATTGTTGCACTAACACTTTTGCCTTCAGAGTTTAATACATTTTAGAAAATAGTTTTTTGAATAGAAAACTTGCACTAAAATGTAAATTGAATGAATGTGTCATTGACGTTTGTTAGACTTATACACTTGCCAACAACTAAACATGCATACACATTCTCATATATTTAAAAGCAAATATTTGCATGTATTTGTATGCTCCTTTTTTTTGCAAATCCCATTCAATGTGTCTGCTATAGTTATTGCTTTTGTTCAAATAGTCGTTGTCTCCGTTGCTGCTGCCATTGCCGCTTTCCTGCTGGTTTAAATGGTATTTGTGTGAAGTCGTTTGGTTTCGAGTTAGAGGGGCCAAAAGCCAGCTTTAACTCTAAGCATACGTTTTATGAAAAAATGCCTTTTTGATTTGTATGGACAAAATTCACATACACTCACATTTAGAATCTGAACGACACACACACACACACATGCAGAGAGTTAAAAAATGCATTCGTGCATGTTGGAACATGAACAGTGATTTGATGGCAAATCAAAAGTGACAGTTTTGAAAATAAGCTTAAAGATATGACAAGGTAATCTGTCAGGTGTGAGACAATCTGATAAGCTTAACAAAGATCAAATGCAAGACAACATGTAAAAAGTTGAAAAATGTTTTCATAAAGGACATTCTTCTTATATAAATGGGAAAAACAAATGTTTTTGGACAATATTTGTATTGAAATAGAATATAGAAACAACTTTTCTATGGAAAACTTTTCCCACCGACAACATTTCAAAAGAAAACTCTTCCCACCGAAAACTTTTTAAAAGAAAACACTTCTCACCGACAACTTTTTAAAAGAAAACTCTTCCCACCGACAAATTTTCTAAAGAAAACTCTTCCCACCGACCACTTTTCTATAGAAAACTCTTCCCACCGACCACTTTTCTATAGAAAACTCTTCACACCGACCACTTTTCTATAGAAAACTCTTCACACCGACCACTTTTCTATAGAAAACTCTTCCCACCGACCACTTTTCTATAGAAAACTCTTCCCACCGACCACTTTTCTATAGAAAACTCTTCCCACCGACCACTTTTCTATAGAAAACTCTTCCCACCGACCACTTTTCTATAGAAAACTCTTCCCACCGACCACTTTTCTATAGAAAACTCTTCCCACCGACCATTTTTCTATAGAAAACTCTTCCCACCGACCACTTTTCTATAGAAAACTCTTCCCACCGACCACTTTTCTATAGAAAACTCTTCCCATCGACCATTTTTCTATAGAAAACTCTTCCCACCGACCCCTTTTCTATAGAAAACTCTTTCTACCGACCACTTTTCTATAGAAAACTCTTCCCACCGACCACTTTTCTATAGAAAACTCTTCCCACCGACCACTTTTCTATAGAAAACTCCTCCCACCGACCACTTTTCTATAGAAAACTCTTCCCACCGACCACTTTTTTACAGAAAACTCTTCCCACCGACCACTTTTCTATAGAAAACTCTTCCCACCGACCACTTTTCTATAGAAAACTCTTCCCACCGACCACTTTTCTATAGAAAACTCTTCCCACCGACCACTTTTCTATAGAAAACTCTTCCTACCGACCACTTTTCTATAGAAAACTCTTCCTACCGACCACTTTTCTATAGAAAACTCTTCCTACCGACCACTTTTCTATAGAAAACTCTTCCCATCAACCACTTTTCTATAGAAAACTCTTCCCACCGATTACTTTTCCCACCGACCACTTTTCTTCCCACCGACAACTTTTCTATAGAAAACTCTTCCCACCGACCACTTTTCTATAGAAAACTCTTCCCACCGACCACTTTTCTATAGAAAACTCTTCCCACCGACCACTTTTCTATAGAGAACTCTTCCCACCGACAGCTTTGTTTTTTTTTTAAAGGAAACCACTGTTCTTTGTTTTTTTTGTCTTAATCAAAAAATGGGTTATAGGAATGTAAAACAACTTTAGCAACAATTTTCTCTTTGTTTAAAATAACTGAAAAGGTATTAAAGAGAATGAAACGCATGTATTAACAAGCAACGGATTTTCCGTATCTAATACAAGTACAAATGATTTTGTATGTGAGTGTGCGAAGGAAAACACTCCCATACAAGTGAAATTCCAAAGTGGTATATCGTCGCTAAATACAATATGAGAATTTTTTAAGCCAAAAGAAAAAGTTGGTAACGACAAAGTACAAATGGATTTTCTTGTTAATATTTTTTTACAAACATTCAATGATATCAACAATTTTTTTTCCAGTCTTTGAAATTATCTTTCCGCTTTAGTTTTCATTTCAGTTATTTCAAAAATAAAAAGAAAAAAACTTTAAAAGTTAATACATGGCAGACGTCAACGCGAATTCAATTCAATTCAACTTCATTTCCGCTTGAACCATATACGGAATGGCCATTGCTTGGTGCATGCATGAGCATGAGTTGAGTGCTAGTAAAAGTGTTGGCTGTTGTTGTCTTATTGTCATTATTACGAAAAGAGTCTTAAATTTATGTTATTTTGAAATACTTATAACAAATACAACATTTTATTGTTTCTTACGGTTATAAGCCGTGTCTGTCTTTCTAAGTTTCTGGTATTTTCTAGCTGCTTGTTAGTGTCATTGTCTACTTGTCATAAAGTTTAATGTGAATATTTATTTGGAAGAAATATTCGGCCATAAACACATAAGGTTTTATTATAAGAGACAAAAAAAAAAAACTAGACTTAGCTGAAATAATTGTTAAGGGTGATGATACAATTGGCTTACCAGGAAATCTTTTGTAGGTAACTTTTAGTTAAAGGTACTTTTTATATTCCCAAAAAAGTTCTTAAGTTCTATAGAAATGTTGACGTTGGATGAAGTTTTCTATAGAAAAGTTGACGTTGGGTCAAGTTTTCTATAGAAAAGTTGACGTTGGGTAAAGTTTTCTATAGAAAAGTTGACGTTGGGTCAAGTTTTCTATAGAAAAGTTGACGTTGGGTCAAGTTTTCTATAGAAAAGTTGACGTTGGGTCAAGTTTTCTATAGAAAAGTTGACGTTTGGTCAAGTTTTCTATAGAAAAGTTGACTGTGGGTCAAGTTTTCTATAGAAAAGTTGACGTTGGGTCAAGTTTTCTATAGAAAAGTTGACGTTGGGTCAAGTTTTCTATAGAAAAGTTGACGTTGGGTCAAGTTTTCTATAGAAAAGTTGACGTTGGGTCAAGTTTTCTATAGAAAAGTTGACGTTGGGTCAAGTTTTCTATAGAAAAGTTGACGTTGGGTCAAGTTTTCTATAGAAAAGTTGACGTTGGGTCAAGTTTTCTATAGAAAAGTTGACGTTGGGTCAAGTTTTCTATAGAAAAGTTGACGTTGGGTCAAGTTTTCTATAGAAAAGTTGACGTTGGGTCAAGTTTTCTATAGAAAAGTTGACGTTGGGTCAAGTTTTCTATAGAAAAGTTGACGTTGGGTCAAGTTTTCTATAGAAAAGTTGACGTTGGGTCAAGCATTCTATAGAAAAGTTGACGGTGGGTCAAGTTTTCTATAGAAAAGTTGACGTTGGGTCAAGTTTTCTATAGAAAAGTTGACGTTGGGTCAAGTTTTCTATAGAAAAGTTGACGTTGGGTCAAGTTTTCTATAGAAAAGTTGACGTTGGATCAAGTTTTCTATAGAAAAGTTGACGTTGGATCAAGTTTTCTATAGAAAAGTTGACGCTGGGTCAAGTTTTCTATAGAAATGTTGACGCTGGGTCAAGTTTTCTCTAGAAAAGTTGACGCTGGGTCAAGTTTTCTATAGAAAAGTTGACGTTGGGTCAAGCATTCTATAGAAAAGTTGACGGTGGGTCAAGTTTTCTATAGAAAAGTTGACGTTGGGTCAAGTTTTCTATAGAAAAGTTGACGTTGGGTCAAGTTTTCTATAGAAAAGTTGACGTTGGGTCAAGTTTTCTATAGAAAAGTTGACGCTGGGTCAAGTTTTCTCTAGAAAAGTTGACGCTGGGTCAAGTTTTCTATAGAAAAGTTGACGTTGGGTCAAGCATTCTATAGAAAAGTTGACGGTGGGTCAAGTTTTCTATAGAAAAGTTGACGTTGGGTCAAGTTTTCTATAGAAAAGTTGACGTTGGGTCAAGTTTTCTATAGAAAAGTTGACGTTGGATCAAGTTTTCTATAGAAAAGTTGACGTTGGATCAAGTTTTCTATAGAAAAGTTGACGCTGGGTCAAGTTTTCTATAGAAATGTTGACGCTGGGTCAAGTTTTCTCTAGAAAAGTTGACGCTGGGTCAAGTTTTCTATAGAAAAGTTGACGTTGGGTCAAGCATTCTATAGAAAAGTTGACGGTGGGTCAAGTTTTCTATAGAAAAGTTGACGTTGGGTCAAGTTTTCTATGGAAAAGTTGACGTTGGGTTAAGTATTCTATAGAAAAGTTGACGTTGGGTCAAGTTTTCTATAGAAAAGTTGACGTTGGGTCAAGTTTTTTATAGAAAAGTTGACGTTGGGTCAAGTTTTCTATAGAAAAGTTGACGTTGGGTCAAGTTTTCTATAGAAAAGTTGAGGTTGGGTCAAGTTTTCTATAGAAAAGTTGACGTTTGGTCAAATTTTCTATAGAAAATTAGACGTTGGGTCAAGTTTTCTATAGAAAAGTTGACGTTGGGTCAAGTTTTCTATAGAAAAGTTGACGTTGGGTCAAGTTTTCTATAGAAAAGTTGACGTTGGGTCAAGTTTTCTATAGAAAAGTTGACGTTGGGTCAAGTTTTCTATAGAAAAGTTGATGTTGGGTCAAGTTTTCTATAGAAAAGTTGACGTTGGGTCAAGTTTTCTATAGAAAAGTTGACGTTGGGTCAAGTTTTCTATAGAAAAGTTGACGTTGGGTCAAGTTTTCTATAGAAAAGTTGACGTTGGGTCAAGTTTTCTATAGAAAAGTTGACGTTGGGTCAAGTTTTCTATAGAAAAGTTGACGTTGGGTCAAGTTTTCTATAGAAAAGTTGACGTTGGGTCAAGTTTTCTATAGAAAAGTTGACGTTGGGTCAAGTTTTCTATAGAAAAGTTGACGTTGGGTTAAGTTTTCTATAGAAAAGTTGACGTTGGGTTAAGTTTTCTATAGAAAAGTTGACGTTGGGTCAAGTTTTCTATAGAAAAGTTGACGTTGGGTCAAGTTTTCTATAGAAAGGTTGACGTTGGGTCAAGTTTTCTATAGAAAAGTTGACGTTGGGTCAAGTTTTCTATAGAAAAGTTGACGTTGGGTCAAGTTTTCTATAGAAAAGTTGACGTTGGGTCAAGTTTTCTATAGAAAAGTTAACGTTGGGTCAAGTTTTCTATAGAAAAGTTGACGTTGGGTCAAGTTTTCTATAGAAAAGTTGACGTTGGGTCAAGTTTTCTATAGAAAAGTTGACGTTGGGTGAGGTTTTCTGTAGAAAAGTTTACTTTGGTTCAAGTTTTTTAAAGAAAAGTTGACGTTGGTTCAAGTTTTCTATAGGAAAATTGATTTTGGGTTAATTTTTCAATAGAAAAGTTGACTTTGGTTCAAGTTTTCTATAGAAAAGTTGACTTTGGGTGAATTTTTTTATAGAAAATTTACTTTGGGCAAGTTTTCTGTAGAAGTTTTCTATTGAAAAGTTGACGTTGGTTGCAGTTTTCTATAGAAAAGTTGATGTGGGGTAAAATTTTTGATAGAAAAGTTGAAGTGGGGTGAAATTTTCTGTAGAAAAATCAGAATTTCGAAAAGTTCTTTCCCGTCACTTGCAAATATTTAATCGTGTCTATTTTTTTTTACCTAATTTATTTTTCCTTAAGCTTTCAGATGTTTTTTGTTTTAGGCCGAGAAAGAATTCTAATAAAAAAATTTTCTTATGATCATAAAGTGACCTAATAAAGTTTATTTAACACAACTACTCAGGGAAAATGCTTGAAAAAGTTATAAATGACACAAACAGCAACAACAACAATGAGGTTAACAACAAAATTTTGTAACAACAAAATTTTGTAACAACAAAATTTTGTAACAACAAAATTTTGTAACAACAAAATTTTGTAACAACAAAATCATGTTACAAAGATATTCTAGACAATGAACCACAATGACAACAAAAATTATAAAAAAATACTTTAGGACAAAGATTGCAGAAGGAAACCTACAAATAACCAGGAAAAAGACAAAGCTGTTGACAGTCCAGCTAAAAAGCCTGTTAGCAATAATTTTGGAAAAATATGTAGCAACTGCAACAATAATATAAAGAGACATAGAAGATAATAGACAATAGAATAGTATAGTGCTATAAAAGTATTTGAGACGATCTACGGAGATTTATGTAGGACATACATACAACTTATGTTAGTATAAAAAAAAATTCTGATATATTCTAGCACAAGGAATGACACAATATTAAACTGTTCTTTTAAGAGCTGAGGATATATATTTTTAAATAGAAAGTGTATCATATCTTTGATTTTTCTATATTTATAAACTCGATTCTTTTGTTCTGGTTCCTCTGAAAATAGTTCCTCGTCTTCTCTATATAAAATTTTTCAAAGAACTTTCTTCACTTTTCTATACAATTATTCAAAAGAGGACACTTTTTCTTATACATATTTATTAAAAAGTAGCTTTTAAATTTAAGTATTTACTATTTTTCCATTAACTCAGGTTAAATTTAAAAACCCCTCTTAAGCTAAACAAAAAAGTATTTAATAGTATTTTATATGTAAGATAAAATAATCCCCATTTAATATATTCCAAGCTCTTGCCATTCGATATTCCATGTATTAGTATAAAGCCAAGGTTTCTTATTTTCTTTATTAAAAAAGAGTATTTTTCTAGTATCTGAAATTTATTTAAAATGCTTTAAAATATCTAATGCTGCTGTTGTTGCTGTACCCTCAATATTGTTCTACTCAGCCATAAATTATGCAAAGGAAAATCTATAGTTTAAAAAATGCAATACAATAAAAAGAAGAAGGGCAGAAACAACAAGCAGCAACAACAACAATAGCATGTGTATCAATATTATTATATGAATACACTCTCCCTCTCTCTCTGTACTTTAAATGAAGGTCAATTACATACAATGTAAACATACTCACATACACTCTAACACACTCGCAGACATTTAATATTCTTTAAAGTTTTCGAAAAAGAAACAAGAAGTAAAGCCATAAACTGCACCCTCTGCTTCAGTTTCATGGAACGACAGTTACAAAACGGAATAAAATAATTGAGTCTTACCTATAATATAGAATCGTGGTGAAACAGGGTCTCAAGAAGGGAGAGGCAAAGGGGTTTTTGTAACTTTATACACAAATAATATGTCTTTGGTTATAGTCCTGCAATAACCCATGAATTTCGTTTACAATGCGATAGAAAGGATATGTTTGTGTTTGTATATGTATGATAGCAAATAAACAGGTAAAACCTTACAGTTCCAAATAAGGCTTCATAGTGCTTGAATAGACTTTAGAAATATCATTAACTTTTTGAAAGATATATCTACAGAAAACTCTACTTATCGGTCATTTTCTATAAGAAACTCTTCCCATCGACCACTTTTCTATAGAAAACTCTTCCCAATGAACACTTTTCTATACAAAACTCTTCCCCACGAACATTTTCCTATAGAAAACTCTTCCCACCGACCAGTTTTCTATAGAAAACTCTTCCCACTGACCACTTTTCTATAGAAAACTCTTGCCATATACTACTTTTCTATAGATAACTCTTTACACCGACCACTTTTCCAAAGAAAACCCTTCCCACAGGCCATTTTCTATAAAAAACTCTTTGCACCGACCACTTTTCTTTAGAAAACTCTTCCACCGACCACTTTTCTATAGAAACTCTTCCCACCGATCACTTTTCTATAGAAACTCTTCCCAAAGACCACTTTTCTATAGAAAACTCTTATCATCGACCACTTTTCTTTAGAAAACCCTTGCCACCGAAAACTTTTCTATAGGAAACTCTTCCCATCGACGACTTTTCTATAGAAAACTCTTCTCACCGATAACTTTTCTATAGAAACTCTTCCCACCGACCACTTTTCTATAGAAAACTCTTCCCACCGACCATTTTTCTATAGAAAACCCTTCCCACCGACCACTTTTCTATAGAAAACTCGTCCCACCGATCACTTTTCTATAGAAAACTCTTCGCACCGACCACTTTTATATAGAAACCTCTTCCCACCGACCACTTTTCTATAGACAACTCTTCCCACCGACAACTTTTATATAGAAACCTCTTCCTAACGACTACTTTTCTATAGAAAACTCTTCCTACCGACCTCTTTTCTATAAAAAACTTTTCCCACCGACCACTTTTCTATAGAAAATTAACCATTTTCGGTTTTCGTGAACATTCTTGCCTCTGGAACTACTGGGCTTGCATGCATGATACATGTGTGCATATTTGATCCAGAGACTCTGTTATATGACCGAGTGTACGGTCATTTACTTATATCCACATTTACTTAGTCGAATATGTATGTGTGTGTGTGTGGACTTGTGGCCAGCACATGGTCAAGTAAATATCAAAAGCTTATAATAATGATGGTAAATTGACCCTTTTTCAACTTTCATTTATCAGGCAGTCAACATCCTTTTACTTCTATGGATAAAGTAAATTCTCTCTTCACACAAACGATAAAGATGCAGGAAAATATTTATTTAACTTTATTAAATCATGCCATCAAAACTTTTCTCTTAGCCAATTTTTAACTCAGTGGAAAATTGGTTTAAAATTTAGGAAAATAAAGTAAGACAAAAATTCTTAGTATTAAAGTATTTTCTTACACAGAAAAGTAACTGAAACTTTTAGTGTCAAAACGAAATGACACTTTCCTTTTTTTTGGCTATATCCTTTTTCCTCTTATACCAACAATAATCATTGTAATGATTATGATGCTGATGACGATGATTCTCTTTACGTGTCATTGTTAAATGTTACGTGTTTAGGGTTAAAATAATAAAAATTAAAAAAGCAGAAACACAAGCACAACGTAACAAGAACTCTTGAGAATGTTAAGGACTTAAGAGGATACTATACAGTTTTGAATATTATTAAAGGCAATTATATGCAAAAGGCGACCGCACTACATTTAGAATAATTTAAATGGACAATAAATACTTAAAAGACATTAAGACAAAATTTTTAGGCATAAAACAGGATTTTGAAAGGATAACAGAATAAAGTTTTATTACTCACGTTGTGTAATTATAAAGTTATGTTTTCGGATAAAACTAAATCAAAATTAAGGAAAAAAAGATCTTTATATTTAAAGAATACAATTTTCTTTATAGAAAAATGTCTTCTAAGAAGACTTTTCTATAGAAAACTCTTCTCATTGACCACTTTTCTATAGAAAGCTCTTCCCATCGAGCACTTTTCTATAAAAAGAACTTTTCCCATCGACCACTTTTCTTTACGAAGCTCTTTCTGCCGACCACTTTTCTATAGAAAACTCTTCCTCCCGACCACTTTTCTTTATAAAACCCTTTCATCTATGACTTTTCTATAAAAAACTAATCCAATTGATTACTTTTCTTTAGAAAAATTTTCCCACCGACCTCTTTTCTATAGAAAACTCTTATCACCGACCTCTTTTCTATAGAAAATTCTTCTCACCGAAGATTTTTCCATAGAAAACTCTTCCCACCGAGCACTTTTCTATAGAAAGCTCTTCTCACCGACCACTTTTCTATAGAAAACTCTTCCCACTGACCACTTTTCTATAGAAAACTCTTCCCACTGACCATTTTTCAATCTAAAACTCTTCCCACCGATCACTTTTCTATAGAAAACTCTTCCCACCGACCACTTTGCTATAGAAAACTCTTCCTACGGAGCACTTTTCTATAGAAAACTCTTCCCACCGAATACTTTTCTATGGAAAACTCTTCCCACTAACCACTTTTCTTTAGAAAACTCTTCCCACCGACCACCTTTCTATAGAAAACTCTTCCCAGCGACCACTTTTTTATAGAAAACTCTTCCCACCGACCGCTTTTCTATAGAAAACTCTTCCCACCCACCACTTTTCTATAGAAATCTCTTCCCACCGATCACTTTTCTATAAAAAACTATTCCCACCTACCACTTTTCTATAGAAAACTCTTCTTACCGACCACTTTTCTATAGAAAACTCTTCCCACCGACCATTTTTCAATCTAAAACTCTTCTCATTTACCACCTTCCTATAGAAAACTTTTGCCACCGACCGCTTTTCTATATAAAAGTCTATCCACCGACCATTTTTCTATATAAAACACTTCCCTGCGACCACTTTTCTATAGAAAACTCTTCCCAGCGACCACTTTTGTATAGAAAGCTCTTCCCACCTACCACTTTTCTTTGGAAAACTCTTCTCACCTACCACTTTTCTATAGAAAACTCTTCCCACTAACCAATTTTCTATAGAAAACTCTTCCCACGAACCACTTTGCTATAGAAAACTCTTCCTACGGAGCACTTTTCTATAGAAAACTCTTCCCACCGACCATTTTTCTATAGAAAACTCTTCCCACCGACCACTTTACTAAAGAAAACTCTTCCCAACGACTACTTTTCTATAGAAATCTATTTTCTTTATAGAAAAATGTCTTCTAAGAAGACAATTTTCTTTATAGCAAAATATCTTCTATGAAGGCAATTTTCTCTATAGAAAAATGTCTTCTATGAAGACAATTATTATTGTTCCTTTCATATTTTTATTGGCCAACACTTGTACCTCTTCAGAGTTTAACGGGGCGTATAATTACTTTTGTAAATTTGCTTCAATTATTTAAAACTTATATGTTTTGTCCATTTGCCAGTCGGGGAATTTTATAAAGAAAAAATATTACCTACACAATTTTATAACATCTCCCTAAGTATTTGGTCTTCAAAGTTAAATGGACTGTATAATATGGCTCATTCATTCATTCATTTTGTTTCTTTTTTGTCCAACCAAAAAGAAAGAATTATTTATAAGCCAACATTTTTTTTTTGGCAAATTTACAAAAGTAACAAAATAAACCAAGATTACAAATGTGGCCACAGGAGCTTAAGGAACTCAAGTGGCAACTTTTGATGGAACAAAAGTAAACTTTTTGTTGTGTGTATATGTAATTTACAAACATTAATTTTAATTAATTAAACGGAAATATTTAACAGAAATGAACTCTTATCTTTTATGTATAAGATTTAATGTTTAATAAACAAATGACAAATTATAAAATCCTTTACAAATGAAACAAACAATGAAAATAGCTTGGGCTGTAGAGGCAGAGTAACATTCGGCCTGTAGCAGCCGCAACAACAATAATAAATTGTTCAACCAAAAAAAAAGTGAAAGAGGAAGAGTAATATTGTACTAACGCCAGACAAAGAAAAAATAAAAATCCAATAAATCTGTTTTAAATTAATGGCTCCAGCAAACCTCAACAAACTCCTCCTTTCAAAATCCGTTTATAAATGGCTCGACCGAGAGTAAAAACAAAAAGTTTTTCAAAAAAGAAAAATTATTGTAATGGCCAGCAATCACTTAAGCTAATATGCAAATTAAGGTTAACACAATTGCTTTTAAACAAAAACACACAAAAGCAAAAAAACTCAAAAATAAAAGCAACAATTTAAATTCTGAAAAAAATGCACAATATGTTCTTGTACTCGTGACACAGTCTCAAATTTTCGTAATAAAACTGGAATTTTCGCACCCCAATCAAAAGTAGTCCAACCTACCTTAAAACATCAGTAATTCCTCCCTTTTAAAATATTTTACAATTTCTTTCATATTTTCATTTTCATCATCATATGGGGCTCGCCTCCAACAATACGCATGCAAACGATGATGAATTTAATATTAAAATATATAAAAAAAAGAATAAATTGAAAAAAAATAGTTTAAAAAAAGAGCCAAATTGCTATTTCCTTCATGATATGAACGCGTCCTCTCAGCCATGAACACTGAAGGTTTATACTGAATTTACTCATTTTATTCATTCGTCCATTCAATGAATTCATTTGCTTATTCATTTATTTATTATGTTATGGTCAAAATGTTACAAATAGTCATATAAAAGGAGAAACAGAAGGAGTTAAAACAGCAGTTAGAACCGGAATTAATAAATCTACACTTCTCTGCACATAAAAAAGTCTTCTAAGAAGATAATTTTCTTAAAAAAAAACCTCCTGAAAAGACAATTTTCTTTAAAAAAAACTCTTCTCAACCACCACTTTTCTGTAGAAGGCTCTTCCCACCTACAATTTATCTATAAAAAACTCTTCCCACTGACCATATTTCTAAAGAAAACTCTTCCCAACGACCACTTTTCTATAGAAAACTCTTCTCATCAACAACTTTTCTATAGAAAACTCTTCCCACCGACCACTTTTCTATAGAAAACTCTTACCATCGACCACTTTTCTATGTAAAAATCTTCCCACTTACCACTTTTCTATAGAAAACTCTTCTCATCGACCACTTTTCTATAGAAAACTCTTCTTACCGACCACTTTTCTATAGAAAACTCTTCCCACCGACCACTTTTCTATAGAAAACTCTTCCCACTGACCACTTTTCTATAGAAAACTCTTCCCACCGACCACTTTTCTATAGAAAACTCTTCTCACCGACCACTTTTCTATAGAAAACTCATCTCACCGACCACTTTTCTATAGAAAACTCTTCCCACCGACTACTTTTCTATAGAAAACTCTTTCCATCGACCACTTTTCTATAGAAAACTCTTCCCACCGACCACTTTTCTATAGAAAACACTTCGCACCGACCACTTTTCTATAGAAAACTCTTACCATCGACCACTTTTCTATGTAAAAATCTTCCCACTTACCACTTTTCTATAGAAAACTCTTCTCATCGACCACTTTTCTATAGAAAACTCTTCCTACCGACCACTTTTCTATAGAAAACTCTTCCACCGACCACTTTTCTATAGAAAACTCTTCCCACTGACCACTTTTCTATAGAAAACTCTTCCCACCGACCACTTTTCTATAGAAAACTCTTCTCACCGACCACTTTTCTATAGAAAACTCATCTCACCGACCACTTTTCTATAGAAAACTCTTCCCACCGACTACTTTTCTATAGAAAACTCTTTCCATCGACCACTTTTCTATAGAAAACTCTTCCCACCGACCACTTTTCTATAGAAAACACTTCGCACCGACCACTTTTCTATAGAAAACTCTTCGCACCGACCACTTTTCTATAGAAAACTCTTCGCACCGACCACTTTTCTATAGAAAACTCTTCGCACCGACCACTTTTCTATAGAAAACTCTTCGCACCGACCACTTTTCTATAGAAAACTCCTCGCACCGACTACTTTTCTATAGAAAACTCTTCCTATCGACCACTTTTCCATAGAAAACTCTTACCATCGACCACTTTTCTATAGAAAACTCTTCCCATCGACCACTTTTCTATAGAAAACTCTTCCCATCGACCACTTCTATGGAAAAATCTTCCCACTTACCACTTTTTTATAGAAAACTCTTCCCATCGACCACTTTTCTATAGAAAATTCTTTCCACCGACCACTTTTCTATAGAAATCTTTTCCTACCGACCACTTTTCTATAGAAAACTTTTCCCACCGACCACTTTTTTATAGAAAACTCTTTCCACCGACCACTTTTCTATAGAAAACTCTTCCCCCCGACCACTGTTCTATAGAGAAGTGAATAGTTTTCTATAGAATACTATTCTATAGAAAACTATTCTAAGAAAACAATTTTCTTTAAAGAAAAATTTCTTCTAAGAAGACAATTTTCTCTATAGAAAAATGTCTTCCAAGAAGATAATTTTCTCTATAGAAAAATGTCTTGTGAAGACAATTTTCTTGAAAGAAAAATGTCTATAGAAAAAAAAATATCTGCTACGACAACTTTCTTTTATCAAGAAAAATATTTTGCAATGCCTTCAAAGTTTTTAAATCAGTAAATTTTGTAATAAACCGATTTGTTTGTCCATCAGGTGATTATCCCTTTGTTAACAAATGTTTTACAATTTGAAAGCATACTTTTTGGCTTAAGTATCATTTGCTTATTTTTTTAACATAATTTTCTTTAATAACAATAGCAGCAACAAAAAAGAGCAAGCAGCTAAGGCAATTTAATTTTCTATATTTATCTTTAGATACAAATATCTGGTAAAGAATAAAAATCATGGTCTAAGGATAACCAACAACAGTAGCAACAAATGTTAATATGTTTGTGTGTAAAGAATGGATAAGTAGGAAAAAAAAAATAAATCTTATTTTTCCAATTTTCTAAATTTGCAAACATTTTCAAATTACTATAAAAGTCTAACAAAAAAAAAAATGTTTGATTGTGTACTTTCTGCTCTTCTCTGCTAATGCTGCTTTTACGAATAATATTAGTTGCCTTTTTATAATGTTATACTTTGTTCTTTCTTGGAGTTGTTGTTATTGTTGGAGTCACTTGCCGATTCTGATGATGCTTGGAATAATATTGGATACTCAAAATCATGCATAGATTCTAAACATACTCTTATGCTACGACATTTAAGTAGACAAATATTGAGCATACAAACAAACCAACAAACGTCTTTATACTCATACTTCAATATGTTTTCCTTCATTCTGAGTATCAACAACTAAAAGTATGCAATATCAATGTTGCACAAATATTTCTAAATGTATGCTAGAATTTTTACTCTGTCTGGCTGTTAGATTATCCCAAACATGGGAAAATTTGTTGCTATTTTTTTAGTCTTTGGCTCATGCTGAGCAAGAAAAATAACTTTAGTCTATTCATTGTTAAAAATATTGTGGAAGACTGTTGGAGTGTGTGCAATTTTCTAACAAATGCACAATTTTATTAGAATTTTTTCGTAACACACACACATACATACACGCACTCACTTACAACAATTTCTACTATATACCAAATACACACATACACATACAATAGTTATCCCTTTTCATGTATAAAAAAATCCTTTCAAATTTTGTACAATTTAAGCATAAGAATTATAAAGAAAAAATCTCATTTGTATATTTTACATACAATTTAAATTTTACTAAACGACAGATCAAATGTTAACAGAATCAAAAATGTTTCTGCTGCATAAAAGCAACTAAAACTACTTAATATTGTCTGTGTATCTGTTTGTTTTTCTGTCGAACTATTTGTTTGAGTGTCGTATCTTCATATAATAAATAAACATACAAATATTTGTCTAAAGCAATAAACGTTTGAAGGATACAGTCTGCATTTTTAGTTTCATATATTGAATTTATCCACAAACAGAAAAGAAAAAAGGTCTCACATTAAAAATCTATGCAGATAAGAGAATTTTCCTATGGAGATATATTTAAAAAGATTGGAATTTTAAATTGTTTTTAATGAAATTTGTAACAAATCGAAAAATTTTGTAAATAACATTTTCCTAATTGAGTTGTAAGAATGTTTGATTGGATAAGATAAGTGCCACTTTAACAAATACAATCCAAAAAGTAACAGGAATTAAGTAATAATTAAATTCTTAGTACAGAATGATAAAGCCGAAAAGTATGCTTTTATATTTTAAACATTTGCTTTTAAAGGGATAAACACGAAGAAGGAAAACATATCGATTTTATACAAAATTTTCTTAATGGAGACAAATTTCTACGGATATAAGTGTCTTCTTAGAAGACATTTTTCTATAGAGAAAATTGACTTCTAAGAAGACAAATTTCTATAGAGAAAAGTGTCTTCTCAAAAGACATTTTTCTATAGAGAAAATTGTCTTTTTAGAAGACATTTTTCTATCGAGAAACTAGTCTTCTTAGAACACATTTCCCTATAGAGAAAATTGTCTTCTTAGAAGACATTTTTCTATAGAAAAAATTGTCTTCTTAGAAGACATTTTTCTATAGAAAAAATTGTCTTCTTAGAAGACATTTTTCTATAGAAAAAATTGTCTTCTTAAAAGACATTTTTCTATAGAAAAAATTGTCTTCTTAGAAGACATTTTTCTATAGAAAAAATTGTCTTCTTAGAAGACATTTTTCTATAGAAAAAATTGTCTTCTTAGAAGACATTTTTCTATAGAAAAAATTGTCTTCTTAGAAGACATTTTTCTATAGAAAAAATTGTCTTCTTAGAAGACATTTTTCTATAGAAAAAATTGTCTTCTTAGAAGACATTTTTCTATAGAAAAAATTGTCTTCTTAGAAGACATTTTTCTATAGAAAAAATTGTCTTCTTAGAAGACATTTTTCTATAGAAAAAATTGTCTTCTTAGAAGACATTTTTCTATAGAAAAAATTGTCTTCTTAGAAGACATTTTTCTATAGAAAAAATGTCTTCTTAGAAGACATTTTTTATAGAAAAAATTGTCTTCTTAGAAGACATTTTTCTATAGAAAAAATTGTCTTCGTAGAAGACATTTTTCTATAGAAAAAATTGTCTTCTTAGAAGACATTTTTCTATAGAAGAAATTGCCTTCTTAGAAGACATTTTTCTATAGAAAAAATTGTCTTCTTAGAAGACATTTTTCTATAGAAAAAATTGTCCTCTTAGAAGACATTTTTCTATAGAGAAAATTGTCTTCTTAGAAGACATTTTACTGTAGAAAAAATTGTCTTCTTAGAAGACATTTTTCTATAGAAAAAATTGTCTTAGAAGACATCTTCCTAGAAGACATTTTTCTATAGAAAAAATTGTCTTCTTAGAATATATTTTTCGATTGTCTTCTTAGAAGACATTTTTCTATGAAGAAAACTGTCTTCTTAGAAGACATTTTTCTATGAAGAAAACTGTCTTCTTGGATGATATTTTTCTGTAGAGAAAAATGTCTGATTAGAAACATTTCTTTATAGAAAAAATTTTCTTTTTATTTGCAACCATTCCAGGTTTCTCCCATATTTAACGCTGATGTTTAATTTACCTCTATTATCCTGCAATTATGCTATAGTTAAAAAGTTCAGCTAATAACAATTATAATAAAAATAAGAATGGAAATAAAAACAAATGCAGCGAAATAATGAGGGAAGAATTACAATCAAAGTTCGAAAAAAACAGTACCTTATTATATTGTACTTAACTTACGCAAACACAAAAGTTGTGTATTTAAACGTATCTAACTAAGTCCGAAATAAAATTAAGTACACAAAGATATAATAAAAAAAGAACGGTACCTTATAATAACGTACTGTTCTGTAGGATTTTAGAGTATTTTTTAGTTAACTTTAAAGTACTATAAAGTACTTAGTTACGTATGGTTAGATAACTTACTTGTGGATGCGTTCGTATTATTTAAAGGTAGTGTTGTTGTTGTGTATTCATAGAAATCTAGTATATTATCATAAAAAACCCCAACAGTTCCAAGTTGGAGAACTAGATTCAATACTGACAAAATAAGCAAGGATTTGTAAAAGCGAGCATCTTCTTCTGTTATTCTTGACTCCCAGTGGAGCATAGGGCATTATCGAACATCAGCCTACTCGAATCAGAAGTATTTACATGCTAAAATCTTAAGACATTTCACCAACTTGAAACAGTCCATCAATTTGGAACTGCTGGTTTCTGGTTTCCAGTCTAAACGTGAGCATTTTTTCTTATTATATCCTTCACCACCATAAGTGGAAAGGGTGTTATAAGTTTGTGCTGATGTATGCATGGAAATGTTTGTCTTAAGCCCACCTTTTAGTGTACCAATAGGCTAGAATCACTTTCTGAGTCGATTTAGCGATGTCCATCTGTCCGTCCGTCTGGCTGGCTGGACCCCCATGTAAATCTTGCAATCAAACTACAGGTCGCACTTCTAAAGGTAATTTAATGAAATTTAGCACAGATCGTTTTTTTGATAATGGGACTATGGCTATTAAAATTCGTCAAAATTGGTTCATTATTTATGGTACCTCCCATAGGTCCCACTTCCCGGAATTGATATATTGCCCACAAATATTAATATTTTTTCATGAAATTTAAATCAAATACTGCTTATGTAAACCTAAATCACTGTACCAAATTTCGTTGAAAGCGGTCAACATTTGACCATAGCTCCCATACAAACTTTTCTTTAAAAACGCACTAAATGAGACAAAAATTACTAAAACTCTCGTAAATCTGAAGATAATGGGAATTTTATTTTTTGCATACATAATTTTTGTAACAACTGTAATCAATTTTCCAAATTTCGAGATAATCGGTCGACATTTGACCCTAGCTCTCATATAAGTCCAAATGATGGAAACAGCTTAAATATATAAGCTTTGAGAAAATGTTTGTATGATGGAAAAATTTAGCAAATATTTGTCTTTATACAGGAAAAATAACACCTTTGACCTTAGTGGTGAAGGGTATCGTATGGTCGGGCTTGACCGACTATAGCATTTTATTACTTGTTTAATTTCACTTACACAAAGAAGTACATTATTTTTAGCGTACTTCGTGAAAGTCCTTTATGATAAAGGTTGTGTATTTTAACAGGTACTCTAAAGTTTTAAGGTACCTATACCTAAATTGAACACTTTGCTACGTATGTGACTATGTACCGAACTTGCCTATGTACAGTACGGTACCTTAAAATACAGTATTTTATGGTATTTTTTCGCACCTTGATTACAATCGTCATAATACTCGTTAAAAAAAACAATTGAAATAAAAACCAAACCAATAACAGACAGAAAAAAAATAAAAAACTATTATACTTTTAGCAATTAATTAAACTGTCATTTTATATGAAAAATATGGTCACATTAATGTAAAATGTTGATGTAAACCTGTTTTATAGTTTGCTCACTTGCTCCCTCTATCATATCATCACTTGTTATGAGGCTAAATATGGGTATAATAGCACATATACATACACATTTACATACATGTTAATGTTAAAAATCTACATGTTAACATGACATACAATGTTACTTTAACTGTTAGTAAGGAAAATTTGAATAGGTTTGGAATGCAACTTTTAAAAAGTTATGGTGTTTTTTTAAGTTGATTAATTAAAGAATTTTTTCCTTATTCACTGTGTCCGCAGTATTCGCATCATCATGCTGTAGCTTTACATTTTATATAAAATATTGTAAAATGTATGTGGTCTAGAGCTTTACACGATTTTTAAATTATTTAATAATTTATTTATTAAATATGACTACGAGACTATGTTGATGCTGATGTTGATGTTGCTGATACTGATGCTGTTGATGGTGTTGATGATAAAAAACTTATGATGATTAAACATTTTTAAAACCTACTTTACATATCAATAAGTGCATAAATGAATAATTGCCGGACTATTTGTATCACTAGGTCCCAGCGAGAACAAGAGCCATATATTTATGGCAACCAAAATATTGCAGAAAAAAATACACTATAATAACAACTTCATCCAACCAAAATCCGTCAATTTATTTATTCAATCGGAAAATATACATTAAATGGTAAAATAATTGATTACATGTATTTAAATATAAAAAACCAGAAAAAGAAATATTTAAAATATTTATAAAACATTAATATTTATTTCGAGAGATCTTCTTTAAACACCTTTAAACTGTGAGTTATTAGTTATATAATTATGCCCAATTAAAAAAGTGGACAATAATGAAAGTGATAGGTTAATAATTAATTTAATAATAAAGACCATTTAAATCACAATTAATGTAAAATTAAATATATGACTCAATTAATTTAAACTAATAGAAAAAATTGTCTTCTTAGAAGGCATTTTTCTATCACTAGGTTCCAGAAAAACATAAATGTCTTCTAAGAAGACAATTTTCTCTATAGAAAAATGTCTTCTAAGAAGACAATTTTCTCTATAGAAAAATGTCTTCTAAGAAGACAATTTTCTCTATAGAAAAATGTCTTCTAAGAAGACAATTTTCTCTATAGAAAAATGTCTTCTAAGAAGACAATTTTCTCTATAGAAAAATGTCTTCTAAGAAGACAATTTTCTCTATAGAAAAATGTCTTCTAAGAAGACAATTTTCTCTATAGAAAAATGTCTTCTAAGAAGACAATTTTCTCTATAGAAAAATGTCTTCTAAGAAGACAATTTTCTCTATAGAAAAATGTCTTCTAAGAAGACAATTTTCTCTATAGAAAAATGTCTTCTAAGAAGACAATTTTCTCTATAGAAAAATGTCTTCTAAGAAGACAATTTTCTCTATAGAAAAATGTCTTCTAAGAAGACAATTTTCTCTATAGAAAAATGTCTTCTAAGAAGACAATTTTCTCTATAGAAAAATGTCTTCTAAGAAGACAATTTTCTCTATAGAAAAATGTCTTCTAAGAAGACAATTTTCTCTATAGATAAATGTCTTCTAAGAAGACAATTTTCTTTATAGAAAAATGTCTTCTAAGAAAACAATTTTTTCTATAGAAAAATGTCTTCTAAGAAGACAATTTTCTCTATAGATAAATGTCTTCTAAGAAGACAATTTTCTTTATAGAAAAATGTCTTCTAAGAAAACAATTTTTTCTATAGAAAAATGTCTTCTAAGAAGACAATTTTCTTTATAGAAAAATGTCTTCTAAGAAAACAATTTTCTCTAGAGAAAAATGCCTTCTCTTTTAAGAAGACATTTTTCTCTATAGAAAAATGTCTTCTAAGAAGACACTTTTCTCTATAGAAAAATGTCTCTTAAGAAAACAATTTTTTTATAGAAAAATGTCTTCTAAGAAGACAATTTTCTCTAGAGAAAAATGTCTTCTAAGAAGACAATTTTCTCTAGAGAAAAATGTCTTCTAAGAAGACGCTATTCTCTTTAGAAAAATGTCTTCTAAGAAGACACTTTTCTCTATAGAAAAATGTGCTCTAAGAAGACAATTTTCGCTATAGAAAAAGGTCTTCTAGGAAGATAATTTTCTCTATAGAAAAATGTTTTCTATGAAGGCAATTCTTCTATACAAAAAAATGTCTTCTAAGAAAATAAATTTCTTTGTAGAAAAATTTCTTTAAAGAATTTTATCAAGACTTCACCTCCTTTATTTATATTTTCTTCAGTTTTAATAATATTTTTGCTATTAACTCCTCCTTTTGACCCTTATTAGATATTTTAACACTGATTTAATATTCTTTCGTTTCATCATCTATTCGCCAAAACCAATTATAGCAGCTGCTTTTATCTAGAGTTGAGCTTATTCCCACACTTTGTTGCTCTTTTAATCCATAAACAATTTCCTCTATTAACTTTTAAGTGAATCTATGGAAACGTGACTTTGGATAATTCTTCGCTTGTTCGTTTTGTAAAATATTTTGCTATAAAACTTTGTAACACAAATTGTTGAATAGTCCTTTTTGTTGATGTTGTTGTTGTTGTTTTTGCTTCTTTTTGCATAAAAAACTTAACAGACTGTATCTGTTTCTATGAGTGAATGGAAAGTGAGAAACATAATCGCCAATTGATTAGCTTTTTGACTTAACAAAACATGCAACATTGTGTGAGGCATGATAATAATAACTACTCGTACTCCACTTGGGAAGTGCAAAGGAATGTGAAAGGGAAGGAATGTGAAAGGGAAATACTTAAAAATTGTGATCTTGCTCATCTAAACGCAATTTGAACAAAAATTTATATAAGAATTTAAATTTAAGCTTTTGATTTTAATTTATATGAAACACTAGAATGTTCTAAGATTTTATTCATATTTTAACCAAAGTTAAAAACTTTTTCTTTGATAAATGAAAATCCATTAAAACTGCAATTGCTGTTTTCAAATATTACTCTGAAACTCATACACTCTTACATCTTCACTTACTTATACTATTACATATTTACATATACTCGTATATGCATATCCTGTTACTCAACACCAACAAAACCAACAACTTTCTCATGTGTTTCTCGCCATTAACTTAACATTATTTGGTTAACGTTACCATTGATAGGGATCAACATTAAAGTGGCAGCGTTAGGTTTATGTTTCCACACTGTAATCTATACACCGGCTATAGATACACCAGCTATAGATACCCCTATAAAGCTACTATCCCCTTCATTTTACACAAACCCTTTTAAAAACGTGCCTTAGGCTGTCAGGTTTTTATTCATTCATCCATTCATTCGCTTACTCATTCAGTCAGTCAGTCATTCAGCCATCAAGTTATGTTGCAACTTGAAACGTGGACTCATTGATACTTTTGCTTGAAGGGGTTGTAAGTGTAAGTGCTACTGGTTAAATTGGTTTTCCTTTAATTTTCTGCACTTTTTTTGTGCTTTTGGCTTTTAAAAGCCAACAATTTTTACTTAAAGCTTTAAGTTGTTACATATTGGGGTTATGAGTTGAGAAAAGAAACTAGGACATAGACTTAGAAATAGACTATGATATAGCCTAAGACATAGACTACGGTATAGACTAAAACATAGACTAAGACATAGACTAAGACATAGACTAAGACATAGACTAAGACATAGACTAAGACATAGACTAAGACATAGACTAAGACATAGACTAAGACATAGACTAAGGCATAGACTAAGACATAGACTAAGACATAGGCTAAGACATAGACTAAGACATAGACTAAGACATAGACTAAGACATAGACTAAGACATAGACTAAGACATAGACTAAGACATAGACTAAGACATAGACTAAGACATAGACTAAGACATAAACTAAGACATAGACTAAGACATAGACTAAGACATTGACTAAGACATAGAATGAGACATAGACTAAGACATAGACTAAGACATAGACTAAGACATAGATTAAGACATAAACTAAGACATAGAATAAGACATAGACTAAGACATAGACTAAGACATAGACTAAGACATAGACTAAGACATAGACTAAGACATAGACTATGACATAGACTAAGACATAGACTATGACATAGATTAAGACATAGACTAAGACATAGACTAAGACATAGACTAAGACATAGACTAAGACATAGACTAAGACATAGACTAAGACATAGACTAAGACATAGACTAAGACATAGACTAAGACATAGACTAAGACATAGACTAAGACATAGACTAAGACATAGACTAAGACATAGACTAAGACATAGACTAAGACATAGACTAAGACATAGACTAAGACATAGACTAAGACATAGACTAAGACATAGACATAGACTAAGACATAGACTAAGACATAGACTAAGACATAGACTAAGACATAGACTAAGACATAGACTAAGACATAGACTAAGACATAGACTAAGACATAGACTAAGACATAGACTAAGACATAGACTAAGACATAGACTAAGACATAGACTAAGACATAGACTAAGACATAGACTAAGACATAGACTAAGACATAGACTAAGACATAGACTAAGACATAGACTAAGACATAGACTAAGACATAGATTAAGACATAAACTAAGACATAGAATAAGACATAGACTAAGACATAGACTAAGACATAGACTAAGACATAGACTAAGACATAGACTAAGACATAGACTATGACATAGACTAAGACATAGACTATGACATAGACTAAGACATAGACTAAGACATAGACTAAGACATAGACTAAGACATAGATTAAGACATAAACTAAGACATAGAATAAGACATAGACTAAGACATAGACTAAGACATAGACTAAGACAAAGACTAAGACATAGACTAAGACATAGACTATGACATAGACTAAGACATAGACTAAGACATAGACTAAGACATAGACTAAGACATAGACTAAGACATAGACTAAGACATAGACTAAGACATAGATTAAGACATAAACTAAGACATAGAATAAGACATAGACTAAGACATAGACTAAGACATAGACTAAGACATAGACTAAGACATAGACTAAGACATAGACTAAGACATAGACTAAGACATAGACTAAGACATAGACTAAGACATAGACTAAGACATAGACTAAGACATAGACTAAGACATAGACTAAGACATAGACTAAGACATAGACTAAGACATAGACTAAGACATAGACTAAGACATAGACTAAGACATAGACTAAGACATAGACTAAGACATAGACTAAGACATAGACTAAGACATAGACTAAGACATAGACTAAGACATAGACTAAGACATAGACTAAGACATAGACTAAGACATAGACTAAGACATAGACTAAGACATAGACTAAGACATAGACTAAGACATAGACTAAGACATAGACTAAGACATAGACTAAGACATAGACTAAGACATAGACTAAGACATGGACTAAGACATAGATTAAGACATAAACTTAGACATAGAATAAGACATAGACTAAGACATAGACTAAGACATAGACTATGACATAGACTAAGACATAGACTAAGACATAGACTATGACATAGACTAAGACATAGACTAAGACATAGACTAAGACATAGATTAAGACATAAACTAAGACATAGAATAAGACATAGACTAAGACATAGACTAAGACATAGACTAAGACATAGACTAAGACATAGACTAAGACATAGACTATGACATAGACTAAGACATAGACTAAGACATAGACTAAGACATAGACTAAGACATAGACTAAGACATAGACTAAGACATAGACTAAGACATAGATTAAGACATAAACTAAGACATAGAATAAGACATAGACTAAGACATAGACTAAGACATAGACTAAGACATAGACTAAGACATAGACTAAGACATAGACTAAGACATAGACTAAGACATAGACTAAGACATAGACTAAGACATAGACTAAGACATAGACTAAGACATAGACTAAGACATAGACTAAGACATAGACTAAGACATAGACTAAGACATAGACTAAGACATAGACTAAGACATAGACTAAGACATAGACTAAGACATAGACTAAGACATAGACATAGACTAAGACATAGACTAAGACATAGACTAAGACATAGACTAAGACATAGACTAAGACATAGACTAAGACATAGACTAAGACATAGACTAAGACATAGACTAAGACATAGACTAAGGCATAGACTAAGACATAGACTAAGACATAGACTAAGACATAGACTAAGACATAGACTAAGACATAGACTAAGACATAGATTAAGACATAAACTAAGACATAGAATAAGACATAGACTAAGACATAGACTAAGACATAGACTAAGACATAGACTAAGACATAGACTAAGACATAGACTATGACATAGACTAAGACATAGACTATGACATAGACTAAGACATAGACTAAGACATAGACTAAGACATAGACTAAGACATAGACTAAGACATAGACTAAGACATAGACTAAGACATAGACTAAGACATAGACTAAGACATAGACTAAGACATAGACTAAGACATAGACTAAGACATAGACTAAGACATAGACTAAGACATAGACTAAGACATAGACTAAGACATAGACTAAGACATAGACTAAGACATAGACTAAGACATAGACTAAGACATAGACTAAGACATAGACTAAGACATAGACTAAGACATAAACTAAGACATAGACTAAGACATAGACTAAGACATTGACTAAGACATAGAATGAGACATAGACTAAGACATAGACTAAGACATAGACTAAGACATAGATTAAGACATAAACTAAGACATAGAATAAGACATAGACTAAGTCATAGACTAAGACATAGACTAAGACATAGACTAAGACATAGACTAAGACATAGACTATGACATAGACTAAGACATAGACTATGACATAGACTAAGACATAGACTAAGACATAGACTAAGACATAGACTAAGACATAGACTAAGACATAGACTAAGACATAGACTAAGACATAGACTAAGACATAGACTAAGACATAGACTAAGACATAAACTAAGACATAGACTAAGACATAGACTAAGACATAGACTAAGACATAGACTAAGACATAGACTAAGACATAGACTAAGACATAGACTAAGACATAGACTAAGACATAGACTAAGACATAGACTAAGACATAGACTAAGACATAGACTAAGACATAGACTAAGACATAGACTAAGACATAGACTAAGACATAGACTAAGACATAGACTAAGACATAGACTAAGACATAGACTAAGACATAGACTAAGACATAGACTAAGATATAGACTAAGACATAGACTAGGATATAGACTAAGACATAGACTAAGACATAGACTAAGACATAGACTAAGACATAGACTAAGACATAGACTAAGACATAGACTAAGACATAGACTAAGACATAGACTAAGACATAGACTAAGACATAGACTAAGACATAGACTAAGACATAGACTAAGACATAGACTAAGACATAGACTAAGACATAGACTAAGACATAGACTAAGACATAGACTAAGACATAGACTAAGACATAGACTAAGACATAGACTAAGACATAGACTAAGACATAGACTAAGACATAGACTAAGACATAGACTAGGACATAGCTTAGACATAATAATAATAAATTATAATAATAATAAATTTTCCTTCCTGCCTATAATTTATTGTAACACCCAATAGAATGTCTATATTATTCATTGTTTTCTTATAAACTTTTTTTTTAAATTCCCCTCCCTTTTGCGCACCTTTTTTACTCTTTAGTTTCTAAATTTTCCTTTTGGTTTTTCCTTAAAGATTGTTGTTATTCTTGTGCTCGAACAAAAAAAAAAAAACGAAAAGGAGTCGTAACCTAAGTAATCAGAATATTTGTAATAAAATTTCATATGAATTTTATGCTACTGTTGCTGATCCTTTTTTCCTTCTTGCGTGTAGTTGTAAATAATTTTACTACTGTTTAAGTAAGAAGTTAGTAGTTAATCTGTCTGTCTGTCCCTATGTCGGCATGTGTTTGCTAAAGTAAAAGTAGTAAATGCGAAGAGTTGTTGTTCTAGTTTTTATAGTTTTATTTTATAACTGATTTTTTAGCTTTTCATTCTCACTCGATGTAATACGTTAATAGTTTAGCATATTATAAGGGAATATGTGGTATGGCTAAAGGACTTTAGGTTAAGTAAGATACCCTACTTTGGGTAAACACTAATGAATCAAAAGACTCGAATTTGTGGTAGACATAATATAGGACACAAGCTGAGATATAGATTAGAACTTACATATATTAAGAAATATTCGAGGATATGGTATTAGTGATAGAGTGTATATATGTATATGGGGTTGTATCCTCATATATAGACTAAAAATTGAACTATCACATATTCATAGTAGCTCATTTGCTATTCGTATCGTACACTAAGTATCATTCCAACTTGTTGTTCTTAGCTTTGGCTTTATTATTGTAGAGCATGCATGTGCTTGAGTAGTATTTTCCAGTTATAAAAGTGAAAATGAGCATTTAATATGAATTCACGCTCAAAAAGTTTTTGTTTGTTATTTTGGTTTTCGCTTTTTTACGCTGTTATTTCTTTTTTGTATAAGTGACTTTGAAACAATGTTAACATGTAAATTTGTTGGGATTTTCAATTATCGTGAAAATGTTGTTGGAGAGTTTTCTTTTTGGCTTAAGTGAATATGAATATTATAAAATCTCAGCAATTTTATAAAAGCTTCTTTAAGGTGTAAAATAAAGAGTTGGTAATTGGTTGGAAAAACGAACGTGGGAAAGGATAAGGAAATTAAACCAACAAAAAATGATGATAAAAAAGTAATTGAAGAAAATTTTACATTTGCAAAAAAAATCTCAATAAAGAACTTTTGAAAATACTTTTAATGTATAACTATTATTTTTGGCCCTTCTTTATAATAACAAAATTCCACTCCTTTTGGATCCCCTATATACAAACCTTTTAATTCTTACTCATATGCTAATAAATTGAAATACAATCGTCTTAATTTGCGGAGACCTAGTTTTCTGCCTTCGCTGAGGTTTTCATTACTCTTTTTGATATAATTATTAGATTTTGCGTGTTTTAAAATGAAACTAGAAACTCTAAGGAATTTCCAAAGCTTTCGCTTTCAAAACAACAAAAAACTAAACAATTTTACTTTCATTCAAGAAAAAGTTGAGAAACTTAAACCAAGAAAAAAAACAAACTATGAAAACAAACGATAGCCGCAAATAAATTGGAACGATTTCTTCAAAATGAGGAAAACAACGCATTATTGACATGCAAAATAGAACAACAGAGTTGCCAGATGATTAAAATTTTGTAAGACTAAGATTAAAATACCAAAATCGAAACCAAAAAATACTGAAATGAACGAGGAAATAATAATATTATATCTTAGTGTGTGACTTACTTTTTGTCATGACTGTCTTAGTCTTAGTCTATGTCTTAGTCTATGTCTTAGTCTATGTCTTAGTCTATGTCTTAGTCTATGTCTTAGTCTATGTCTTAGTCTATGTCTTAGTCTATGTCTTAGTCTATGTCTTAGTCTATGTCTTAGTCTATGTCTTAGTCTATGTCTTAGTCTATGTCTTAGTCTATGTCTTATTCTATGTCTTAGTCTATGTCTTAGTCTATGTCTTAGTCTATGTCTTAGTCTATGTCTTAGTCTATGTCTTAGTCTATGTCTTAGTCTATGTCTTAGTCTATGTCTTAGTCTATGTCTTAGTCTATGTCTTAGTCTATGTCTTAGTCTATGTCTTAGTCTATGTCTTAGTCTATGTCTTAGTCTATGTCTTAGTCTATGTCTTAGTCTATGTCTTAGTCTATGTCTTAGTCTATGTCTTAGTCTATGTCTTAGTCTATGTCTTAGTCTATGTCTTAGTCTATGTCTTAGTCTAAGTCTTAGTCTATGTCTTAGTCTTTGTCTTAGTCTATGTCTTAGTCTATGTCTTAGTCTAAGTCTTAGTCTATGTTTTAGTCTATATCTTAGTCTATGTATTAGTCTATGTCTTAGTCTATGTCTTAGTCTATGTCTTAGTCTATGTCTTAGTCTATGTCTTAGTCTATGTCTTAGTCTATGTCTTAGTCTATGTCTTAGTCTATGTCTTAGTCTATGTCTTAGTCTATGTCTTAGTCTATGTCTTAGTCTATGTCTTAGTCTATGTCTTAGTCTATGTCTTAGTCTATGTCTTAGTCTATGTCTTAGTCTATGTCTTAGTCTATGTCTTAGTCTATGTCTTAGTCTATGTCTTAGTCTATGTCTTAGTCTATGTCTTAGTCTATGTCTTAGTCTATGTCTTAGTCTATGTCTTAGTCTATGTCTTAGTCTATGTCTTAGTCTATATCTTAGTCTTTATCTTGGGGTATGTCTTAGTCTATATCTTAGTCTATATCTTGGGGTATGTCTTAGTCTGCGGCTTAGATCATTTCCGAGTTTGAGCTGTTTTTCTTTTGATCAATGAGAAGTCCTTTCAAATTTGAAATTATCCCTTTTAAAGTGGCTACCTTGTGTAGGAGAAAGAGTTTCAAGTAAAATTGTTGAATTGTGTTCGAATCGTTTGAGTTGTTGTTGGTGTTGCATGTCCTTATGAAGTCAAATAGTGAAAGTGTTTGTAAAAGTGGAGGTGGTGGTGGTAGAATTGGTAGTGGTCAGCAAAGTTTGAGCCAAATTTCTTTGCAATTACAGCACAATTTTTTAGCTGAAATTGTTTAACACTCTTACTCTTTTACCATCATAAATCACATTTTTATTTGACCAAAATAAAATACAAAAACGAAAGAAAAAAAAACTACAAATGAAATAAAAAAGGAAATATATATAAAAAAAACTTAATTTTGGTTTCAGTTGCTGCTTTTTTGGGTCAAATATTCAAATTTTTATTGATTTCGCACGAAACTATATTTAATGGCCAACAACAGCAAACCAACAGCTGTGAAGGTTGTGCACGTTTCAATTTTGTTTTTGGTTAAATAATTTCTTTTAGAATTTTAAGGAATTAAATAAGGACTTACCTTAAAAGCTTTAAAGGAAGACACTACATAGGAAGCACCATCTTCCAGTTCATCCAGATGATATTTGCGGTCACCGTCCATGGAGAAGACATATCTAGCCCCACGTGGTAGATCAATTTTGGGTGATATCTTATCTAGTAGATTCTCTAGGGAGGTAATATCGCGACCCGGACGAAAACGCAGTTCCACACCAGGAAAGAAAGGATCACCATTACGATAAAAAACCACACGACGAGCCTTCCAATACGAGAGATTCGAATAACGACTGGCCGCACTCATAACACTATTTAAATGGGCATTTGAGGACAATTCAGGTCTTGACTTAGAACGTTGTAGAGGTTGGACCGGTGGTTGTTCAGAATTCTCACTCATATTGTCTGGATATTGAAGCTGCAGCTGATTGGGTGTAGCTGCACCACTGGCAGCTCCGCCACGGCTTTGACGTCCTGTTGGATTACTAAGACCACCGTTGCGCTGAGACCAATAGTCATTGGCTGCTCCACCTAAATTTGAACCAAAGTCCTCCTCATTATCGGAATAATTGGAATTATTTAGAGTTTTCAAGGGACTCGAGCGACTGCTATTGAGACCGTTAAAGTTTGTTGTATTAACGTTATTGTTGTTATTATTTTTATTTTGTTGTTGTTGTTGTTGTATTAAATGTGGTTGTTGTGGTGTTGCGTTTGAATTTAGCTCATCATACGGTTGCGTTGGCGACGTATTTGGCGAAACGTCTTGGTCGAGTTGTATGGCCGTACTAAGTTGTGGCGTTACTCTGCCGCCATCCATAAGTGAAGAAGTATCGTTGGCTAAGTTGGTATTGCTATTGCCGCCTACCTGTGACTCGTTCTCCTCTCCTAGGGTGGACATTTTACCTTAACCACTTCTTATTTATTTTTATTTTACTTCCTCTTTTTTGTTGTTGCCTCTAAATTTCTTGTAAATTTGTTTGTTTTTAATTTCTATTTTCTTTTAGTTTTATTCTTGTTTGTTGTTGACGTCAGTCAGTCATTTATTTAAAAACTTAAAACTTAACTTAAAAGCTTTCTTGCTGACGTTGCGAAAGTTTTTTTCTAAACTTCGAAATATTTTCTTGTGGCTGTTTTGTTTTCTTTTTCTGTTTTGATTTAGTGTAGAGCTGAGTGCAGAGTCTACAAACTTCCTTCGTGCCGACTTTTGTTTTCTCTGTTAATCAACTGAAAGATATTCAAGAAAGAGAAAGAATAAATAAAATTTCTATAATTATTTTATTTAGTAGCTTTTTAGCTTTTAAAGCATGTCATGTTTATTTACTTGATGTTGATGAAATTTCTAATAGATTTTCAAAATAGTTTTTGAGAATTTTATTTAAGATAGTTTTTATGGTTTTTAATGGGTTATTTTTGGCTTTTGAGTTTTTTTGGACCATATAAAGATTTTGGTTTTATTAAGTTTTTTTTTTGACATTTAAAGAAGTTTTGATTGGGATATTAGTGGTTTGAATTTATAAATTTTAAATTTTAAGATATTTATTCGTTTCCAAATGAGCATAAACAAACAATTTCATAATTTTAAAGAGTAAACATTGTGAACTATAAAAGGCGTTATAAGTAGTGATACCCGATTTTCCTTAATATGTATTTTTGCTATTCTCTTTTCTATATATATATCTCTCTCTCTCTCTAATCGCTTAAAATTTTAGATTTTGGTTATATAGAACAGCTCTTTGATCGTGTATTAAACCACATTAGAAGTTTTATGTGCAATCTAAAAACTGTCACAATTTTAAGTTTGCCATAACTTTTATCGTTTAAGCACTTTTGAATCTAATTTACGACAGATTAAAGACTAAAGTCTTAGCTTTCTAAAGGTGTTCAGATCATTTGCATATTTTTGCATATATAGCCTTAACTGAAAATAATTCAAATAAACAAAAACTAATACAAAACTTAAAGATAAATTATAATAAATATTTTTGTAAAAAGTATAAATATAAACCTCTTTAACTAAATTTATTACAAGAAGTCTAAGCTTTTTAACGAATTTGAGGCCCTATGCTCTATTGGGAGTCAAGGATAACAGAAAGCTTTTTAGCATTATATAAATCATTTGCATATCTAAAAGCAATTAATTTTAATATTCGTAGAATATAGGATTTGTATGAATATATTATCCATATCCAAGCTTAGCCTGGGCCGACATATATTGAAAATGGTTGTGATTTAAAAAAGGGCGCGAAGCTGTACCAAAAAAGTTTTTCAATTTTCAATTCTCCCTTATTATTAACAAATTTCGAAAATGGGAAAAAATAAAATTTTCAATTAAAATTTCCTTCCACATAAAAATATACACCTTTTGTTTATAATAGGGGTATCACTTTATCTTCTAAGAAAATAGGACATGTCTTTGGTACTTTTTGAAATATAGGCACAATTTTTTGTACTTTTGTTTGATAATGTTTGGGTTTTGAAGGGTTTATTGAGTATTAATTACAAATTTTTATAATAAACTAGCTGCCTGGCCCAGATCGCCAGTCAATCGTAAAACAATTATCGAACAATCATTAAAACTCATTGAACAGTCATTAATCATCAAACAGTCATCAAACAATCATCAATAAATAGTCAAAAAATCAGCAAACTACAGTCAAAAAAACACCAGTTAATCGTGGAACAATTATTAAACAATCTTTACAAATCTTCAAAACAGCCATCAATCAATCATAAAAAATCATCAAACAACTATCAAACAATCGTCAAACAACCATCAAATAATCATGAAAAACCTTCAAACATTTTTCAAGCAATCGCCAGTCAAACTATTAACAAACAACATAGACTACCAATATCTGTGCAGCCGTTTTCCTATTTTAGATAAACCAAAAAAAGAGGGCGTAAAATTAGGCATGGTCAATTTCTCTTTATGTAGAAACCTAACTTGGACTAAGACAAATATTTAGACAAAAAAAAACTGTCTTCATCAGTCCAGCCGTTCTCAAGTGATGCAACTTTAAAGAAAGGGTGAATTTCATCCCCATTTTTCGATTCGGTCTGCTCGGTCATCAATATTTGTCAGTTTTCAAGGGGTCACGCCCACTTGAGATTTCAAAAAACACCCAGCCTATTTTAACTTCCGGCCACACCTTAACATACTGTCAAAATTTTAGAAAAATCGGTCTGCTCGGTCATCCATATTTGTCATTTTTTATATATGACTTATATGGGAGGGGTCAAGCCCACTTGAGATTTCAAAAAAACACATAGCATATTTTAACCACCGGTAACATCTTACCATACTGTCAAAATTTCACCACCTTTGGTTGAAAGGGTGTTATAAGTTTTTGCTACTGTATGCAACACATAGAAATATTGGTCTGAGACCCACTTTGAAGCATACAAATAGAGTTAGAATCACTTCCTGAGTCGATTGAACTATGTCAGTCCGTCCGTCCGTCCATCTAGACGGCTGGCTGGACCTACATGTAAATCTTGTAATCAAAGAACAGATCACAATTCTAAAGATAATTTAATGAAATTTGGCACAAATAATTTTTTTCGATAGTCTGACCATGGCTGTTAAATTTAAATTTTATTTATCGTACCTTCCATAGGTCGGGTTATTCGGAATTGAGATTTCGGTCTCAAATTGCAGTATATTTTTATCAAATTGAAACTAAGTAATGCTTATGTAAACAAAAATCACCATAATACATTTTGTTAAAATCGGTCCATATTTGACTATAGCTCCCATACAAATTCTTCTGTCAAAACTCACTAAATAAGACGAAAAATCAATAAAACTCTTATAAATCTGAAGATAATGACAGTTTTATCATTAGCTACCAGAAATCAGTTAAATCTCTTCTTTCGTTCTTAAGTTAGGTGGTTATATACTCATATTTATCTCTTAATTCTAAAAGGAAAAATAATATTATGACAAGTTTATAAATCAAACTTGTTTAACAAATTTTTTTATGAAAAACTTTAAAGTCGATTTTCTCATGAACTATAATAGCTAAAGCCAAAAAAACGAAATTCTGTGATCACTCATTTTTTCATACCAAAATTGATTTTTTTTTAAATTTTTTATGAAAAACTTAAAAGTCGTTTTTCTCGTTAACTAAGAAAGCTAGAGCCAAAAAAACAAAATTCTGTGATCAGTCATTTTTTCATACCAAAATTGATTTTTTTTGAATTTTTTTATGAAAAACTTTAAAGTCGATTTTCTCATGAACTATAATAGCTAGAGCCAAAATAACGAAATTTTGTGATCACTCATTTTTCATACCAAAAATTTACTTTTTTTTTGTTGAAATTTTTTGATGAAAAACTTTAAAGTCGATTTTCTCGTTAACAATGATAGCTAGAGCCAAAATAAGGAAATTCTGTGGTCACTCATTTTTCATACCAAAATTGATTTTTTTTTTTGAAATTTTTTATGAAAAACGATTTTCACTTATTTTTCATACCAAAAATTTTTGTATGAAAAACTTTAAAATCGATTTTTTTATGAACTGTAATAGCTAGAGCCAACATAACGAAATTCTGCGATCACTCATTTTTCATACCAAAAATTTACTTGTTTTTTGTTGAAGTTTTTTGATGAAAAACTTTAAAGACGATTTTCTCGTTAACTATGATAGCTAGAGCCAAAATAACGAAATTCTGTGATCATTCATTTTTTCATACCAAAATTGATTTTTTTTTGAAATTTTTTATGAAAAACTTAAAAGTCGTTTTTCTCGTTAACTATGAAAGCTAGAGCCAAAACAACGAAATTCTGTGATCAGTAATTTTTTCATACCAAAATTGATTTTTTTTGAAATTTTTTATGAAAAACTTTAAAGTCGATTTTCTCGTTAACGAAATAAATAACGAAATTCTGTGATCACTCATTTTTCATACCAAAAATTTACTTTTTTTTGTTGAAATTTTTTGATGAAAAACTTTAAAGACGATTTTCACTCATTTTTCATACCAGAAATTAATTTTTTGAAATTCTTTATGACTTTAAAGTGAATTTTCTCGCTTACAAAATAACGAAATTCTGTGAGCACTAATTTTTTCATTGATTAATTTGAAATTTTTTATTAAAAACTTTTAAGTCGATTTTCTCGTTAACTATGAAAGCTAGAGCCGAAATAACGAAATTAACTCATTTCTGATCATGATCACTCATTTTTTCATACCAATATTGTTTTTTTTGAAATCATTTATGAAAAACTTTAAAGTCGATTTTCACTCATTTTTCCTACCAAAAATTTATTTTTTTGAAATTCTTTATGAAAAACTTTAAAGTGAATTTTCTCGTTTACAAAATAACGAAATTCTGTGAGCACTAATTTTTTCATACCAAAAATTGATTTTTTTTGAACATTTTTTATGAAAAACTTTAAAGTCAATTTTCTCTGTGATCACATAACTTGATTATTTGTTTATGTTAGAGGTTAGATTTGAGTTATTTTTTCAAATTACCTTAATTTTTGTTACTTATCCTAAGGTGCTAGTTTGGTCCGTTGAATTTGAAATTTAGTTTGATAACTTGGTGAGGCTATGGTGTCGAAAAGACTTCTTAGACAATATTTTTATTAGTTTAAGATCTGGAATTTTTTGAACTTTTGTGAATATTTTTAGAGTTATAGTTGAGTTATTGAGTATATTTTAGTTACATTTAATTTTTATTATTTAAAGTATTTAGATTTTTACAATTTGTATTTTTAAAAATTTTAATTTCACTTAAATCATTTCGGGCTTTATCTCACTTTTACCACCAGCTAAATAAGACAATTTTTTAAGTTTAATAATTAAAACACTTTGGTTTTTAGCTAAAAGTTTTTATTTGCAGGAAAAAGTTTATTCGTTTACTTTTTTACTTAACGCACATTTTTAACTTACACACACACATACACAAACACTCACATGCTTAGGAAACCCTAAGATCTACACATACACACACAAACCCCTACGCATTTACTTAAATCCTTAAGCAAAACTTTTTTGTGTGTAAAGAAAAGCACGTTGAAAATTTCAAAAACTTTTTTTTTTTAACGGAAAGGAAAAGCTAAACGTTCGAGTTGAAGAAATTGTTGTTTTATTTAAAAGTGAAATAACTTTTGCTGTTGGGTATTTTATTCCGTAGAAAATTTTATATTTTTAGAAATTATAGGGTTAATGACACTAAACAATTTCGAACAGTTTACGAAGAGATTTTCAATTACAGATAATAAAAAGGTGTGCAAAAAGGGAAAACTTTATTTCAAAATTAATTTAAATCGTTCAATTATATTTTTAATTTTGTGGTGAAAAGATAACAAACAATTTTTATTGTTTTAAGGAAATTAAATTAAATAATAGAATTTTTTATAATTTTTTTGCTTAAAGTTACGTTTTTATTTGTTTAATTTAGTTATGTTTTTTTATTTAAAGTTTTTTTATATTAGCCCGTTATGAATGGCGTTTAGTTCTTTAATGTTTGCCGGTTGAAATCTTTGTGATTTCGTTATTTTAACTTCAAGTACCTGTTCGTTATTGTCCATTGCCTTTGTTTTAATATTTTTTCTGTTCTTTTTTTTTTTTCATAAAAATTTCATTGGTTTCTTGTTGATTATTTTTGCCTCTGGCTTAGTTTGGTTTGACTTAGTTTTTTGTTTTTTCATTTTTCTCAATTGCTTTGGCTTTCTAAAAACGCTATTGCCTGCTACATATTGCGGCATATTTAGTAGGTTTATGTATTTGAAATAGTTTTGTTGTTGCTTTTGTATTAGTGACCCATAATTGTGGGGCATGCTTAAGGAAAAAGTCTTAAGTGAATATAAACGTCTACAGTTTAATGTTAAATAATGTTGTTTTACCTTAAAATTTAACAATTCCTAACACCCTCCTATGCTTTAGTTGAAGTTTTACTTTTCTTACTTCCTACCCCCTTCCTCTTTAAGTCCTGGTGGTATAGGTTTCATTTCTTACCTCTTCTTCCCCAACTCTCTTTAGTCTTAACCAAATTGCAACTGCTTATATTTTGTTTCGTTTAAATTGCCCTCAAAGAGTGTTTGATTGTCTGTGTTTGCTGGGGCTTTTTTGTTGTTTCATTCTCTAGCGGAAGTCACAATTTTTTGTTATCGTGTTTATTGTTGTCGTCTTATTTGTTGGTGTTTGTCTGTGTGTATGTATGTATGTCTGTGTGAGAAAGCAAATTTGTGCTAGTGTGTGTAAGTGTGGTAAAAACTGAAGTCGAGTATTGTTTGTTGCTTCTTGACGTGAGTTGTTATGTACAATATTTCGTAGGAAACCACAGCACAATGGGCCTAAGAACAAACAAATTTCACCACAAAAGTTTTTCTTTGTAAACTTCAATGCCTCGAAAAGTTTTCTGCAAAAAACCTATTTGCCACAGAAGGGTTTCAATGAAATTATTTTCGTCAGAAAAAGTTTTTCCCAAAGAAAGTTCTTTTTTAAAAACTTAGTTTTAAAATAAAGGGTTTTCTCTTAGAAAAAACTTTTAACGTTAAGCAGTACAAAAAAAACCAAAAATCCTTTTTGAACAAAAGTTTTTCTACCAAAAACTTTAATAAAAAAGATTGTTTTGAAAACGTTTGAAAAGCTTTAAATTATAAGATCTAAATCTAAGATAATAAAATTATTTCTTTTACTTTTAAAAGATTTAAATATTTTAAAGCTTTTCAAAGGAAATCATTTCATTTAAAAAAATTTCCAACCGCCAGGTTTTTCATCGAATACCATTTCCAGATAGAAGCTTTTATGTTCACAAACTTTAGGCTGTGAAAATGTTTTCATCACTTAAGATTTTCTGTGAAAACTGTAAGCTTTTACAATACAAATCTTCACCAGCAAATGCTAAATTATAAATTTTTGACAGCTAAGGCTTTTAAATTAAAGATTTTCTTAAAAACAAATTTCCAAAAAAAAGCTTTTATTGGACACTTTTTCAAGTATTCTTAAATAGCAAATTGCTTACCGAACAAAATCACTTCCAATAAAAGCTTTTTGATTAAGTACCATTCCACAAAAAAAAAAAAATTATTCACAAGCTTTAAACTCTCAGAGCTTTAGAAGATATTAATTGTAAAAATAAAAGGCTTTTGTGCTAAAAACTTTTTAAAACTAAAACTTTTTCCATAAAAGCTTTTTTAAGAAATAACTTTTACAAAGTAAGCTTTATTTTCAAAAAAGCTTTTTAATAAAATTCTTTTTTAATGAAAAAGCTTTTTTATTAAAACTTTTTTTAATGCAAAAGTTTTTCTATTAAAAAATCTTTCCCAAACAAAAGCTTTTCTATAAAAACCTTTCCCAAACGAAAACTTTTCTATGAAAACCTTTCCCAAACGAAAGCTTTTCAATAAAAACTTTTCCAAAGATGAAAGGTTTTCATAAAAATCTTTCCCAAACGAAAGCTTTTCCATAAAAACCTTTCCCGAACGAAAGCTTTTCTATAAAAACTTTTCCCAAACGAAAGGTTTTCTATAAATACCTTTCCCAAACGAAAGCTTTTCTATTAAAACCTTTAACAGACGAAAGCTTTTCCATTAAAACCTTTCCCAAACGAAAGCTTTTCTATAAGAACCTTTCCTTAACGAAAGCTTTTCATAAAAACCTTTTTCAAACGAAACTTTTTCTATAAAAACCTTTCCCAAACGAAAGCTCTTCTATAAAAACTTCTCCCAACGAAAGATTTTCTATAAAACCCTTTCCCAAACAAAAGATTTTCTATAAAAACCTTTTTCAAACCAAAGCTTTTCATTTAATCCATTTCCTAAACAAAAGCTGTTCTGTATAAACCTTTCCCAAACGAAAGCTTTTCTATAAAAACCTTTCCAGAACTAAAGTTTTTCTATGAAAAATTTTTTCAAATGAAAGCTTTTATATAAAAATCTTTCCCAGCAAAAGCTTTTTATTAAAGCTTTTCTATAAAAATCTTTACCAAACAAAAGCTTTTCTATAAAAACCTTTCCCAAAGGAAATCTTTTTTATAAGAACCTTTCCCAAACAAAAGCTTTTCTATAAAAACCTTCCCTTAGCTAAAGCTTTTCTATAAAAACCCTTCCCAAACAAAAGCTTTTCTATAAAAACCCTTCCCAAACAAAAGCTTTTCTATAAAAACCTCTAAAAAACTAAAGCTTTTCTATAAAAATCTTTCCCAAACGAAAGCCTTTCAATAAACGCTTTCCCAATCAAAAGCTTCTCTATAAAAACCTTTCCCACATTAAAGCTGTTTTATAAAAACCTCTTCCAAACAAAAGCTTTTCACAAATGACAGCTTTCTTTAAAAACCTTTCCAAAACGAAAGCTTTTCTATAACAACCTTTCCCAAAATACATTTTTCCTATAAAAACCTTTTCCAAACGAAAGCTTTTGTATGAGAACCTTTTTCCAAACGTAAGCTTTTCTGTGAAAACCTTTTCCCAAACCAAAGCTTTCCTATGAAAACCTTTCTCAGACTAAAGCTTTTCTATAACATTTCTCAGGCGAAAGTTTTTTTATTAAAAAATTTCTCTGACGAAAGCTTTTCTCAGTAGAATGCTTTCATATAAAAAATTTTCGCTATCAGAAGCTTTTGTATAAAAACGATTTCTAATCGAAAACGTTTTTCTAAAAATTTTCAAATGCATTTACATTTTTGTCAGAGAAAGGACTTCTATTAAAACCTTTCTCTGGCAGAAGCTTTACTATAAAAATCTCACTTAAACGAAAGCTTTTCTATGAATAGCCAATATTTGGCATTCCTGTCGTGTGATTGATATACATTTTTTTACTTTTATTACTTATAAGACCTAATTTCTTGAATTTTAGTTGATTATTGTCCTTACCAGACCATAGTGCCACACCGTCTTGCATGCAACTTGTGTGGAAAACGAAATAACGAATCACGGAAACTTTAAAAAAGAAACTCTGAAGCACAGTTGTGGTTTTGGTTTAAGGTTTATGTGTCACGTTGGTTTCTTTATTTCACAGTTTTTTTTCCCATTTCTCTTGTTGTTTTCAGCTGTTTCTTTATGCCGGTTAGCAAATATAGAAACGAACGAATGCGTGTGTACTCATACACATGTATATGTATGTGTATTTGTGTAACTGTTAAAGTAGTGGTTCCATATACTAGACATATTATACAATTGGGACAAATGATTTTTGTGTTCATACATAAAAGTAAGTGTCTGCGTGTTTTTCGCCACAGTCCCCCCTCCACCATTTGTTTGCATCAATTTCATTTAACCGTAAGGGGTTTTTCACAAGATGTCACATACAGTGGGTCAAATTAATTGTTGGTTGTTAGAAAAAAAACCCAAGTTGTCATAAAAAATTGTAAAACCGTTGAAATACTCAAAACGGTGGGGTGTTGAGACTAAAGCAAAAGGGGGAAAGTAGAGGGGGTTTAGGTAAACAGAAACTTCTAGCCAGATGCCAAATGATGTGAAAGCTATAAAATTTTTGATAAATGGTTTATTTAGAAATTTTACTTTGTAAAAAGTTTATTTTTAATATTTTTTTAAAGAAATAATAGAGTTAAGTTTTCAATGAACTTGCCACAAAGTTAGAGGGAGTTTAATGTGGCACGAAATTTTTTTAAGAGTTTTTTTTTTCAATTAATGGTCATTCTTCTTACAATGAACAATAAAATAATGAGTCATAGAAAAAGTTTTTTTTTAAATGCATTTCTAAAAATTTTTAAGGAAAATTTCATAAAGCAACTGTAATTAAATACCTCAACGTATAAGGAATTTGAGTTTTGAAAAAAAAAACATTCATACGTCTTAGAGAAATCATGCAAGATATCTAAAACTGGCCCTTTCCTGTATTTAAATTTGTTCAAATATTTCAATTAATTAAAAAAGTTTGAAAAGAAAAATGTCTTGAATATTTTAAAAGACCATAAATAAAGTTTAAAAATGTCTTTTATACCAGACTCTTGAACTCCTGTTAATTTATGCTAAAACCCACTGCTGGCTGCCAATAAACATAAATTACTTGCCAATGAACTCATAAACACCTCAAACAATTGCAGGCACATGTCAGGCAACTGCACGACAGGCTTAACGAAAAACCACTAAAAGAAAATAATGAAAATAAAGGAAAATTTCAACAAAATAATTTTAAAAAACAAGCGCTTTTCTTTAAACAATTCATACCCATCTATAACATATTGACATAAAGTCCACAGAAATTTTAAAAATATAAAACGTCCTTTCTCAAAGGCCCTTTTGTTGCCTTAGTTTTTAAAGAAAAGTATGAAAGGTAAAATAAACAACAATTTACTTTATAAATATAAAATTCTATACAAACATTTGCAACTGTTACATATTTATACTTATAAAGACTCAAACTTGTCTGAGTGGTTGAAGAGGACATACATCTAATTGTTACAGTTCACCTTTAAGGGAAAAGGAAGTCGATGGTACAAAAGCATAAGTCCTGTGTAAAATGTGGCCATTTAAATTACATATTTATTTCTAAATTTGTTTTTTAATTTAAAGAGGAATTAATTTTACTTACATGTATAATTTTACATGAGCAAACATGCTCTGAATAGGACCTGATAAATTTGCTTTTTCTTTGATTGTTAATTTATTATCACTTACTTAGACCCAAAGGGTCATAGTGAAAGAATAAATTTCTGTTAAACTGAAATTTCAAACTTTAAATTAAAGAAAAGCTTTAACTGAAGAAGAATTTCTTTTGGCTAAAAAATATTTATAGAAAGATACCGTTAAAAGGAAGTCCTTATTGCCAAGATTTTACTCAAAAAAGATTTTTAGTTTTCATAGAAAAGATTTTGTTTGGAAAAAGTTTTCATTGAAAAGCTTTTGTACAGGAAAGGTTTTTAATAGAAAAGCTTGCGTACGTACAGAGAAGGTTTTTAAAAAAGAGCTTTTGCACTGGAATGGTGTTCTCAGAAAAGATTTTGTGAGCAAAAGGTTTGCATATAAAAGTTTTTGTCAGGTAATTGTTTTTATAGAAGATGTTTCGTTAAGAAAATTTTTTTTAAAGAAAAGGTTTTATTAGGTAAAGCTTTTATAGGAACGTTTTTATAGAAAATCTTTCTTTGGGGAAGGTTTTCATAGAAAATCTTTCATAGGAAAGGTTTTCTTAGAAATGATTTCGTTGGGGAAAGGTTTTCATAGAAAAGCTTTCGTTGGGGAAAGGTTTTCATAGAAAAGCTTTCGTTGGGGAAAGGTTTTCATAGAAAATCTTTCATAGAAAAGCTTTCGTTGTGGAAAGGTTTTCTTAGAAATGATTTCGTTGGGGAGGGTTTTGATTGAAAAGCTTTCATTAGGGAAAGGTTTTCATAGAAAAGCTTTCGTTGGGGAAAGGTTTTCATAGAAAAGCTTTCGTTGGGGAAAGGTTTTCATAGAAAAGCTTTCGTTACGGAAAGGTTTTCATAGAAAAGCTTTCGTTGGGGAAGGTTTTCGTAGAAAAGCTTTCGTTGGGGAAAGGTTTTCATAGAAATGGTTTCGTGAGGGAAAGGTTTTAACAGAAAACTTTTTGTTAGGGAAAGGTTTTTATAGAAAAGCTTTCATTAGGGAAAGGTTTTTATAGAAAAGCTTTCATTAGGGAAAGGCTTTTATAGAATAGCTTTCATTAGGGAAAGGTTTTAAAAGAAAAGCTTTCGTTACGGAAAGGTTTTTATAGAAAAGCTTTCGTTAGGGAAAGGTTTTTATAGAAAAGCTTTCGTTAGGGAAAGGTTTTTAATGAATGTTTCATTAGAAAGGTTTTCATACGAAAGCTTTTGCTAGAGAAAAAAAACGTTCGCTAGGGAAAGGGTGTAATAAAAAAGCTTTCGCAAGGGAAAGGTTATCATAGAAAAGCTTTCCCTTTATATTACATACATAATTCCTACGACATTCCAATTGGAGCAAATAGTACTTCTCTCAGACAGTAAGCTGCATCCGATTCCATTTTTGGACTTATTGAAATGGACCTACGTTTTTTGCTCCGGCTCCAAACGGCATTAGTTGGACAAGTTTTACATAGCCTAATACTCAATAGCCAGTGGTTAGCTGAGGTATGAGGTGAACATCTGTTTTTTTTTTAAATGTTTTTTTTTTTATGTGAGTCTGGCCGGGGATCAAACTTGGGGCCTCTGGTATGCTAGGCGGATGACTAACCTGCTATACCTTCCCATATCGTTAAATCCCTGCTTGTCAAAGCTTATTAACTTTGTCTTTAAAATAGTCTTATACTATCCCATTCACATGTTTATGGTCTTCAGAGTAGAGTATAGCCAAACATAAATTCAAAAGGATATATGAAGTGTGTTATCATTGAGCAAATACATACACACAGATGTATGCCCTATCTACTACGAAGCTTAAATTTGAGCAAAACTTTTTAAAGGGAAACTAGCCATCTTTCCTGTACAAAAGTCTACTTAAATACTACTGATGCTATAATCTTACCAGCCAACTATTCCGCTTCGAATTTGGTTTATCACTTGTAGTCCACTCTTCTGACTATGTGAAGATACATAACCATATTTTAACCATTGTCACATATCGACGAATATTGTTGTTTTAAAACAATAGAAAACAGCCTGTATCAGGGCTAAAGCGCTATCTATATGTCAGCCTATGAACCACGAATAGCCCATCTGTTAGCATAGTTTTCACAGATAAATACATAGATAGCTACACCATTTTACCCGTATGTCTCGGGTCTGTAAAGGAAACTAAAAATGTCCGATACTAAAACATAAAATGCACAGGGTTTGAGAGGGAAGTGTTAAATATTTAAAAAATTGAATAAATATTGCACAAACATCTTAACTAAATGTGATATTAAAACCTAAGTTCTACTCTGTTAAAGTATAAGTTACCCAGTTATTCTGCCTTTAGTTGTATTCGTGGTTGCTATTGTTGTTGTTATGTTAACTAAAAAACTATTTTGCTTGTTGCATTATAAACAGGCAAAAGAAGCCACAAGAATAAAACTAAACCAAAGAACAAAAAACGAGGAACCGGCAAAAAGTGGGTTGCATGTTCTTTGCTGCTAAAGCACAAGTCCTGGAGTAGTTCAACAAAGTTAAACATTCTCGACACAACACGCAAAAGTTGTTGGAAAAGTGTGATTGTGTTTTAGTGTGAAAAAGGTAGAATTCTCTATAGCTAAACTATTCCTCTAAAACCCTTCCTTTGGCAAAGTTTTACCTTTGAGGGAGGTAACAATTAATTTTTGCTTTTTTTTATTATTTCTAAATGAAATGGTTATTAAGTGAAAGCTTACCAACAGTAGAAAAATGTCCTAAGGCATTTGTTACTCCTTCTTGTTTTATGGCAAAGGAAAACTAAAAAGTTCAAAATTTTCTTTAAAGGCATAATAGTTTGAGTAAAAGGTTTGTATAGCTTTCTGGGGCTTTTGTAGCCTCTAGGCTTATGTCCTCTTTACAACCTTTCCTTTTTGCCTTTAGTTTTATATTTATTTCAGTTTTTCTTTATAATGAATTTGTAAAATATATGACTATTTTAAAGTTGTTTGGTTTGGAGAAAGAAGAATAAAAAAAACTAAAATTTGGCGTAAAAGTTTTTTACTTTATAAGCCTAATTTTCCTTATTGTTTTTATAAAGAAGGAGTTGGTCGTTTACTTTTTCGATTTGGAAAATTAAGGGAAATATAAGTGACAATAAAGGAGAGAGTATAGAGTAGAAGGATTAAAGGCGAGAGCAAAAAAGGCCTTTCAAATTATAAAATTGAACTAGATAGAGCTTATTAAAACTCTACTTAGAACAGAACTAGAACAGAACTAGAACAGAACTAGAACAGAACTAGAACAGAACTAGAACAGAACTAGAACAGAACTAGAACAGAACTAGAACAGAACTAGAACAGAACTAGAACAGAACTAGAACAGAACTAGAACAGAACTAGAACAGAACTAGAACAGAACTAGAACAGAACTAGAACAGAACTAGAACAGAACTAGAACAGAACTAGAACAGAACTAGAACAGAACTAGAACAGAACTAGAACAGAACTAGAACAGAACTAGAACAGAACTAGAACAGAACTAGAACAGAACTAGAACAGAACTAGAACAGAACTAGAACAGAACTAGAACAGAACTAGAACAGAACTAGAACAGAACTAGAACAGAACTAGAACAGAACTAGAACAGAACTAGAACAGAACTAGAACAGAACTAGAACAGAACTAGAACAGAACTAGAACAGAACTAGAACAGAACTAGAACAGAACTAGAACAGAACTAGAACAGAACTAGAACAGAACTAGAACAGAACTAGAACAGAACTAGAACAGAACTAGAACAGAACTAGAACAGAACTAGAACAGAACTAGAACAGAACTAGAACAGAACTAGAACAGAACTAGAACAGAACTAGAACAGAACTAGAACAGAACTAGAACAGAACTAGAACAGAACTAGAACAGAACTAGAACAGAACTAGAACAGAACTAGAACAGAACTAGAACAGAACTAGAACAGAACTAGAACAGAACTAGAACAGAACTAGAACAGAACTAGAACAGAACTAGAACAGAACTAGAACAGAACTAGAACAGAACTAGAACAGAACTAGAACAGAACTAGAACAGAACTAGAACAGAACTAGAACAGAACTAGAACAGAACTAGAACAGAACTAGAACAGAACTAGAACAGAACTAGAACAGAACTAGAACAGAACTAGAACAGAACTAGAACAGAACTAGAACAGAACTAGAACAGAACTAGAACAGAACTAGAACAGAACTAGAACAGAACTAGAACAGAACTAGAACAGAACTAGAACAGAACTAGAACAGAACTAGAACAGAACTAGAACAGAACTAGAACAGAACTAGAACAGAACTAGAACAGAACTAGAACAGAACTAGAACAGAACTAGAACAGAACTAGAACAGAACTAGAACAGAACTAGAACAGAACTAGAACAGAACTAGAACAGAACTAGAACAGAACTAGAACAGAACTAGAACAGAACTAGAACAGAACTAGAACAGAACTAGAACAGAACTAGAACAGAACTAGAACAGAACTAGAACAGAACTAGAACAGAACTAGAACAGAACTAGAACAGAACTAGAACAGAACTAGAACAGAACTAGAACAGAACTAGAACAGAACTAGAACAGAACTAGAACAGAACTAGAACAGAACTAGAACAGAACTAGAACAGAACTAGAACAGAACTAGAACAGAACTAGAACAGAACTAGAACAGAACTAGAACAGAACTAGAACAGAACTAGAACAGAACTAGAACAGAACTAGAACAGAACTAGAACAGAACTAGAACAGAACTAGAACAGAACTAGAACAGAACTAGAACAGAACTAGAACAGAACTAGAACAGAACTAGAACAGAACTAGAACAGAACTAGAACAGAACTAGAACAGAACTAGAACAGAACTAGAACAGAACTAGAACAGAACTAGAACAGAACTAGAACAGAACTAGAACAGAACTAGAACAGAACTAGAACAGAACTAGAACAGAACTAGAACAGAACTAGAACAGAACTAGAACAGAACTAGAACAGAACTAGAACAGAACTAGAACAGAACTAGAACAGAACTAGAACAGAACTAGAACAGAACTAGAACAGAACTAGAACAGAACTAGAACAGAACTAGAACAGAACTAGAACAGAACTAGAACAGAACTAGAACAGAACTAGAACAGAACTAGAACAGAACTAGAACAGAACTAGAACAGAACTAGAACAGAACTAGAACAGAACTAGAACAGAACTAGAACAGAACTAGAACAGAACTAGAACAGAACTAGAACAGAACTAGAACAGAACTAGAACAGAACTAGAACAGAACTAGAACAGAACTAGAACAGAACTAGAACAGAACTAGAACAGAACTAGAACAGAACTAGAACAGAACTAGAACAGAACTAGAACAGAACTAGAACAGAACTAGAACAGAGCTAGAACAGAACTAGAACATAATTGAGAACAAAATCGAGAACAGAATCAAAAACGAAATCGAGAAAATAATCGGGACAGAATCAAGAATCGATAACAAAATCATGATTAGGTACAGATAAGAAACAGAAATATACCAAGATCTGGAGCTGAGAAGGACCTTAAATAAAGGCCTCCTTTGAATTTTTACTCCTTTTCTGTCAAAACGGTGTCAATTACACCAACTTTGGTAAGGAGGCAATTGCAACAACAATAATAACTTTCCAAATGGAATAAAAAGCACGGAATGGCCATCATGTTAACTAGTTAAACTTATACAATGAGCTTCACTTTCGCCAATTTTGATAAACTTCCTTTCGACGTTGCTGTTGTCGTCGCATTTTATTTATGGCAGTAAAAGTGTATGTAGAGCTCTCCACACGCGTTCATTTGTATGTGTGGGTCTGGTAAAAAAGTTTGGAAAAGTAAAACTTTAAACCACATAAATATCTAAATATACAGACATTTTCCTGGTTGGCTATTTTGGTTAAAATACCAAAAAAAAGTAGGAAAAAAATATAAAATAAAATTACGACGGTAAAAATTCATTTTAGAAATGTCTAGCCTGTAAAAACAAATAGTTAAAACTGACTATGAGAGTGTATAGGGGACGGAAATATTGTTAGTGTATGCGTGTGAATGTCTGTGTATACAGTTTTAGTTTAATGTGATTGCAATTGCGATATTAATGTTGACGCCAAACGTTTGCCTAACCAAAACGGGTTAAACTATTTTACCAATTTTAGCCTCTACCCTTTCTCTTTTTCTTTCTCTTTTACGTTTTTTGCTAAATTTTATTATTTGGACAAACTTTGTCATACTTTTAAACACATAGACATTTCCAAAATTTCCTATTAAATTTGTAGCTTTGAAAGGCAAAAAACAAACGAAAGGAGTGAGAGTTTGGAGCCAAAACTGGCCTTTATGCTGGACGTGGTTGATTGTAATAGAAAGTTTGGTGTTTAGTTTAAAAACCTCATTCATGGCATGTGGCAAAAAAAAAAACGAGCACACAGACATTTACCTATACATTTGCACAAATACTTTTACATTTTTTCGTTGTGTATTTGTGCATTTAGTGTTTGATGTACATGGATTTGAAAGGTAAATACCTGCATGCATGTTTTGCTGGGTTACTTCTTTCTCTTTCCTTCTGAGTTTGAGGTTTTTATGTTGGTTTGTTTATACAAAAAAAAAAAATTTTTCTTTTTGAAAAAAAAACTTGATAAAGTTTTAATTTTTAGAGTTTTTAATTTGTTTACTTTGACTTTAGCACAAGGTAATGAACAACGTCAAAACTTATTTAAGTTTTCAGACTTAAGTTTTAAACACGACATCAAGTCATTGTACAGATTAAGATCAAAATGTCAGTGCAGCAAGATAATTTTTGGTAAATAATTAAATATTTATTTCAGGTGAATAAATTATTATTTTTGTTAAATTTGTAAAGATTTTGAAACTTTTGCAAAGAATTTTTAAATTGTTTACATTGTTGACATGATGTAAAAAATGTAAAATTTAATGTAGGGAATTTAATATATGAAAAGCTTTTTAATTGTCATGTTTCACTAGTAAATTTCGTAAATATTACATTTGTTCAAATCATGTAAATAATGGAAAATTCAGTGTAAATAATCTAAAATTGAGTGTAAATTACTATTTTTCGTACTTATAAGATGATTTTAGTATGACTCAGAACTTTTAAAAAAATGAGTCATCCAGAATTGCCAAGTGTTCTGGATGACTCAAATTCTAAAGCAGCTTTGGAATGTCTCAGTAGTTTTATCATGATTCAACGAATTTAGGATGACTCAAAATTTAAAGTGCAAATAACTTAAAATTTAGTGTAAATTACAATTTTTTATATTTATAAGATGATTTTCGGGTGACTCAGCACTTTTAGGGTAACTTGGCAGTTCTGGATGACTCAAATTTTTTAAGATGACTCAGAAGATTTAGGATGACTCAGCAGTTTTAGGATAACTCAACAGTTTTAGAATGACACATCAGCTTTGGAATGACTCAGCAGTTTTGTTATGATTCAATAGATTTAGGATGACTCAGAATTTAAAGTATAAATAATTTGAAGTTTAGTGTAAATTACTATTCTCCATACATATAAGATGATTTTAAGATGACTCAGCACTTTTAGGGTAACTAGGCAGTTTTGGATGACTCAAAATTTTTAAAATGATTCAGAAGTTTTAATATGACTCAGCAGTTTTAGGATAACTTAGCAGTTTTAGGATGACACAGCAGCTTTAGAATGACTTAGGAGTTTTATCATGATTCAACAGATTTAGGATGACTCAGAATTTAGAGTGTAAATAATTTTAAATTCAGTATAAATTACTATTTTTCATATTTATAAGATGATTTTAGGATGACTCAGCACTTTAAGGGTAACTTGAAAATTCTGGATGACTCAAATTTTTTAAGATGACTCAGCAGTTTTAGGATGACTCGGCAGTTTTAGGATAACTCAGCAGTTGTAGGATGACACAGCAGCTTTAGAATGACTTAGGAGTTTTATCATGATTCAACAGATTTAGGATGGCTCAGAATTTAAAGTGTAAATAATTTGAAATTTAGTATAAATTACGACTTTTCATATTTATAAGATGACTTTAAGATGAGACTTTTAGGGTAACTTGGCATTTCTGGATGATTTAAAATTCTTAAGATGATTCAGATGTTTTAATATGACTAAGTAGTTTTAAGATAACTCAGCAGTTTTAGGATGACACAGTAGCTTTAGATTGACTTAGGATTCAAGAGATTTAGGATATCTCAGAATTTAGAGTGTAAATAATTTAAAATTTTTTATAAATTACCATTTTTCATATTTATAAGATAATTTTAGGATGACTCAGCACTTTAAGGGTAACTTGAAAATTCTGGATGACTCAAATTGTTTAAGATGACTCAGCAGTTTTAGGATGACTTAGCAGTTTTAGGATGACTCAGCAGTTTTAGAATGACACATCAGCTTTGGAATGAATCAGCAGTTTTGTCATGATTCAATAGATTTAAGATGACTCAGAATTTAAAGTGTAAATAATTAAAATTTAGTATAAATTACTATTTTCCATATTTATGAGATGATATTAGGATGATTTAGGGTAACTTTATGGGTAACTTAAAAATTCGGGATGACTCAAATTTTTTAAGATGACTCAGCAGTTTTAGGATGACTCAGTAGCTTTAGGATAATTTAAAATTTAGTGTACATTACTAATTTCAATATTTATAAGATGATGACTCAGCACTTTTAGGGCAACTTGGCAGTTCCGGATGACTTAAATGTTTTGGGATCACTCAGAAGTTTTTAGGATGACTCAGTAGTTTTAGGATATACTAGCAGTTTTAGGTGACACAGCAGCTTTGGAATGACTCAGCAGTTTTTTCACGATTCAACGGAGTTAAGATGACTCAGAATTTGAAGTGTAAATAATTTAAAATTTTGTGTACATTACTATTTTTCATATTTATTAGATGATTTCAGGATGACTCAGCATTTTTATGGTATCTTTTGGATAATTCAAAATTTTTAAGATGACTCAAAAGTTTAAGGATGACTCAGCACTTTTACAAATCTAACATTTTATATCCAAATTAGGGATCTCTACAAAAATACATACATAATTCCGACGACATTCCAATTGGAAGAAGGGGTACTTCTCTTAGACAATGAGCAACACCCGATTTTATTTTTGGACTCATTGAAAGGAACCTAAGTTTTAACGCCTGCTTCGAACGGCAAATGCATTAGTTAGAGAAGTTTTACATAGCCTAATACTCTATAACCAGACGCTAGCTGAGTTATGACGCGAATCGCTTTATTTTTGAAAATTTATTTTTTCAAGTGGGTCTGGCCGGGAATCGAACCTAGGACCTCTGGTATGCTAGGCGAATGACTAAACTGGTATACCACAGCGGCTTTCTTATATAAAACTTATATGGTGTAAACATTAAAATAATATGTTAAGTGTCAAAGACATACAAAAGATTTAGTAATTTAATCAGTTGTAACTATTACTCAAATATATTGTAAATATATCTATATAAGACGGCTATTATTCATAGAGTTAGGGACAACAAGGAGCCTATCTAATAGCCTCAAGTCTTAGCTTCTTTTCGCTGTATTAAACTTAGAAATTTGTGCTATATTATGGAAGTTATACCCAAATTTTCAAAATGACTAGGAATTAATATCAATCATACGCACCATGAAACAAAATCATATAAATTCATATAATTTCCTTTCAAAATATATGTACATTGTTAAATCGAATCAGAAAGTGAATTTGATGGTTCAGAAAGCCTAGATACAATCGAAACTTACATGTTTAGTTCATGTAAATATTAATGAAAGATCCTCTTGTTATAATCTAAATACTGCAATATTTAAAAATTAAATCATGTTCTTAAAGAAAATTGATTTTTGTACAATATGTAAATAATTTAGTATTTCACATAAATGAGGTATATTAAAGTCTTTTTAAATATAGTTTAACATTTAAACTTTATTACCCTTAATCTCAGGTCATTGTTACATTCTTAACTTTTTTTTTATCAAAATCTTTACCCCTTTTAAAGCCTTTATTTTTTTGGTGGATAATTTTCATTTCCATTTTTCTCTAGGATTTATACATTTGAGCTATTAAAGGGTAACCGCGCGGCTTAACTAAAACCATGTAATTTTAATTTATTTCCTTTTAATTTTTTTCGCTTTCAACGTTTTTATCGTTTTGTGTTGTTAAAAGTATGGGTTTGAAATTCCATGAAATTATTATTACATTTTCAGTTAAACAAAATCCTATGAAATTAATTATACACATGCCTTTAATTACTATAAATTCCTAGCCAGGTTTGCTATAACTATTTATTTCACGAAACAAAGTTCACATTCATTTTACATTCAGTTGAAAATATTTGAGGTTATGGTTGATTCATACATTATTTGTTCATTTGTTATGTAAAAGCTTGTGAAATCTGGCAAATTCTATATGTATATGAATACTTACCTCTACATACATAGCTACGGCATTAGTTAACATTTTCGAGTAAATATTTATTTAAATGTCATTGTTTTATTATGTTGTGAAATTAACATTCATTATTAAGTGGAAAGAAAATTATATATTAGTTATACTTAGTATAACAACTGCCTGCCCGAGACCAAACCAACCATCGAACCAGAACTTAAACACATTCTGGCACTTAGCATGACCACAGAAATTTGTTAATTTATGCCTAAGTTTGTTAATGTTTTTGGAAATTAGAGGAATATTTAAAGTTTTTTTTTCAACAAAAATAGGAAATTTTTCAAATATTTTTTATTTTTTTTAGAAAATTATTCATTTGCATTCCTTTTTCCATAGCAATTTTCCTTCTACTAGAAGTTAATTAAAAATCTTGTTGAAAATGTTAATTTACTCTTTTTTCCTTGCTGACCTCTTCAAATAAACTGGCCCAACTCCTTCTCTGTATTTCTCAACCTCTTCTGCTTACCTTAACATAATTTTCTAATTATGTAAAGTAATTTATCTATGCAAAAGAACAAAGTGTGAGAGACCAACCCACGTAGACAGCCTCACACAGACAGACTTTGTGTTAAAAGAAAAACTGAAGGTGTTGACCATATTTTTCAACTAATTTTGAAAATATGTCTGTATCTGTTTTAGTTAGTTTTTCCAAGAGTTTTTTTAACTTTAGTTTTTGTTTTTTCTTTTATATATAGTTTTTTTTTCTATATTTTTTTGCTGCTTTTCGAGACCATTTTAACTTCGCCTTTATAACATAAATTTGCATTGAAAAGAAAAATTTCATAAATGGATATTTAATGTTGGAGGTAAAGCAATTTGCATATTAAATGAATTTTACCTTTTTTAAGTTATGATGTTAACTATAAATTAAAGATGGGTAATAAAGAATGGACAAAAGGTTTGTAACTTAAAAAAATATACAACTAAAATATTATTTTCTTAAAAAAAGTCCTTATAAGACTGTTATGATTCTAAGCGACAAGGGACAATATTAAGCCTATTTAATAGCCTAGGTCATAGCTTTCTTTCGCCATATCAAACACAAACATTTTCCCTATATTATGAAAGTTATATACAAATTTTTAAAATTACTAGGAATTAATATCAATCATACTTTATACTAGGTTCCATAAATGATGAAAGCTTTGATTCATAGCAATAATATAAATTAATAAAAGTTTATGTAAATTGTTTACTAAGAAATAGTTTTTATATAACTAAAATTAAACAGAAAATGTGTGATCCATTTCAAAACTTACCCATACTAACTCAAATGTGTTTCCGTGCAAAATTTTCAACAAAAATGATGATGAAATGAAAGTTGAGTAATTTCTGACAACTTTAGACTATTTTGGGTTGTCTCGTAAAAGTAAAGAGACAAACATAAATTTTCAAAATGAAAAAAGAAAATACAAATTACAAAAAACATGAGACAAAATAATATATTTTATATATCATACTCTAACTCTATATAAAGGAACAACTAAAAACTTTAAGCCTCAAGTCTTAGCTTCTATTTGCTATATCGAACTTAAAATTTATTTCTATATTACAGAAGTTATACACAAATTTCCAAAATAACTCGGAATTAATATCAATCATACGCACCCTGGCACAAAATCTTATATTTTCAATTTCCTCTTAGGTTTCATATATGACGTCTATTTTTCCTAGCGACAAGTATCAAATAGGATTCCAACTAATAGCTTAAGGTCTTAACGCTTTAATAAACTTAGCCTTATTTTCTAAATTACGAAAGTTATGTAGAAATTTTCAAAATGACTATGAACTAATATCAATCGTAAGCATCAATATTTATTACCACGAATAGACATTTTTGCCTAGAAGTATCTAATGGATGGAATTGTTAAATGGAAAGCTCTTGGTAAATAAAGCTTATTAGATTTCAGTTATATCAGTTTTGTTTAAATGAGGTCTAAAACTCCCAAAAATCTTGACTGTTGATAATATAGAGTCACATTTACCGAAATATAGAGAAATTTGGTATATATACATAGGTATAAAGCTACGGGGAAGCACGACTTTACCAACAAATATTTTTAATAAAAAAATGTTCTATGGAAAAATTTTTGATAAAAAAACTTTTGATAAAAAAGTTTTCCATGAAAAAGTTTTTGATAAAAAAATTTTCTAGAAAAAAATTTTGGATAAAAAAATTTTTCTATGGAAAAATTTCAATAAAAAAATTTTCTATAGAAAAATTTTAGATAGAAAAATGTTTGATAAAAAAATTTTCTATACGAAATAAAATTTTCTATAGAAGTTTTTTTTTCTTTAATTTTCTATAGAAAATTTTTTGATAAAAAAATTTTCTATAGCAAAATTTTTAAAAAATATTTTCTATAGAAAAATTTTAGATAAAAAAAAATTTCTATAGTAAAAGTTTTGATAAAAAAAATTTTCTATAAAAAAATTTTGATCAAAAAGTTTTCTATAGAAAAATTTTTGATAAAAAAAATTTTCTATTTTTTGATAAAAAATTTTTCTATAGAAAAGTTTTTTATAAAAATTTTTGGTAAAAAATTTTCTCTAGAAAAATTTTTGATAAAAAAATTTTCTGTAAAAAAATTTTTGGTAAAAATTTTTGATAAAAAAATTTTTAATAAAAAAATTTTCTATTGAAAAATTTTTTGATAAAAAAAATTTTCTATTGAAAAATTTTTGATAAAAAAATGTTTCTACAGAAAAACTTTTGATAAAAAAAATTTTTTGATAACAAAATTTTTTGATAAAAAACTTTTTGATAAAAAAATTTTTTGATAAAACTTTTATAAAAATTTTTTATAGAAAAAATTTTCCATAGAAAAATGTTTGATAAAAAAATTTTCTATAGACAAATTTTTGATAAAAAAATTTTCTATATACAAATTTTTGATAAAAGAATTTTCTATAGAAAAATTTTTGATAAAAAAAAATTTCTATTTTTTGACAAAAAAAAATTTTCCATAGAAAAGTTTTTTATACAAAAATTTTCCAAAAAGAAGTGTATTTGCATTTGATCCCAAACCTGTTACATTTATTTATTAATGTAACAGATCAATTTATTGATAAAAAGCCAAAAAATGTTTGCGGAGAAACCAAATTCCTCGACGCGTTTCGATGGTTGGTTAAGCCATCTCTTCAGGAGGATTATCCCCAATTTAGACAGATCGAAAACCTCGCATTATTACTAAATTTACAAACATAACTATTTACAAACATAACTATTAAGAAAAAATTTTCTATAGAAAAATTTTTGACAAAAAAAATTTCTATAGAAAAATTTTTGATAAAAAAAATTTTCTATAGAAAAATTTTTGATAAAAAAATTTTCTATAGAAAAATTTTTGATAAAAAAATTTTCTATAGAAAAATTTTTGATAAAAAAATTTTCTATAGAAAAATTTTTGATAAAAAAATTTTCTATAGAAACATTTTTAATAAAAGAATTTTCTATAGAAAAATTTTTGATAAAAAAATTTTCTATAAAAAATTTTTGATAAAAAAATTTTCTATAAAAAAATTTTTGATAAAAAAATTTTCTATAGAAAAATTTTTGATAAAAAAATTTTCTATAGAAAAATTTTTGATAAAAAAATTTTCTATAGAAAAATTTTTGATAAAAAAATTTTCTATAGAAAAATTTTTGATAAAAAAATTTTCTATAGAAAAATTTTTGATAAAAAAATTTTCTATAGAAAAATTTTTGATAAAAAAATTTTCTATAGAAAAGTTTTTGATAAAAAAATTTTCTATAGAAAAATTTTTGATAAAAAAATTTTCTATAGAAAAATTTTTGATAAAAAAATTTTCTATAAAAAATTTTTGATAAAAAAATTTTCTATAGAAAAATTTTTGATAAAAAAATTTTCTATAGAAAAATTTTTGATAAAAAAATTTTCTATAGAAAAATTTTTGATAAAAAAATTTTCTATAGAAACATTTTTGATAAAAAAATTTTCTATAGAAACATTTTTGATAAAAAAATTTTCTATAGAAACATTTTTGATAAAAAAATTTTCTATAGAAACATTTTTGATAAAAGAATTTTCTATAGAAAAATTTTTGATAAAAAAATTTTCTATAAAAAAATTTTTCGTAAAAAAATTTTTAATAAAAACATTTTTTGCAAAAAAGATAAAAAATTGTTTGAAAAAAAAATTTCATAAAAATAATGAAAAAATGGAGTAGATACCTTTTTCTTAAGACATCAACTACTTACTAAAAAAAAAATACCTATTTTAGTTAAAAGTATAAAAAATGGCGAATATTTTTGTTTTGTTCTCTTAGTGCCGATCGTTGGTTAAAGGTATAAAAAAACGTCAACTCTGCCGACGATTTTTGTTCTCTTTATGCCGACCACTGCTCATCATTAAGAATTATACGATAATATTTTAGAAGATATTAATAACATGCAATAGCAAAATCTTTATCTTATCTGGGAGTAGGAAGCTTGTATATGATCTTTTTACAGAGAGGCATATTATGATCAAATTAGGTCAACTTGATAAGGTTTTTTTGGTAAGAAATCTCCACATGGTACTGCCATATCTCCTTTACTACTACACCTCGCTTTTTACTTAGTATCCCCATCTGATTACAATAAATGACCTTCGCTTTGATTTACACTTTAACAATGACTTGATACTTAAGTATGTGTTGTCTAATCTATCTACAGTTAATCGGCAACGCTGCATAAGATCCTTACTTGTGCAACGTTGTTTGACATGCCTTTTTGATGTAAGACTTGTACTTTGATAATGACTCAACCTTTGAATATGACATGTTACTTCTGACATATTGTTTTATCGATTAACAGTTTAGCAACAACGCTACATAAGGTTCTTATTTTTGTAACGTTGTTTTTTTAAATAACACATTTTCTTTGGTCTGTGTTGTGCTATTATTGAGTTTGTTTGAAGATGCCTTCATTTAAGTCAAATGTGACCCCATTATGATAGCAAAATTTCTGGTAAAATACAGTCTCAATTGAAATCCGATGTATCCTTACTTGTGTCCTTCATAGCAGGCACCTGTCTGCTTGTAAGGCAAGACAAAATTATTCAAAACTTTCAATCTAGAAGAAGTGTTTTAAAAATTTTCGCTAGAAGAAGTGTTCATATGATTCGTTATGGATTAGTTGTTTCTACTAAAGTGTGTTTAAACTAAAAAAAACTAGGGTGTTGTAGAGACAGACATCCTAGTTAAACGCAGTAGGAGTAAATTTACATAGAAGGGTAAATTTATATAAAAAAAGAAACATTTTCTTATTAAACTAAATTGAACTTTAAAGTGTTTCTTGAAAGCTATAAATATTAAATAAATTCTTTACTTAGCATTAAATAACAAATTCAATATTATACATCTTCTTCTTCAAAAAAAAAAAAAATCATATAATGTTTGCTTTTATATATCACAAATATCTTCTTTCTTACTCCTTCTCTAAAGGAAAATTTAATGAAATTCTTAATTGTAATTTATATTTATTCAATTATACTTATTTGCTAAGTAAGAGTGTGTTGCCATTAACGCTTGATTACTTTAATTAATTAAACTCCATATACATAGAAATTTAGAAGAATGTTGGAAGTATTTAAATACTAAAGGAATTTTCAATTGACTGAATCTCTTTTATAACCTTTCTTTTATTAGTGAATTTTTATTGCTAAGAATTTCCTTTTTTGTTGAGATTTAATTGATTTTTCCTTTTTGTCTCCTAAACATATGCTTTACATTTTTTTTACTTCAGTTTTTTTGTCAATAAATTAATTCAATCCAAGTAATTCATTATGAAATCTCTACTCTTTAGCTTTTGCTTTCAATGAAATTGATTTTAACATATAAAGCTGTTTGTGACAAGTCTTAGAGAAATTTTTGTTAAGCCAAAAAAAAAAAAAAAAAGAAAAAATCCTTTGTAAGGATTTAATTAAGCCTAAATATAACTGAAAAATTTTGAAAGACATTTTTTGTAAATCTACATATGAATTATTTCCAATTTACCTTTTAAGCCCCCACATATACTTCTTTACGCCTAAGGTATATATTAATTATTTCAGATTTTTTTAATTTTAATGTAATTTCCCAGGAATTCTTTTACTTAAACCTTTTTTTTTACAATTATGTTTATATCCTTATACTGATGAAAATATTTGTGTCTGTTTTAATATGTTTATTTGCGAAATGTGTAAAGAAAATATAAATAAAATTATATTTAAATATACAGACATACATGTTTATTCTTATATACAAATTTATACACACACATACATACATTTAAATTCACTTAAGACCGTCTTGATTGCCATTCAAAGTAAAATTGAACCATGTCACCCCCTTAATATAATGTTTGATTGATATTAAGACAGTATTTGAAAAAATGTCTACAAGTTCTTTTCTAGCTAGATTGGTCCTTGTAGAAGGATATTTTTTCTCACACTTTGTAAAACAAAGCCATATATATTTTTGGTATCACTGAAAAGTCCTTTAGAAATTAAACATGATATGGAAAAAGTCGGTTTACTTCGTTTTTGAAATTTTATTGAATTATTTAAATTTTTTGATGAGATCATTCTAAAATTTTAAGGACAAGATCAAGCATTTTTGAGGTCTATCATTAGACAAATCAAACATTATTTTCAGAGGGTTACCCATACAAGATTTTCTCTTGTATCTGGATCGAGTCGGTCTAATATCAAGATATTTTAAAAGTATTTGTAGGCATAAGTATTTGTTTTCATACGTCATTATTATGTTGACTATCAGAAAAAATTTTTTAATTAAAAGAAAGGAAAAAAAGAAACATGTTTGATAAAGAAAAATGCACAAAAGGAACATGTTTAAACAAAATTATACACTGCTTTTCACATTATAGAAAAATACTTAGTAAAGGAGTAAATAATAGGGGAAGCTTCTGCAAATTTTTCTATAAAAAACTAATTTTTTTGAAAATTTTCTATTAAAATAGAAAATTTTTGAAAAATTTTCTATAAAAATAACAAACTTTTGAAACTTTCCTATAAAAATAAGAAATTTTGAAAAATTTTCTATAAAAATAAGAAATTTTTGAAAAATTTCCTATAAAAATAAGAAATTTTTAAAAAATTTCCTATAAAAATAAGAAATTTTTGAAAAATTTCCTCTAAAAATAAGAAATTTTTGAAAAATTTCCTATAAAAATAAGAAATTTTTGAAAATTTTCCAATAAAAATAAGAAATTTTTGAAATTTTTTCCATAAACATGAAAAATTTTTTAAAAATTTCCTATAGAAATTTCCTATAATAATAAGAAATTTTTAAAAAATTTCCGATAAAAATAAGAACTTCTTGAAAATTTTCCTATAAAGATAAGAAGTTTTTAAAAAATTTCCTATCAAAATAAGAAATTTTTAAAAAATAAATTTTTGAAAATTTTATTATAAAAAAAAGAAATTTTTGAAAAATTTTTTTTCAAAGTAAAGAATTTTTTAGAAATTTCCAACAAAAATAAGAAACAAACAATTTTTGAAAAATTTCCTATAAAAGTAGGAATTTTTGGAAAAATTTCCTAAAAAAATAAGAAATTTTTGCAATATTTCCTGTAAAAATAAAAAATTTTGAAAATTTTTCTATAAAAATTTGCTATAAAAACAAAGAAATTTTTCAAAAAATTTCTTAAACAAATAGGAAAATTTGAAAAATTTCCTATAAAAAAGAAGAAATCTTTGAAAAAGTTCCTCTTAAAATAGGAAATTATTGAAAATTTTTTTATCAAAATAGGAAATTTTTGAAAAATTTTCTATAAATTAAGAAATCTTTTGAAAAATGTTCCTATAAAAATAGAAAATTTTTAAAAAATTTCCTATAAAAATAAGAAATTTTTGAAAAATTTCCTATAAAAATAAGAAGTTTTTGAAAAATATCCTATAAAAATAAGAAATTAGGAAAAATTTCCTTTAAAAGTAAGAAATTCTTGACAAATTTCTTTTAATATAGCAAATTTCTTTCCTGTCAAAATAATTTCCTATTTAAATAAAAAATTTTTGAAAAAATTGCTATAAATATAAGAAATTTTTGAAAAATTTCCATTAAAAAAATTTTTTTTTGAAAAATTTCCAGTAAAAATAAGAAATAGTTGAAAAAGTTTCTATAAAAATATGAAATTTTTAAAAAATTTCCTAAAAAAGGTAAAGTTTTGAAAAATTTATATAAAAATTAGAAATTTTTGAAATGTTCGTATAAAAATAAGAAATTTTTTAAAAATTTTTTATGAAAATGAGAAATTTTTTAAAATATTCTTACAAAAAAAGAAATTTTAAAAATTTTCCTTAAAAATGAGAAATTTATAGTTAAAAGAATTTTTTGAAAAATTTCATAGAAAAATAAGAAATTTTTGAAAAAATTCCTATTAAAGTAAGTAATTTTTGAAAAACTTTCTAAAAAAGTTTTGAAAATTTTCGTATAAAAATGAGAAGTTTTTGAAAACTTTCTTACAAAAATAAGAATTTTTTAAATTTCCTATATAAATAACAAATTTTGGAAAATTTCCTTTAAAAGTAAGAAATTTTTTGAAAATTTTCCTTTAAAAGTATGAAACTTTTTAAAAATTTCCTATAAAAATAAAAAATTTTTGAAAAATTTCCCATAAAAATAAAAAAATTTGAAAAAATAAAATATGAAATTTTAAAAAAAAAATTCCTATAAAATTTAGAAATTTTTGAAAAATTTCCTATAAAAATAAGAAATTTTTGAAAAATTTCCTATAAACGTAAGAAATTTTTGAAAATTTTCTATACAAAAAAGAATTTTTTTTAAATTTCCTATAAAAATGAGAAATTTTAAGAAAACTTTTCTTTAAAAATATTTTTTTTTAATTTCCTATAAAGATATGAAATTTTTAAAAAGTTGCTATTAAAATAAGAAATTTTTGACAATTTTTCTTTAAATAGCAAATTTTTGTAAAATTTTTTTCAAAAATAAAAATATTTGTAAATTTCCTATAAAAATTAGAAACTCCCCATATAAGAAATAATAACTAACATTTTAACATGTTTAGTAGCATCCTTTAACATCACTTTGACCCCCCACAAGGGAGAGTTTTACATGAAATTATTGCAAAAACAAAAAATGTCATCTAATGAATGAGCAAAAGTACTCCAAGAGCCTGGAACTCACATACACTTCCATTACAAACACATTCTTCTAGCATCTCTAAGTACCAGAAAAATATTTATATGAAAGTGTTCATGATCGTGTATGTGAATGTTAAAGGACTACAATTTAGTCCTTTCGTATAGAGTCTAGTGCTGTTAGAATATGCATCAAAACGCTTAAATGGAGACATTAAGACATTTATTACAAGTTCACAAAAGTGAAAAATTAAATTAAAATCTATGAGGAAAATGAAAACAAAATAATGAATGGAGCAAAAAAAAAAAAAAACAAAAAAGAAATCTTACGAAAGGAATTCAATTATAGGAATACAAGTAGGAATACTCGAGAACATGGGGAGAAGTCAAAGCAAAAATATAAAAATCCTATGAAATGTTACCAAACAGAATTATTATGCAGGCAACTGGAAAATGAATAAGTTGAAGAAAAAAAAAAATACAATTTAATTTTCTTAAAATATGTGAATGTAATTTGGAAGGAATATACATTTAACAAATGTTACATTAAGATTTTTGTAAAGAAGATAAAAATAGAAAAGTCAAAAAACAAGATTAACTTCAAAAGTTATCATATTATGTAGGCTTTTTGTTTTTGATACAAATTTTAATTAAATTATTTATAACAAATGTAATTTGATTATAAATAACTCTTTTATCAAATTCCAAAAATGTCTTAAGTCTTTCATATACAAATTTAAATTTTCTTATAATTTAATATCTTATCTTTTGTCTGCTTTTCATAACTAATCCATTTGTTTTCTAACAATTATAATTTGTCAGTTTAAAAGAAGAAACTACTTCCAGTTAATAACTTTCGTGATTTGAATATGTATTAAATCAGTATAATAAGAAAAGTTACCAAGGAATTAAATCAAGTGATATAAAATTAGACATTTTAAAGGTAAAAACTTTTGAAATTTTATCACCAACAAAAATTATGACTAAACAAAGTCAAATCATAGACAAAAGATATCAGCAAAATATACGAGGGAGGATTTCGAATAACACTGAACTGTGTCTATGTCTTTAACAAAAAGTAAAATTTTTTAAAATTCGAAAATTTCTTATTTTTATAGGATATTTTTCAAAAATTGCTTATTTTTATAGGAAATTTTTAAAAAATTTCTTATTTTTATAGGAAATTTTTAAAAAATTTCTTATTTTTATGGAAAACTTTTCAAAAATTTTATATTTTTATTGGAATTTTTTCAAAAACTTTTTATTTTTATAGGAAATTTTTTAAAAATTTCTTATTTTTATAGGAAATTTTACAAAAATTTCTTATTTTTATAGGAAATTTTTCAAAAATTTCTAATTTTTATAGGAAATATTTCAAAAATTTTTTATTTAAGAAAGAAATTTTTAAAAAATTTCCTATAAAAATAAGAAATTTTTAAAAGATTTCCTATAAAAATAAGAAATTTTCGAAAAATTTCCTATAAAAATAAGAAATTTTTGAAAAATTTCCTATAAAAACAAGAAATTTTTGAAAAATTTCCTATAAAAATAAGAAATTTTTGAAAAATTTCCTATAAAAATAAGAAACTTTTGAAAATTTTCCTATAAAATAAGAAATTTTTGAAAAATTTCCTATAAAAATAAGAAACTTTTGAAAATTTTCCTATAAAAATAAGAAATTTTTGAAAAATTTCCTATAAAAATAAGAAATTTTTGAAAAATTTCCTATAAAAAAATAAATTTTTGAAAAATTTCCTATAAAAATAAGAAACTTTTGCAAATTTTCCTATAAAAATAAGAATATTTTGAAAAATTTCCTATAAAAATAAGAAATTTTTGAAAAATTTCCTATAAAAATAAGAAATTTTTGAAAAATTTCCTATAAAAATAAGAAACTTTTGAAAATTTTCCTATAAAAATAAGAAATTTTTGAAAAATTTTGTATAAAAATAAGAAATTTTTGAAAAATTTCCTATAAAAAAATAAATTTTTGAAAAATTTCCTATAAAAATAAGAAACTTTTGAAAATTTTCCTATAAAAATAAGAAATTTTTGAAAAATTTCCTATAAAAATAAGAAATTTTTGAAAAATTTCCTATAAAAATAAGAAATTTTTGAAAAATTTCTTATAAAAATAAGAAACTTTTGAAAATTTTCCTATAAAAATAAGAAATTTTTGAAAAATTTCCTATAAAAATAAGAAATTTTTGAAAAATTTCCCATAAAAATAAGAAATTTTTGAAGAATTTCCTATAAAAATAAGAAATTTTTGAAAAATTTCTTATAAAAATAAGAAATTTTTGATAAATTTCCTTTGAAAATAAGAAATTTTTGAAAAATTTCCTCTAAAAATAAGAAAATTTTGAAAAATTTCCTATAAAATTAAGAAATGTTTGAAATCTTTCCTATAAAAATAAGAAATTTTTGAAAAATTTCCCATAAAAATAAGAAATTTTTGAAGAATTTCCTATAAAAATAAGAAATGTTTGAAAAATTTCCTTTAAAAAAATAAATTTTTGAAAAATTTCCTGTAAAAATAAGAAATTTTTGAAAAATTTCCTATATATATTTCTTATTTTTATAGGAAAATTTTCAAAAGTTATCTTTATAAACAAGAAATTTTTACAAAATTTCCTATAAAAATAAGAAATTTTTGAAAAATTTCCTATACAAATAAGTCATTTCTGAAAAACTTCCTATAAAAATAAAAAATTTTTAAAACAAATTTCTAAAAAAATAAGAAATTTTTCCTATAAATTTTTAAAAATTTATCTTAAAAATTTAAAATTTGCAAAATTAATTTGTTTTTAGCCATAGAATTTATCTCAGGCTATGCTGTAATCCATGCAAGTTATGGTAAAATTTGTTATGAATTATAAAATTTCTTAGAATAAGCTATTTCTAGCTAATTTCTCTGAATAAGTTAAATTTCCAAAAATTTTCTTTTCATATTAAATTTAGCGTAAAGTTTTCCTATGAGTCCTTCCCACCCATAATTGCACGAGCATGATAAATACATTAGCTTAACCGCAGTTTTTGAACTTTAGTAGATAATTTAATATTAAAGAAGTTTCTTTATAAAATCTCTAACAAACACAAGCTCACCCACACTCGCACAAACTGATAAAACTCTTAACATTACTAACACACTTTCAGGGCAAAAATAGCAGCAAATACAGGAAAACTCATAGAAAAGAAAAGACTGGGAGATGAAATATTTTGTGTTATATTTAGATGTTGGTAGTTAAGTAAATAAATAGGTATAAAGGTGTGTATGTGAGAGTATATAGATATAAATATTATTATTGCAACATGAACACTGACACTGACATTTGGCCTCTTGTACATAAGAAGTATCATTCAGTCAGGAAAACACAGATACACACGTTCAAACTTTTATAATTTTGTGATATATCAAGTAACAAATATAGTAAATTATATATCATTCGACTGAACTAAATTATTCTTGGAAACAAACAGAAAGTACTAAGAGTATCTCAAATAGAAAAGAAAAATGATAGACGACTTGACATTAAGTCAGACATAAAGTTGAAACATAAAAACTATAGAAATATTTAGATAAATAAAAGCACAAAATGTTACCAGAATAAAGGTAGAAAGACAAACATATAAAACAGATAGACAGACAGTCACATAGACGGTTTATATGATAAAAAGTTAAGTTTATGAAATAAATTTATGTTTTTAACAAAACTCGTATGGAAAGAAATCAACAAAGTTGAAAAGACTTTTTGATAATACGATTAGAAAGACGTCTGATTTGCAAGAGCATCAGACTGATTATGTGTTTATATAGCAAAAATTTAAAAACTATCACACAACAAAATATTTAAAACCAACAATAATAAAATAAATTTTTATATAACAAATATTTAGCTACCCAGGAAAAACTTTATTTACATTTATTGGTGGGATTCGAACCTGGAATTCATTTATCAAAAATTCTTATATTACTAGACAATGACCTTGGTTTCCTACTTATTACATCTTTAAATTAAACTACTCCTGTTATAACACAGCAACACAACATTCTTAACATTTAGCAAAATTATTAGCAACTTTTCGAGGGGATAAATAACTAACAAAAACAAAGAATACAATCATACAACAGTTGAGTTTACAACTTTGAAAAAAAACAACATTGTTAAGACAAAGAAAGTTATATTAGTTTAACTCTCAACAACAGACTCATTATTTTTTCAATCATGCGGAAAACACACAAAAACAGGATACAGAAAAGAATACAATAAAGTCCTTAAAAGGCGACATGCATAAGTCTGCATATGCAAAAGTTGTGTAACAACAAAACAAGTAAAAAAATTCTTGAAAAAAAAATTCTATTAAAATCAGAAATTTTTAAAAATTTCCTATAAAAATAAAAAATTTTTTGAAAAATTTCCTATAAAAATAAGAAATTTTTGAAATACTTCCTATAAAAATAAGAAATTTTTGAAAAATTTCCTATAAAAATAAGAAATTTTCGAAATTTTTCCTATAAAATAGAAAATTTTTGAAAAATTTCCTGTAAAAATAAGAAATTTTTGAAAAATAAAAAATTTTTGAAAAGTTTCCTATAAAAATAAGAAATTTTTAAAAATTTCCTATAAAATGAAGAAATTTTTGAAAAATTTTCTATAAAAATTAAAAACATTTGAAAAGTTTCCTATAAAAATAAGAAATTTTTGAAAAAATTCCTATCAAAATAAGAAATTTTTGAAAAAGTTCCTATAAAAATAAGAAATTTTTGAAAAATTTTCTTATAAAAATAAGAAATTTTTGAAAAATGTCCTATAAGAATAAGAAATTTTTGGAAAAGTTCCTATAAAAATAAGAAATTTTTGAAAAATTTCCTATCAAAATAAGAAATTTTTGAAAATTTTCCTATAAAAATAAGACATTTTTAAAAAATTTCCTATAAAATTAAGAAATTTTTGAAAAATTTCCTATAAAAATAAGAAATTTTTGAAAAAATTTCCTATAAAAATAAGAAATTTTTGAAAAAAATTCCTATAAAAATAAGAAATTTTTGAAAAATTTCCTAAAAAAATAAGAAATTTTTGAAAAATTTCCTATAAAAATAAGAAATTTAAAAAAAATTTCCTATAAAAATAAGAAATTTTTGAAAACTTTCCTATAAAATTAAGAAATTTTTGAAAAATTTCCTAAAAAAAGTAAGAAATTTTTGAAAAATTTCCTATCAAAATAAGAAATTTTTGAAAATTTTCCTATAAAAATAAGACATTTTTAAAAAATTTCCTATAAAATTAAGAAATTTTTGAAAAATTTTCTATAAAAATAAGAAATTTTTGAAAAATTTCCTATAAAAATAGGAAATTTTTTAAAAATTTCCTCTAAAAATAAGAAATTTTTGAAAAATTTCCTATAAAAATAAGAAATTTTTGAAAAAATTCCTATAAAAATATAAATTTTTGAAAAATTTCCTATAGAAATAAGAATTTTTTGAAAAATTTCCTATGAAAAAAAGAAATTTAAAAAAAAAAATCCTATAAAAGTAAGAAATTGTTGAAAAATTTCCTATAAAAATAAGAAATTTTTGAAAAATTGCCTATAAACATAAAAGATTTTAGAAAAACTTTCTACAAAAATATAATTTTTTGAAAATTTTTCTTTAAAAATAAGAAATATTTGAAAAGTTTCCTATTAAAATAAGAAATTTTTGGAAAATTTCCTATAAAAATAGGAAATTTTTGAAAAATTTTTTATAAAAATAAGAAATTTTAAAAAAATTTTCTATATAAATAAGAAATTTTTGAAAAATTTCTATATAAAAATAAAATTTTTTTTTTTAATTTCCATACAAAAATAATAAAATGTTGAAAAATTTCCTATGAAAATAAGAAATTTTTGAAAAATTTTCTATTAAAATAAGAAATTTTTGAATAATTTCCTATTAAAATAAAAAATTTTTGAAAAACTTCCTATAAAAATAAAAAATTTTTGAAAAATTTTCCTGTAAAAATAAGAAAGTTTTAAAAAATTTCCTATTAAAATAAGTAATTTTTGCAAAATTTCCTATAAAAATAGAAAATTTTTGAAAAAATTTTTTTTAAAAGTAGAAAATTTTTGAAAAATTTCTTATATATATAAGAAACTTTTGAAAAATTTCCTATAACAATTTTTGAGAAATTTTCTTAGAAATTTTTGAAAAATTTTCTATAAAAATATAAAATTTTTTAAAAATTTTGTATAAAAATAAAACATTTCTTGAAAATTTCCTATAAAAACAAGAAATTTTTGAAAAATTTCGTATAAAAATAAAACATTTTTAAAAAATTTCCTATAAAAATAAGAAATTTTTTAAAAATTTCCTATAAAAATAAGAAATTTACAAAAAGCCTTTAAAACTAAGAAATTTTTGAAAAGTTTCTTATAAAACTTAAATTTTTAAAAAAATTCCTATAAAACTAAGGAATTCTTTAAAAATTTTCTATAAAACTAAAAACTTTTTGACAAATTTCCTATAATCATAAGAAATTTTTGGAAAATTTCCCATACAAATAGAAAATTTTTGAAAAATTTTCGTATAAAAATTTTAAATTTTTGAAATTATTCAAAAAGAATGGCTATTCGCATTTGATCCCAAATCTGTTACATTCATTTATTAATGTTAATTTTTGAAATTATAAATTAAATTTCTAAGTTTAACATATGCCGTTAAACAATTTAAGACTTTTAATTGTCTTTCGTATATTATTTCATGTTTATGAACTAGAAGCCATTATTTACTCGTTTTTCACTACAATAAAGTTAAAGTCATAAAGTGATATTAAATTCCTTCTTTATGATTATTTTCAAAGACTCTTTATGATATAAAATATTCTACACTAAACTATGCATATGTGTTAAACAATTTCGTGAGTGATTAAGTAGTTAATTCTACTAAATGTTGCCATAGCTCCTTATGAAAACGAGCACATACTCCTACTAAAAGCCTCGAACACATACTCGAACTTAAATATTTTCCATGTCTCTTAATAAACAAGAATATAATTATGAATTATATTTTGTGATATATATGCAATAGAGTATCTATGAAAGTATACGTATGTATGTATGTGTGTGTATGTGCAAAAGCAGATGTTTGAGTATTAATGAGCACTTAATGTGTCACATTGCTGTAAGGACATAAAGGCAAAAGCACGCATTTTCTACTTATACTCGTTTTAACATTTAAATGCCTTTTAGAGCATTTGCTGACTTTACTTAACTAGTTATGCAAAAGCTGTATTAAATTTGTATAGCATACTTTTGAGCTGGTATGATAGTGTATGTCTACGTGAGTGTGTTTTGTTCTCATATAAAAATGTTTAAGTTTTAATGTATAATTTGTTTGCTTTTTATCATGTTCATACGTTGTTTCAGTCTTTCTTCCCCCTCCAACTAATTTTATGAACTTTCATTTACTTTTTGTTTTATAAACTCAATCTAACTTTATTTACTAAAGTAGTTAGTAGCTGTTTATAAGGATTATAGTTATTCCAAGCGCGATTAAACATAAATATCTCAGGTAGTTTTCATAATAAATGTGAACTTATATTTTTGCTTTTGCTTCAACCATAAAATGTAGAAAACTCAACAGTTTTACTATAACAAAGTTTCATATACAAGTGGCATAAAATTGTGGGAGTAAACAGTTCGTTGTCGTCCTGATAGTTCAGAAATATGAAATTATCCTGTTGTTAAAATGTTGCCGCAGCTATTGTCATTGATTCTGGATGTATGTGGATGAATCTGTGCGGAAGCAGGTTATAAAAAACGTAAATCTATATTAAAAGTATGTTCATACAAGTATCTCGCATTATACTCGTTATTTGTTAAGTACTTGTAAAAGGACTACAAGAATTGTGTTGGCAAACAAAAGTGAAATAGATACATATCAACTAAAATAAGAGATTAAGATTGTTCAGGATAAGAAGCAAATATAATCAATTGTTCAAAATATTTCTAGTTTTTCAAAAATTTCTTATTTTTATAGGAAACTTTTCAAAAATTTCTTATTTTTATAAGAAATTTTTTTTTAATTTCTCTTTCTTGTAAGAAATTTTTTAAAAATTAATTTTTTTTTATTAGAAATTTTTAAAAAATTCTTATTTTGATAACAAATTTTTTCAAAAGTATTTTATTTTGATAAGAAATTTTTTGAAAAATTACCTATAAAAATAAGAAATTTTTGAAAATTTTATTATAAAAAAAAATTATTGAAAAATTTCCTATAAAAATAAGAAATTTTAGAAAAGTTTCCTATAAAAATAAAAAATTTAAAAAAAAATTTCCTATAAAAGTTAGACACTTTTGAAAAATTTCCTAAAAAAATAAGAAATTTTTGAAAATTTTCCTAAAAATATGAGAAATTTTTGAAAAGTTTCCTATAAAAATAAGAAATTTTTGAAAAATTTCCTATAAAAATAAGAAATTTTTGAAAAATTTCCTTTAAAATAAGAAATTATTGAAAAATTTCTTTAAAATAAGAAATTTTCCTATAAAAATAAGAAATTTTTGAAAAATTTCCTATAAAAATAAGAAATTTTTGAAAAATTTCCTACAAAAGTAAGAAATTTTTGAAAAATTTTCTATAAAAATAAGAAATTTTTGAAAAATTTCCTATAAAAATAAGAAATTTTTGAAAAATTTCCTATAAAAATAAGAAATTTTTGAAAAATTTCCTATAAAAATAAGAAATTTCTGAAAAATTTCCTTTAAAATAAGAAATTTTTTAAAAGTTTCCTATAAAAATAAGACATTTTTGAAAAATTTTCACATAAAAATAAGAAATTTTTGAAAAATTTTCTATAAAAATAAGAAATTTTTGAAAATTTTCCTATAAAAATAAATAATTTTTGAAAAATTTCCTATAAAAATAAGAAATTTTTGAAAAATTTCCTATAAAAAACGAAATTTTTGAAAAATTTCCTACAAAAGTAAGAAATTTTTAAAAATTTCCTATAAAAAAAAAAGAAATTTTTGAAAAATTTGCTATAAAAATATGAAACGTTTGAAAAATGTCCTAACAACTAAGAAATTTTTGAAAAATTTGCTATTAAAATAAGAAATTTTTAAAAAATGTCTTAAAAAAATAAAAATAAAAATTTCCTGTAAAAATAAGAATTTTTTAAAAAATTTTTTAAAAATATTTTGAAAAATTTCTTATAAAAATAAAAAAAATGAAAAATTTCCTATAAAAATAGGAAATTTTTTAAAAAATTTCCTATAAAAATATGAAATTTTTGAAAAATTTCCTATAAAAATATGAAATTTTTGAAAAATTTCCTATAAAAATATGAAATTTTTGAAAAATTTCCTATAAAAATATGAAATTTTTGAAAAATTTCCTATAAAAATAGGAAAATTTTGAAAAATTTCCTATAAAAATAGGAAATTTTCGAAAATTTGCTATAAAAATGGTAAATTTTTAAAAAATTTCTTATCAAAATAGGAAATTTTTGAAAAATTTCTTATAAAAATAGGATTTTTTAAAAAAATTCCTTTAAAAATAGGAAATTTTTGAAAAATTTCCTTTAAAAATAGGAAATTTTTGAAAAATTTCCTATAAGGATGGGAAATTTTTGAAAAAATTTCCTATATAAATAGGAAATTTTTGAAAAATTTTCCATAAAAATAGGAAATTTTTGAAAAATTTCCCATAAAAATAGGAAATTTTTGAAAAATTTTCTATATAAATAAGAAATTTTTGAAAAATTTCCTACAAAAATAAGAAATTGTTGAAAAATTTCCTATAAAAATAAGAAATTTTTGAAAAATTTCCTATAAAAATAAGAAATTTTTGATAAATTTCCTATTAAAATAAAAAACTTTTAAAAAATTTCCTATAAAAATAGAAAATTTCTGAAAAATTTCCTATAAAAATATAATTTTTTTGAAAAATTTTCTATAGAAATAGAAAATTTTTGAAAAATTTCCTATGCAAATAAAAAATTTTTGAAAAATTTTCAAAAAAAATAGAAAATTTTTGAAAAATTTCATATAAAAATAGAAAATATTTAAAAAATTTTCTATAAAAATAGAAAATATGTGAAAAATTTCTATAATAAAAGAAAATTTTTGAAAAATTTCCTATAAGGATGGGAAATTTTTGAAAAAATTTCCTATATAAATAGGAAATTTTTGAAAAATTTTCCATAAAAATAGGAAATTTTTGAAAAATTTCCCATAAAAATAGGAAATTTTTGAAAAATTTCCTATATAAATAAGAAATTTTTGAAAAATTTCCTACAAAAATAAGAAATTGTTGAAAAATTTCCTATAAAAATAAGAAATTTTTGAAAATTTTCCTATAAAAATAAATAATTTTTGAAAAATTTCCTATAAAAATAAGAAATTTTTGAAAAATTTCCTATAAAAGTAAGAAATTTTAGAAAAATTTTCTATGAAAATAAGAAATTTTTGAAAAATTTCCTATAAAAATAAGAAATTTTTGAAAAATTTCCTATAAAAATAAGAAATTTTTGAAAAATTTCCTATAAAAATAAGAAATTTTTGAAAAATTTCCTATAAAAATAAGAAATTTTTGAAAAATTTTCTATAAAAATAAGAAATTTTTGAAAAATTTCCTATAAAAGTAAGAAATTTTTGAAAAATTTTCTATAAAAATAAGAAATTTTTGAAAAATTTCCTATAAAAATAAGAAATTTTTGAAAAATTTCCTATAAAAATAAGAAATTTTTGAAAAATTTTTTATAAAAATAAGGAATTTTTGAAAAATTTCCTATAAAAATAAGAAATTTTAGAAAAATTTTCTATAAAAATAAGAAATTTTTGAAAAACCTCCAATAAAAATAAGAAATTTTTGAAAAATCTCCAATAAAAATAAGAAATTTTTGAAAAATCTCCAATAAAAATAAGAAATTTTTGAAAAATTTCCTATAAAAATATGAAATTTTTGAAAAATTTACTATACAAATAAGAAATTTTTGAAAATTTTCCTATAAAAATAAGAAATTTTTGAAAAATTTCCTATAAAAATAAGAAATTTTTGAAAAATTTTCTATAAAAATAAGAAATTTTTGAAAAATTTCCTATAAAAATAAAAAATTTTTGAAAAATTTCCTATAAAAATAAGAAATTTTTGAAAAATTTCCTATAAAAATAAGAAATTTTTGAAAAATTTTCTATAAAAATAAGAAATTTTTGAAAAATTTCCTATAAAAATAAGAAATTTCTGAAAAATTTCCTTTAAAATAAGAAATTTTCCTATAAAAATAAGAAATTTTTGAAAAATTTCCTATAAAAATAAGAAATTTTTGAAAAATTTCCTATAAAAATAAGAAATTTTTGAAAAATTTCCTATAAAAATAAGAAATTTTTGAAAAATTTCCTATAAAAATAAGAAATTTTTGAAAAATTTCCTATAAAAATAAGAAATTTTTGAAAAATGTCCTATAAAAATGAGAAATTTTTGAAAAATTTCCTATAAAAATAAGAAATTTTTGAAAAATTTTCTGTAAAAATAAGAATTTTTTGAAAAATTTCCTGTAAAACTAATAAATTTTTGAAAAATTTCCTATAAAAATAAGAAATTTTTGAAAAATTTCCTATAAAAATAAGTAATTTTTGAAAAATTTCCTATAAAAATAAGAAATTTTTGAAAAATTTCCTATAAAAATAAGAAATTTTTGAAAAATTTCCTATAAATATAAGAAATTTTTGAAAGTTTTCCTATAAAAATAAGAAATTTTTGAAAAATTTCCTATAAATTTCATTTTTTTTTTCATTAAATATTCTTACAAAAATTTGTGTATGACCCAATATTTTCACCATTTTTCTTTTCTTCCCAATTTGATGTCCTTATCAGTGCATGAAGTCAAGTGTAATATGCAAACGATGAATTGAAAAAAAAATATCAACATAAATTGTAGGCGTATTACTTTTATTATTCATACTCAAATACACATGTACAGCTTTTTTTTGCGCCCTTTCAAGCATTTACGAATAAATATGACTGCAGTCCATTCATGGTCCTCAGAACAAAGGCAACAATAAAAATTAATATTCATGCTCGAATGAAAGCATAAAATGTTCTGATAAATCACATTAATTACAGTCATGTGTTAAAGTATTAAAATATTAAAAATCAGCACATGAATGATGTTGACGACGACACAGCACCACAGAGACGAAAATAGCCACAGAGAAAAGGATCTTTTTATCGAACAGAGAAATTCAATTCGTAAAAAAGCCCTCATGCAAAATAATTCAACATTTCATAAGATTCTTACTTACGTTTCTTCGTATATATTGTCATGGTAATTTTCTTTAATATTTGCTGGAATTTAAAAGTCAATTACAAGAAATATGTATATTCAAGGATTTTCATACTTTATTTGAAGGAGTAGTTGTACTACGTAAAGTACAAATTGTAAGACGTTGATGACGACGATGTCGACAACGACAACAACAACGTTGACAAGTATGAAGTTCGTTGTTAAGAGGAAAATATTTGACTTTAATTTAAAAAGAAAAAGTTAAAGAAATATCCTTATATTTCACAAGCGTGTGTGTGTGCATTCATGGTATTTAAAAATTAATTGAAGAAATCAACAAATTTAAATGCTATATGTGGTTCAAAAATATTTATAAAGGAATAATTGAATATACAAAGAAAATGTGTAAATGGAAAGGGATAAAGGAAATTAAATGAAAATAGTAAAAAAAAGTATATGGTAGAGAACTTCTTGAATAGAAACTTCATTGGAAAATACTTTAAAATTACTGTGTTTTGGAAGAAGTTAAAAATTTTGTCTTAAATTGAAAAATTCTAAAAATTCCTAAATATGTTCTATTTTTAGAGGAAATTTAAAAAAAATTTTCTATTTTTTAGGAAATTTTTCAAAAACTTCTTATTTTTATCGGAAATTTTTCAAAAATTTCTTATTTTTATAGGAAATTTTTCAAAAATGTCTTGTTTTTATGGGAAATTTTTTAAAATTTTTTTTATTTTTATAAGAAATTTTTAAAAATTCATATTTTTATAGGAAATTTTTAAAAAATGTTCTAATTAGGAAAGTTTTAGGAAATTTTTCAATAATTTTCTATTTTTATAGGAAGATTTTCAAAATTTTTCTTTTGTTTAAGGAAATTTTTCAAAAATTTTCTTTTATTATAGAAATTTTTCACATATTTTCTATTTTTATAGAAAATTTTTTAAATATTTTCTATTTTTATATGAAATTTTTCAAAAATTTTCTATTTTTATTGAAAATTTTTCAAAAATTTTTTATTTGCATAGGAAATTTTTCAAAAATTTTCTATTTCTATAGAAAATTTTTCAAAAAAATTATATTTTTATAGGAAATTTTTCAGAAATTTTCTATTTTTATAGGAAATTTTTTAAAAGTTTTTTATTTTAATAGGAAATTTATCAAAAATTTCTTATTTTTATAGGAAATTTTTCAAAAATTTCTTATTTTTATAGGAAATTTTTCAACAATTTCTTATTTTTGTAGGAAATTTTTCAAAAATTTCTTATTTATATAGGAAATTTTTCAAAAATTTCCTATTTTTATGGGAAATTTTTCAAAAATTTCCTATTTTTATGGAAAATTTTTCAAAAATTTCCTATTTATATAGGAAATTTTTTCAAAAATTTCCCATCCTTATAGGAAATTTTTCAAAAATTTCCTATTTTTAAAGGAAATTTTTCAAAAATTTCCTATTTTTAAAGGAATTTTTTAAAAAAATCCTATTTTTATAAGAAATTTTTCAAAAATTTCCTATTTTGATAAGAAATTTTTTAAAAATTTACCATTTTTATAGCAAATTTTCGAAAATTTCCTATTTTTATAGGAAATTTTTCAAAATTTTCCTATTTTTATAGGAAATTTTTCAAAAATTTCATATTTTTATAGGAAATTTTTCAAAAATTTCATATTTTTATAGGAAATTTTTCAAAAATTTCATATTTTTATAGGAAATTTTTCAAAAATTTCATATTTTTATAGGAAATTTTTTAAAAAATGTCCTATTTTTATAGGAAATTTTTCATTTTTTTTATTTTTATAAGAAATTTTTCAAAATATTTTTATTTTAAAAAATTTTTTAAAAAATTCTTATTTTTACAGGAAATTTTTATTTTTATTTTTTTAAGACATTTTTTAAAAATTTCTTATTTTAATAGCAAATTTTTCAAAAATTTCTTAGTTGTTAGGACATTTTTCAAACGTTTCATATTTTTATAGCAAATTTTTCAAAAATTTCTTTTTTTTTACAGGAAATTTTTAAAAATTTCTTACTTTTGTAGGAAATTTTTCAAAAATTTCGTTTTTTATAGGAAATTTTTCAAAAATTTCTTATTTTTATAGGAAATTTTTCAAAAATTATTTATTTTTATAGGAAAATTTTTAAAAATTTCTTAATTTTAAAGGAAAGTTTTCAAAAATTTCGTATTTTCATAGGAAATTTTTAAAAAATTTCTTACTTTTATAGGAAATTTTTAAAAAAATTTCTTATTTTTGTAGGAAATTTTTCAAAAATTTCTTTTTTTTTTTTAAATTTTCTATTTTTAAATTTCAGTCTCCCATAATTCTTTGGCCTTAATATCGTATAATCTATCATATTTTAAAGCTTTTTAAAATTTGTATCATTTATAATTAAACCCTAATGATTTCTGTATTTGAAATACTTCTTTCAGCTCCTTCATTGCCTAATTATTTTCTTACGTGCTTTTAACCTCATGAAATAAAATACTCAAAGAAAATTTGCGTCTTAAATTATTTAAATCTACTCAGATACTACCTCCTTCTAATCCCTTTACAATTATTTACCCAACGTGACTTTATGCTTATGAATAGATATTTATAAAAAAGTCTGTTTATTATTTTCTTCAACTTTCATTCACAAACTTTTCATTATATTTAATGAGGTGACACCTTTTTCATGTAAATATTTTAACTCTTTGAAATTACAGAATAATTTTGTTTTGGTTTCGCATATGAAGACTTTCCTCTTCAAATATTTATACGAGTATACGAACGAGTTAACGTTTTATTAATTCCATTTAAGGTGCCAGCATAACAGAAAAAAAACCTACTTAATAATTTAATTATCATTTAATATATAATTTACGTTTTGGTATATAAAGAGGGTAGAATTCAAATTATATAAAGCTCTTTAAATAAATAACACACTCCTTTTACGTACTCTCTCTCTCACTTATTTAATTTTTAACACATTCAAGAGAAAAATGTTGAAAACAACATCAAAACCATAGTTCGAAAAAATACTCTAAAATACTGTATTTTAAGGTACCGTACTGTACCTAGGCAAGTTCGGTACAAAGTCACATACGTAACAAAGTGTTCAATTTAAGTATAGGTACCTTAAAATTTTAGAGAACCTGTTAAAATACACAACCTTTATCATAACGAACTTTCACGAAGTACTCTAAAAATAACGTACTTTGTTGAGTACCTTAACGTACTCCGTACCTTAACTTTAACGAACTCTTATGAGGCTGTCAACAATTAGAATAACAGTATTGCCAAAAGTGAATATTAAATTTTGTCTAACTGCTTTTTTAATTATTTTTAAAGGCGGTTTACGGGATATTTAAATATTTTATGAATATATTAATTTCTAACTTTTGCTACAAAATTGGAGAAATCGGCAACAAAGTTGATTTCTAGATTTCATTGAGTTTAGTTGTGTTACGCAATTTCAAAAACATCCCATATTTGACGATACTACTTTTATGTGTTTAAAAATTGTTTTTAATAGTAGTAAAAACATAAAATATATTTATTAATTGCAACTACATTTTACTCCATATACGTTAGTGTAAACTATAAATTTATAACGCTATCGAACAAATAAAAATTATTCTATCGTTTAGGATGTAAAACCCTAACCTGGCAACACTTTCTTATATTTGTGTGTATATCATAAAAAATTGTGTCACCAATACAAACACAATTGACATGCTATGCGTGTATATGCATGTTTAAGAATTTCCCAACAGTTCCAAATTGGTGGACTGTTTCCCAGTTGGTAAAATGTCTGAAGATTTCAAGATAAACTTCTGATTAGAGTAGGTTAATAATCGCTTTTACCTCAGCAATGAGCCAGCACTTCCATATTACGAAGTAATTTATTAACCAAAAAGTACATTTTTAAATCGCTGCTCATTTTGTCATCATGGAACTGTTGGGTATTTTTTACTAAAATATACGAGTTATTTATGAATGCACAAGAACAAAACTTCGTCAAAATATTACGAAAGCAGCTACAAGTGAGTTATCTAAAGATTCGTAACTTAGTACTTTAAAGTACTCTAAAGTTAACTAAAAAATACTCTAAAATCTTAAAGAGCGGTACCTTATTTTAACGTACCGTTCTTTTTTTATTGTGTCTTTGTGTACCTAACTTTGTTTCCGACTTAGTTAGGTACCTAAAAAATAAATAACTTTTGTGTGTGCGTAAGTTCAGTACAATCTAATAAGGTACTGTTTTTTTTCGAACTATGATCAAAACCATCAGCCATAAATCAGTTTTACTCCCTTAATGCAAATAAATTACGTTAATATGCGAGAGGATGTAACGTTGTGTTATTAATATTAGCATTTGTATAAGTGTATGAGAGTGTGTGTGTGTGAACGAGTGCAGGTGATTTAAAACATATACACGTATACAGTTTATAAAGATCCTTATAGGGGAATACGAAAGCAGCAGCAGTTCCTTGCATTTATATTTATGGTAGTATGAGCCAGTTATCCTACCATGAATTTTTAAGTATTTCAAATTTAGTCTTTCGTTTTAAATGTTTTAAGCTCAACTATGCCCATACGTAAGCAAATATCCTATATTATTTCGTCATCTCGCTGAAAATTGTTTGCTTCAACAAATCGTAAAAGTGTATTCACTCAATGTCTTAATCTATGTCTATATAGGAATTATTCGAAAATATTCTATTATAAATTTTTTACAGGAAATATTTAAAAAACTTCTAAGTTTTGTAGGAAATTTTTCAAAAATTTTTTATTATTATAGGAAATTTTTCAAAAATTTCTAATTTTATAGGAAAATTTTCAAAAATTTCTATTTTTAATTGACTTTTTTTTTAAATGTCTGATTTTTATTAGATATTTTTCAAAATTTCTAATTTTTATAGGAAATTTTTAGAAATTTCTTATTTTAAAGGAAATTTTTAAAAAATATCTTATTTTTATAGGAAGTTTTTAAAAAATTTCTTATTTTTATAGGAAATTTGTCAAAAAATTTCTTATTTTTATAGGAAATTTTTTAAATTTTTTTATTTTTATAGGATAATTTTCAAAAATATCTAAATTTTATAGGAAAATTTTTAAAAAATTCTTATTTTAATAGATTTTTTTTTAATTTCTTATTTTTATTGGAAATTTTTCAAAAATTTCTTATTTTTTTAGGAAATTTTTAAAAAATTTCCTATTTTTATAGAAAATTTTTAAAAATTTCTTATTTTAAAGGAAATTTTCAAAAATATATATATATATTTTTATAGGAAATTTGTCAAAAATTTCTTATTTTTGCAGAAAATTTTTCCAAAAGTTCTTAGTTTTATAGGAAATTTTCAAAAATTTCTCATTTTTATAGGAAGTCTTTGAAAAATTTTGCAATTTCTAAAAAAAAAAATTTAAAAAAATTCTTATTTTTATAGTAAATTTTGTTATTTTTAAAGAAAATTTTTAAAATAATTCTTATTTTTATAGTACATTTTAAAAAATTTCTTGTTTTTATAGGAATTTTTTGAAAAATTCTTATTTTTATAGGAAATTTTTAAAAAAATGTATTATTTTAAGAGAAAATTGTTCAAAAATTTCTTATTTCAACGGAAATTTTTGAAAAATTTCTTATTTTTATAGCAAATTTTCTTATTTAAAAAAAAATTTTATTTTGATGTCTATGTTTTAGTCTATGTCTTAGTCTATGTCTTGGTCTATGTCTTAATCTATGTCTTAGTCTATGTCCTAGGTATGTCTTAGTTTATGTCTTAGTTTATGTCTTAGTCTATGTCTTAGTCTGTGTCTTAGTCTATGTCTTAGTCTATGTCTTGGTCTATGTCTTAGTCTATGTCTTAGTCTATGTCTTAGTCTATGTCTTAGTCTATGTCTTAGTCTATGTCTTAGTCTATGTCTTAGTCTATGTCTTAGTCTATGTCTTAGTCTATGTCTTAGTCTATGTCTTAGTCTATGTCTTAATCTATTTTCTTAGTCTATGTCTTAGTCTATGTTTTAGTCTATGTCTTAGTCTATGTCTTAGTCTATGTCTTAGTCTATGTCTTAGTCTATGTCTTAGTCTATGTCTTGGTCTATGTCTTAGTCTATGTCTTAGTCTATGTCTTAGTCTATGTGTTAGTCTATGTCTTAATCTATGTCTTAGTCTTTGTCCTAGTCTATGTCTTAGTTTATGTCTTAGTTTATGTCTTAGTCTATGTCTTAGTCTATATCTTAGTCTATATCTTAGTCTATGTCTTAGTCTATGTCTTAGTCTATGTCTTGATCTATGTCTTAGTCTATGTCTTAGTCTATGTCTTAGTCTATGTCTTAGTCTATGTCTTAGTCTATGTCTTAGTCTATGTCTTAGTATATGTCTTAGTCTATATCTAAGTCTATGTCTTAGTCTATGTCTTAGTCTATGTCTTAGTCTATGTCTTAGTCTATGTCTTAGTCTGTTTCTTAGTCTATGTCTTAGTCTATGTCTTAGTCTATGTCTTAGTCTATGTCTTAGTCTATGTCTTAGTCTATGTCTTAGTCTATGTCTTAGTCTATGTCCTAGTCTATGTCTTAGTTTATGTCTTAGTTTATGTCTTAGTCTATGTCTTAGTCTATGTCTTAGTCTATCTCTTAGTCTATGTCTTGGTCTATGTCTTAGTCTATGTCTTAGTCTATGTCTTAGTCTATGTCTTAGTCTATGTCTTAGTCTATGTCTTAGTCTATGTCTTAGTCTATGTCTTAGTCTATGTCTTAGTCTATGTCTTAGTCTATGTCTTAGTCTATGTCTTAGTCTATGTCTTAGTCTATGTCTTAGTCTATGTCTTAGTCTATGTCTTAGTCTATGTCTTAGTCTATGTCTTAGTCTATGTCTTAGTCTATGTCTTAGTCTATGTCTTAGTCTATGTCTTAGTCTATGTCTTAGTCTATGTCTTAGTCTATGTCTTAGTCTATGTCTTAGTCTATGTCTTAGTCTATGTCTTAGTCTATGTCTTAGTCTATGTCTTAGTCTATGTCTTAGTCTATGTCTTAGTCTATGTCTTAGTCTATGTCTTAGTCTATGTCTTAGTCTATGTCTTAGTCTATGTCTTAGTCTATGTCTTAGTCTATGTCTTAGTCTATGTCTTAGTCTATGTCTTAGTCTATGTCTTAGTCTATGTCTTAGTCTATGTCTTAGTCTATGTCTTAGTCTATGTCTTAGTCTATGTCTTAGTCTATGTCTTAGTCTATGTCTTAGTCTATGTCTTAGTCTATGTCTTAGTCTATGTCTTAGTCTATGTCTTAGTCTATGTCTTAGTCTATGTCTTAGTCTATGTCTTAGTCTATGTCTTAGTCTATGTCTTAGTCTATGTCTTAGTCTATGGCATAGTCTATGTCTTAGTATATCTCTTAGTCTATACCTTAGTCTATGTTTTAGTCTATATCTTAGAGTATATCTCATCTGTGAGTCTGTATCTTAGTCTATATCTTATACTCTATTTTTTCCTTGTGCTAATCTATACCTTAGAACATTTCGTAATCTTGGCTTTAGTCAATTGTGTTATTTATATCTAAATATACTTTTAATTTACACTCAACTTGAGTAGCATTTCTTTATTTTCTGACGCCTTTGTCAAAGTAAAAGTACCTGCTGATGATTTTTTTATGATTTTCTCATATTTAATTATTTTATAATATAATTTTTCAAAGTTCTACACATTCACAGGCCCTTAAACACACACTCTAATATAAATATAAGTTATTTTGTGAGTTTAAAACTTTATATGAAAAAAATTTCCCCCAAAAGTGTGTTACCGTAAAGGGAAAAAGTATAAAAAGGAAGTTATATTTATCCTTATACCTTTTCCAATTTCATATATATATTTATGTTCAAGTGTTTGTACAAGTATGTGTGTAGATGAAAGTACTTAAACTTTTGACTTAATTATAATGAATCCCTGACAAGTACTTGTACCCCTTTTACATGTATTTCTCCCAAAAGTACATAATTTTTTTGGTATATTAAAATATGACAGAAAATAAAATATTATAAAGATGAAATGAAATAATAATTCGTATGAGCAAATACACAAGTAAATTATGTATGTATGTTTTTTTTTAATAACATAAAGCATTAATTGCTAAAGTGATAATGAAGATCAGAATGTGAATGGTAATGATGATGGCAAATAAGCAAGAACAAAAAGTAACAACAGCTAAAACAACACACACCAACAACAATATTTCAAAAGCACTGATGTTAAGTTAGTAGTAAGTGTGTTTGCTTAATAACGATGACTTGTGTATAAGCTTTTAAATTTATACAAGTATAAAAGCTGAATGTAACAATGGTAGAGAAAAAAAGGAGGATTGAATATAAAGATGTTAAAAGGATAATGAGTGATTTAATGGGACCAACTAAATTGATTTTGAATTAAAAGAAATGTTTTAAAATTTCAACTTTAAATTTAATTTTAATCTTTAAATATCCTTTCAAGGATCACTAATTTTAGCAAATCTTTAATGTCACAATTTACAAAGTTTTCCTTTCTGTATGCTTAACAAAATTCATTGCTCTAAGTTCAAGGCTTTAGGACATTGTCGTATATCCTTTTTTGTCAACAAATACAAAATTGCCTAAAAAATTTGCCTTTAAATAAAATAGAATCGTATTTCCTCTTTTGAAGAGATTAAATCACTTAAAACAATTTTTTTTTTAAAAAGAATGGGGGGTATATTAAGATTGTCATTCCGTTTGTAATTTCCTTAATATTGGCTCAAAAACCAAAATTGAAGTATACTCTGAATCCTTATGAAATTCTAAAACGATTAAGCGATGTCCGTCTGTCTGTCTATTGTCGGCACGACAAAACCTTAACGAATGGATATAGGTCACTGAAATTTGGCACAAATATTCTTCATTTCTTGGAAAATTTTGGTATTGAAATCGAGCAAAATCGGTTCACATTTGACCATAGCTCCCGTATAAATTCGTCTAGGCTAATCGCTTATTTGCTAATAAATGACAAATTATAACAGCTATGATAACAATTTTGTATCTAGAAGTTTTATATAAGTACTAGGCAGCATATAAAATTTCATCGAAATCGGTTCACATTTGACCATAGCTCCCATACAAAAAACTTTCGGAAACAGCCTAAATTCCACCTGAAATACACTTAAATGCCAATAAACGGTAAACTGTAATAGCTTTGGCCACTAAATTTAGCAAAACGATGTCTTATGTGAATACTTGTCACAGTCGGTCGCCAGTTGACCATAGCTCCCATATAAAAAACTTACGGAAACACAGAAATACAAAAAGAAAAGGGGGTTTATGTCCGTCTGTCCGTCAGATAAAAGAGCGATAGCGCCTTAACGAAAAGGGCTACAGCAACAAAATTTTACAAAAGGAAGTCTTATATAAATGCCAACGAGTATGCAAAATTTAGTTGCATAGCTCCCATATAAAAAAATAACGGAAACATAAAAATACAAAAAGAAAAGAGGGTTTATGTCCTTCTGTCCGTCAGATAAAAGTGCGATAGCTCCTTAACTACAAGAGCTAGAGAGACAAAATTATGCAAAAGCATTTTTGATATGTAACAGAAGTTGTGTACTGAAAATGGGCGAAATCAGTTCACATTTAGTTAGAGCTCCCATACAACCCCGCCCCGGGAAACACATGAATGCTGATAAATTGAATACAATTTTAATAGTATTTGACCATAGCTTTCATATAAAAAACACTCCCGGAAACCAAAAAAAAAAAATGTAGCAAAGGCCAGTGAAGATCTATTAAATTACAAACTATGACAGCTATGTCCACTAAATTTTGCAAGAATAAACTCTATATAAATACCAGCCACAGTGTAAAATTTTGTTTTTATATATTTTATTTTATAAAGTACTAAAATAAATTTAGAGGAAAGACATTATTATATAAGATTATAGTCTGATCAAATGCACAGTTTACGATTTAATTCATTTTTCAGTGGCGCCCCCTAAAGTTGTTAAAACCAACTAAGAAAGCTTTGTCTTCTTATGCGTAACAACTTTGTTTATGATTATAACGTGATCAAATGCACAGTTTACGATTTAATTCACTTTGAGTAATTTTCAGTTGCGCCACCTGTCGGACTTTGGTCATTCCAATTAATAAACCTTTGTCGGCTTATTCGCAACAACTTTGCTAAATATTTCTTCATACCAACTAAGAGACTATCGTGGGCTCATGTACTATAACTTGCTAAAGATTATAGCATGATTAAATTTACAGCTTACGATTAAATTGACTTTGAGTAATTTTCAGTAGCGCCACCTATCGGATATTGTTCATACCAACTAATAAGCCTTCGCCGGCACATGCGCTACAACTTTGCTAAAGATCATAGCATGATCAAATGTATTTAATTAATTTTTAATAATTTTCAGTGGTGCCACCAGTCGGAAATTTGTCTTACCAATTTAAAAACCTTCGCCGGCTTATCCGCAACTTCTTCGCTAAAGAGCATACCATGATCAAATTCACAGTTTACTTTTCTATAAAGAACACATATATTGACAAACATTCATTTGTTTAAAAGCTATAACATTACTAATTTTTCCCCTTTTTATCCCCTAATTTCAAAAAGGTTCCATATGCATATATGGTACTTCTTTGGTACCAATTGAATTCGGTACATTTTATTAAAACTCAGTTAACATAATGTTTCTATTCATATTACTTTTTGAGATGTTAAGTTATCATTTTATCCCTTTTTTACCCATTTTGGCCCCAAAATCCAAAAAGTACCAAATATGTGTTCAATATCTTATGATTGCAGTACAAAGTTCCTTTCAATATTCTTTAGTTTAAAAAATAATAGTGAGTTAAAAAAGTACCAAAAAAAACTATTTTCACCCCTTTTTACCACCTATCGGAGATAGTTTCAAAAAAATACCAAACACCTTATATGTATACCTGTTTAAAAAGTAATTTTAATTTTGTTTCTATACCTATTACTTTAGGGGATATAACATTTTCGATTTTTTCCCCTTTTTACCCTCTTAAAGGCAAAGGTTCCAAAAGTCACTTCTTCTTCGACCTATACATCAAAAAAGATACCCACTGTCCAATTTTTATCAAGAGCCGTTTCCGAGATAGCCATTCTATATATATATATATATATATATATATATATATACATATACAATTTTTGCTCGTTTAAGAATATAAGATAAGATTTGGCTATAATTCTTCTATATATATAACATCCTCTTTTTATATATACAATCAAAAAGATTCCGGGGTACATGCAGTATATTAAAATTGCACCAATGTCCAGGCTTTATTGGGAACTCCTAACAAAATTTATGGACCTGTCGTATTACTATCAGCATGTTTATACTAAATAAATACTAAGCTAAACGAAAATCATTTAACAACTTATTAATGTAAAACCATACCAGGGGCCGAATTACCGCATTCGATATCGATCGAAAACTCAGATTTTTAAGCGAATATTGTGAAGTATACTTTAGGGATGTTGAAAGTTACTTCGATGCAAAAAGTTTATTGAAATTTGGTATCCATTTTGATTAATTTTTAAAAATATATATTGTTCAATTAAAACTCTTTTATTATTGTTAATCTTTTGGCAAATAACAATATAGTAAACTGTAATATAGTAAACTGTATATAGTAAACTGTGCATCTTTTAAATAATTTTGATTATCCTTAAAGTATGCTATACAAATGTTTTGTAAATATCTAAGATTTCGATCGATATCGAATGCCGTAATTTGGCCCCAGGAGCCGAATTACCGCATTCGATATCGATCGAAAACTCAGACTTTTAAGCGAATATTGTGAAGTATACTTTATGGATGTTCAAAGTTACTTCGAGGCAAAAAGTTTATTGAAATTTGGTATCCATTTTGATTCGTTTTTAAAAACATATAGTTCAATTAAAACTCTTTTACTATTGTTAATCTTTTGGCAAATAACTTCAAAAAAATAAAGTAAACTGTGCATCTTTTAAACAACTTTGCTAATCCTTAAAGTATGCTATACAAATGTTTTGAAAATATCTAAGATTTCGATCGATATCGAATGCGGTAATTTAGCCCTAGGTTACGATACCAAATTTTGTTCAAAGTAAATACTAGGGAAATCACGTACATACTTTTAAATGTTGAACTATAAAGCTCCTACAACCGAATTCAGTCCAAATATTTTACTAACAATACCAACTAGCGTAACAACTTTTTTCGAATTTGGTCCACATTTTGAAGAAGCTGCACTCTCGTAGATATATGAGACATATATTTCTATACTTAACACAACTTGATGGTGGGTATATAAAATTCGGCACAGCCGAATATAATACTCCTACTTGTTCTAAATAAAATTGAACTATTAAGTTGGTTCTATTTCTTTAAAAACCAAAAAAGGATAAGTATTTGCATGATGAGCATAACCGGGTAAATAAGGTTGTCTGTCTAATGATTATAACATTATATGTTTATATGTGTTCATCTCTCACTTATGTTGGTTAAAAGATGTAAAATATCATGCAGGATAATGTCTACATCATCATATAGATTAATGAGTCTGTTCTGTTGGTGGCAAATGTATATTAAGATTCATAATGTTACACTAGACAGCCAGCGATACTCACACAAACTCACAAAACGTTTGCCTAAACATTCAAACAATCCCTGTGTTAATGTTAGGGTATAAAGAGATATAATAGCTACAAACCTTATAAGACTTGGTGACATACAAATAGCATTAACATATATTTGTAAAATCCATAATATCTTCTAGCTTCAACCAAAAAATAGAAAAAAAAACATAAAATCATTTCAAATGAATATAATAGCAGGGGCATAAAAACGTATGAAATAAGTGTAACTGAAGGACGAAATGAAAAAAATAACCCTCGATTTTTTTTTGCTGAAAATATTAATATACTTACCCACACATCTGTAAGCGTATGTATGACAAACACATATTCTACAATAAAAATGTTGAATGCAAAAAAAAAGAATGCGAACGTATATGACACCCGGTTTATACGTTTCCGTTGTGTGTTATGAAAATGATGACAATATGGCTTAACTTCCTTCTTCTGTATAGATATTTTACAGCTGTACAAACATAAGAAAAGGCACAGAGATTCAAAAACTCATTCACACATATCCCCCTCCCCCACATTTGTTTAGGCACCTACATACAATCACAGTGTCTACAGTGAACGACAATGTTATTAAGATTTAGGAACAATTTCTATTAGAAGGATACATAAATTTGGTTAAATTTTTATATAACAATTTATGGCTTATTTCACTTATGACTGGGAGAAATTTTCGTTATTGAGAATTAAATATTTAAGAAGTTTGTCAGATATCCTTTTTTTTGGGAAGATAAATAAAATATACATCTTTATCCAGTGTTATGGCTTAATAAATTTATTATGAACCTAAATTTTGAAAATAATAAACTTAAAATTAAAAATTTGCTCAATAAACATTTTAATCCACTTTAATCCTTGACTAGGACCTGTTATTTCGTAAAAATTTGAACACCACAACTTGTAGTTATATGTTCAGGATCACACTACATAAATTTGGGTGCAAAAACTTCATTATTCTTAATAGATCTCATATATCCTTTTTAAGGTATTCCGGATATTTAATGACTTTACATGACTAAACGATATAGTAATTAATTATTTGAACCATTTTATTACATTTTGATGCAATGAAATCTTCTTGTTAATTTTATGTAGAAAAACTTAATTTTTTCTTTATATACATATTTACCCCCTACAATCTTTGACAAGGGCTTATTATTTCTTAAAACGTGGAACGGCAAATTTTGTAGTTATACGTCGAGAATCCTGTCACTAAGTTTGGGTGAAATAATTTATTAATTCTTATTTATACCAATATATCCTTTTTTAGACATCCAATATATTTGATGACTTTAAGGCAAGAAAGCAAATAAAGTTTCAAGAACTTACCTCTTTTAATTAAACTATTCCATTAATCTTTTATTTTAAGTATTTCGTTTTTGTCGACCGAAAAAAAGTTTTTAATCTGTTTTTTGTATCCTTAATAAGGACCTATTATTCGGCAACAGTTTAAACTAAACAAATTGTAGTAAGTTTGAAGAAATCCTACCGCTGAAAATTGTAACAAAAAATTACAGGGATAACGAATTTTAAAAAAGACTTTATGTGAATATCCTTTTTTTAGTACCAGCCGAAAATATAAAATTTTTTCAAAATTTAATGATAAATCGAATAATATAGAAATTTTAGAATTTTTCAAAAATTTTCTATTTTTATAGGAAATTTTTAAAAAATTTTCTATTTTTATATTAAATTTTTAAAAAATTTTCTATTTTTATAGGAAATTTTTAAAAAATTTTCTATTTTTATAGGAAATTTTTAAAAAATTTTCTATTTTTATAGGAAATTTTTAAAAAATTTTCTATTTTTATAGGAAATTTTTTAAAAATTTTCTATTTTTATATGAAATTTTTTAAAAATTTTCTATTTTTATAGGAAATTTTTAAAAAATTTTCTATTTTTATAGGAAATTTTTAAAAAATTTTCTATTTGTATAGGAAATTTTTAAAAAATTTTCTATTTTTATAAGAAATTTTTAAAAAATTTTCTATTTTTATAGGAAATTTTTAAAAAATTTTCTATTTTTATAGGAAATTTTTAAAAAATTTTCTATTTTTATAGGAAATTTTTAAAAAATTTTCTATTTTTATAGGAAATTTTTAAAAAATTTTCTATTTTTATAGGAAATTTTTAAAAAATTTTCTATTTGTTAAGGAAATTTTTAAAAAATTTTCTATTTTTATAGGAAATTTTTAAAAAATTTTCTATTTTTATAGGAAATTTTTCAAAAATTTTCTACTTTTATGGGAAATTTTTAAAAAATTTTCTATTTTTATAGGAAATTTTTCAAAAATTTTCTATTTTTATAGGAAATTTTTCAAAAATTTTATATTTTTATAGGAAATTTTTAAAAAATTTTCTATTTTTATAGGAAATTTTTAAAAAATTTTCTATTTTTATAGGAAATTTTTAAAAAATTTTCTATTTTTATAGAAAATTTTAAAAAAATTTCCTATTTTTATAGGAAATTTTTAAAAAAGTTTCTATTTTTATAGGAAATTTTTAAAAAATTTTCTATTTTTATAGAAAATTTTTCAAAAATTTTCAATTTTTATAGGAAATATTTCAAACATTTTATAATTTTATAAGAAATATTTCAAACATTTTCTAATTTTATAAGAAATTTTTCAAAAATTTTCTATTTATATAAAAAAAAAAAAAAAAATCATATTTTTAAAGGAAAATTTATCAAAAATTTCGTATAATTATAGGAAATTTTCTAATTTTATATAAAATTTTTCAAAAAATTTCTATTTTTATAGAAAATTTTTAGAAAAAATTTTGAAATTAAATTTTTAAAATATCCGTGAAATGATCAAAAATTTAAATTAATTTTTAATGCCACAACTTATAGTTTTTTCCTTGCAAGATAAAACTTAAATTGAATCTTTATAAGTGAAGTATTTCGGGATCTCTTCTCATATCCTTTTTTTGGTGTCAAACAAAAATATGTTTAAAATTTAAAAATTTTTAAAATTCGTATATAGTTTTTTTTTTAGCTTGACACTGTTTCATGCCTAGAAATCCGTTTAAATGTTTGTCTATGCCTATGTAAGTCGTATGTTAACAGTAGATTTCCGTTTTTATATGAAAAAAAGTTGAAAATTTTTCAACAGTACACCAAAAAGGATCACAAACATACATAAATATATAGAGCTTTAAACATGTTCGCCAGCATTACATTCGTTCATATATTCAAAATGTTATAAATGTCATTTGATGGTTATGTGAGTGTATGCATGCGTAAGTAAGCCTGTATTTGTATTCATATAGAGTCTATTATTTTCACTATTAGAGTAAATAGAAAAAAAAGAATATCAAGGATTTTTAACAATGTGTAAATTTTAATTTAATTAAATTTCATTTAATTTAAAAGAGTCAGTTTTTTGTTAGGGCTATGGTTTTGGTGTGTGTATAAATAACAGAAAATACCTTTAAAATTTTATTTAAAAGCTTTAGCACTACTTTTCCTTTTAGCCACTTATGGGTATGAATGAGTATTTATAACATAAAAGAGCTTTCCTAGTTTTCTATTTATGGTTATTTTATACATTTAAATAAGTTTTAGTTGACACAGGATATGTTTGTGTGCGGGTGTCTTGGCGCTTAAGCCAGTTCTTGTTATTTAGGTTATTTTTGAATTTTATCACTTTAACTTTATGAAAATAGTTTTAGAAAGGTTTCAAATAGTTTTTTTTTTGTATAAAAAAGATCTTATACATTAACATTATTAAGTTATACGTATTCATAAAGACTTGAATAATAAATGTGTGAATGGTGACACACATACATATTAACTTATAAATACATGTGTATGTGTATTCTTTAATATACTTCTATGCTGGGAAAAGTTATTGTACGAATAAGTACTTACGAGTGTTTGTTGTAAGGAAAACTTTTAATATCGTGCCAATATCAACCTTTCTAAGGATTAGGATTGTACTCCCTCTTCATCTGTTAGTTCAGTTTCCAACATTTCTTGGGCTAATAAACTTATCAAAAAGTTTTGAGATCTTTTTTGCTTTTTATAATACACTAACATATAACAAACAAAACTATATAAGAAATGAGAGCTGCAAAAACGTCACATAAACTGAGGAAAAATTAGACTAAGTAGAATCATATCGATCCTTTACCAATAATATTTAACGTCAGAAATTCTTCAAAAAAGTTCCTTTAACCTTCTCATGAATAAAATCTAACCAAAACTTGAATACTAAAACTTGTTAATAAAGAAAACTTAAAAAAATTCAAGATTTTTAAAAATATCCTTGCCAGGATAATGAATTTTTCATAAATTGTTATACCACAACTTGTAGTTTTTAGTGTGTAAGCTTGACATAAAATCTTATATTCATAAATAAATTATTTCAGGATGTTGCCTTATATCCTTTTTATGATGCTAAGCTAAAATTTTAGCAAAACTTAAAAATTCATATTTAGTTTAAAGCTTGACAATCTTTTGTGCCTATAAATGTATTCTAGGATTGTATAGAAGTATATTTCCGTTTCCGGAGCTATTCGAGTAAATAGTATACAGTTACAAATAAAAGGACTAACTTACATGTTTCCCTTATACTTGTAGCGAAACATATCACAAAAAACTAAACCAAAATCGTAAAGTTTGTTATATTGGACTTAGGAATTTTGCCAAGTAACTGTATGAAAATAAAACAACAAAAAAGGCAACGAAAAACGTTAAGCATCTTTATATACCAGTTAAGAGCAACAAAGAAACAACAACGAGAAAACTTTTTGAGTTAATTTTCTTATGGTTAATTGAAACTTTACTTTAGGGTGTAGATGTAAGCGTATGACTAAGTGTGTATGTGTGTGTTTGGCGTTTGCTTGAAATATTTTCCCTATTATTCACTTAAATATTTCCAAAAATTTCCAAAGTATGTTGCATACTTTTCGGGCGAGAATTGTGAAAGATTGATAAAATTAATAAGTGAAATTTATGTTCGAGTTTTCTTTGTTTGTCTTAAATAATTTTACTCTAAGGACATTTAGGCCATGAGGTGTTTTAGTTTAAGATGGAAAATTCCAAAGAGAACAAAACAAAAAATGTCGTGTGAAAGTTTGGTAAAGATTTTTTTCTCGTAAATTAATTGGACAAGTTGTTTTGAATAAAGGAAGTCTGTGGAAGAATTAAGTTTGGGAATAAAGTGGAATGGTTCTTTTAGAAATATATAAATATTTAATAAGTTTTGGTAATGTCTATTGACAAATGTGGGTAAATTTATTGATTTTCTGATATATAATTAACTTTTTCCTTGATACACAAATTATTTAATTTATGTTAAAATCTATATCCTAAACAATATCTTAGTTTATGCCTGAAACTATGTTAATACCAGAGTTGTATAAGTCTAAGTCTATATAACAGTAAAAGTTTAAGTGTATATCGTAGACCATATCTTAGATTATGTCCAGCCCATCATCAGCTTTTCCAATGAAAACTTTACCCATTATCGAAACTCAACCTATCATAAACTTTTCTATAGAAAACTTATATCATAAACTTATACTTTTCATAGAGAACTCCCAGAATTTTTTTAAAAGACTAGTTTTGGGATGACTCTGCTGTTTTAGGACGATCAGCAGTTTTATTACGAATCAGCATTTTTAGGATGACTCAGGAGTTTAAGAATGATTTTGCACTTTTAGAATGACTCATCAATTTTAAAATGAATCAGAAATTTTAGAATGACTTTCCAGTTTAAGGATGACTTAGCAATTTAAGGATGACTCAGCTGTTTTAGTATGGGTCAGTAGTTTTTGGATGACTCACCATCTCTACTTTGAATCGGAAGGTATAGAAAACTTTGCCTATCGTTATTTTTTCTCAAGAAAATTTGCCTACAGTAATTTTTCTATAGAAAAATTTGCCTAACGTCATTTTTTCTATAGAAAAATTGGACTCTCGTCATTTTTCCTATAGAAAAATTTGCCTAAATCCATTTTTTCTATAGAAAAATTGGCCTATAGTAATTTTTTCTATAGAAAATTTGGCCTATTGTAATTTTCTCAATAGAAAAATTGGCCTATCGTCATTTTTCTATAGAAAACTTGGCTTATCGTCATTTTTTCTATAAAAAAAACCTGGCCTATCGTTAATTTTTCTATAAAAAACTTGGCCTATCGTCATTTTTTCTAAAGAAAACTTGGCGTATCGTATTTTTTCTATAGAAAATATTTTTTTCTATAAAAAACTTTTCCTATCGTCATTTTTTCTGTAGAAAACTTAGCTATCGCCATTTTTTCGATAGAATTTACCTATCGACATCTTTTCTATAGAAAAAGTGGCCTATTGTCATTTTTTCTGTAGAAAAATTTGCCTTTCGTCATTTTTTCTATAGAAAAATTTGCCTTTCGTCATTTTTTCTATAGAAAAATTTGCCTTTCGTCATTTTTTCTATAGAAAAATTTGCCTTTCGTCATTTTTTCTATAGAAAAATTTGCCTTTCGTCATTTTTTCCATAGAAAAATTTGCCTTTCGTCATTTTTTTTATAGAAAAATTTGACTTTCGTCATTTTTTCTACAGAAAAATTTGCCTTTCGTCATTTTTTCTATAGAAAAATTTGCCTTTCGTCATTTTTTCTATAGAAAAATTTGCCTTTCGTCATTTTTTCTATAGAAAAATTTGCCTTTCGTCATTTTTTCTATAGAAAAATTTGCCTTTCGTCATTTTTTCTATAGAAAAATTTGCCTTTCGTCATTTTTTCTATAGAAAAATTTGCCTTTCGTCATTTTTTCTATAGAAAAATTTGCCTTTCGTCATTTTTTCTATAGAAAATTTTGTCTTTCGTCATTTTTTCTATAGAAAAATTTGCTTTTCGCCATTTTTTCTATAGAAAAATTTGCCTTTCGTCATTTTTTCTATAGAAAAATAGGCCTTTCGTCATGTTTTCTTTAGAAACATTTGCCGTTCTACATTTTTTCTATAGAAAATTTACCTATTGTAATTTTTTTTATAGAAAAATTTTAATATCGTCATTTTTTCTTTAGAAAAATTTTGCTTTCGTCATTATTTCTTAAGAAAAATTGGCCTGTCGTCATTTTTCTATAGAAAAATTGGCCTATCGTCATTTTTCTATAGAAAAGTTTGCATTTCGTAATTTTTTCTATAGAAAAATTTAATCTATTATATTTCTTTCTCTTAATTCTCTTTGTTTCAAATTGTTAATTTTTTAAAGCATACCTTAGGGTGTTGTTTAGTTAAAGCTGAAATAATTGGATTGGTTTCTGTTTTATTAGATTTATTATCTTATAAATACTTACCTCCTCCTAAAATGTTTTTTGATTATTTTCTGGAATGGTTTTCAAGTTAAAGTTATATCAAAATATCTTCTAATTAAATTTAATTTTTTCTCTGGTCCAAAAAATTAAACAATAACATCAAATTTTATATTTTGCCTTAACTTGCTGGTGATTGACTGAAATTCTGGTAAATATTAGCATGTCCTCCAGTAATCATTATGGCCCTATCTCCTTTCATTTGGCTCTTTATTATTTTTTGTGTATTTGTTACAATTTGTGTTAAAAGACTCAGGCTCAGGAGGATGTCTGCTATGACCATTTTAGCCCTTAATTAGTAACGGAAACAATATAATTTAATTAGATTTTTTGCTCTCGTTTAGCTGTTATTTGCTTTCATTTCATTTATTGCTTTATTTTTGTTTTATATACATTTAGTTTTCGTCGTTTATGGTCTTTTATACTATAAACATAAATTTTAATTAATACTTAAGGACTAAATATTAATAGGCATTTTCGGCCTTTGAACAAAAAGTAGGATGTAAAGTAATAAAATTATACAAATAATGAGAAAAATTAAATGAATAACAAATAATTGTAATAAAAGTTATAAAATCTTTTTCATAGAATTGTTTTTTTTTTATAAAATCTATAAAAATAGTTTATAAAAATGTTCACTAGTTCTAACTTCAAGAGCTAAAGCTTTCGTTTTCTAATTTACAAAAAAAGAATATGTGCTTGATTTCTTACTTACATTGTTACATATTCGTTAATAGATTTAATTGGCTTAAAGCACGCATGCATAAACATGCCTTGGTTTAAGTATATCTTAAGAGTATGTTGTTGTTTTGTTTAGTTTAACTTGTATGTAAAATATTAAAAACAAGCTATTGACGTGCTAACAAATATTTTGAAGTTACAAACTCGAAATGACCTTCTCTTTTTATATTTTCTGTAAAAAGCTGAACCCACTACAAACTGGGTTAACTCTGTTAACTTGGTCTCGTAGAACAAAGCACATGCCAAAATTATTAAACATCAACTTGTCGTGCAAATTACTCCTCTAAATAAATAATTGCTGCATTGTATCCGTCTCCTCAGCCAAATGCTGCTCTACTCCCTCGAACTCCTGGTTTTGAGACTCTTCTTTTATATTGCGATAGACTTCTCGAGCAATTAAAATTCGTAGGCCTTTTTTAAATAGAAATAAAATAATAAAAAAAATCAAGGTAATTTCACAAAAAAATATATTTATAATTTATTAGTCGTTACTTAAGCAAATATTTCAAAATACTTAGGAAATAAAACGTTTGTGTTTTTCAAAATTTATGACTGAGTTGTAAAATGTTATTGTACGATAAGACGTGTAATAAATATGAGGGTAACACCTGGTAGGAGACGGGTTTGTTGCCTCTAAAGTGTCATAAATAAGGCAGCCATTAATTGTGACCTTTTGCAGTTAAAGAATTGTATCGTAAATAGTAAAAAGGCTTGACATTTTTAATTGCTTTTTTAATTAAACTAATTAAAAAGCAATTGATATTTGTACTAAAGGAAATCATAAACAAAAATACAAATTAAATGCTTAAATAAACTCCGCCTGCTTTTTGGAGAAAACGCATATACCATCACTCCCACTTTTTAAGAAAATTTCAACCTAATGAAAGGGGTGAGTTTCCATCAGATTAGGTCTCAATACGTAAAGATAAAAGGCATATTTTTCTATAGAAAAAATGACGAAAGTCAAATTTTTTATAGAAAAAACAACAATAAACAAATCTTTCTATAGAAAAAATAACTAAAAGAAAATTTTTCTATAGAAAAAATGAAGACAGGCAAATTTGTCTATAGAAAAAACGATGATATTCCAATTTTTCCACAACAAAGTGAAGAAAGGTAAATTTTTCTATAGAAAAAATGAAGACAGGCAAATTTGTCTATAGAAAAAACTATGATATTTCAATTTTTCCACAACAAAGTGAAGAAAGGCAAATTTTTCTATAAAAAAATAAAGAAAATCAAAATTTTTTATAGAACAAATGTAGAAAATCAAATTTTTCTCTAGAAAAAGTAAAAAAAATCAAATATATTATAGAGAAAAATGACGAAAGGCAAATTTTTCAATAGAAAAAAATGACGATAGGCTTGTTTTTCTATGGAAAAAGTACGATGACAGGAAAATTTTTCTATAGAAAAAAATATGACGAAAGGCAAGTTTTTCTATAGAAAAAATTACGATAGGCCAAGTTTTCTATAGAAGAAATGACGAACGGCCAAGTTTTCTACAGAAAAATGACGATAGGCCAAGTTTTCTATAGAAATCATGACAACAGATCAATTTTTTTTTTAGAAAAAATGACGATAGACCAATTTTTCTATAGAAAAAATGACGTTTGGCCAATTTTTCTATAGAAAAAATGACGAAAGGCAAGTTCTTATATACAAAAAATGACGGAAGGCAAACTTTTCTTTAGCAAAAATTACGAAAATCAAAATTTTCTACAGAAAAAATATGTCAAGAGCCCAGGTTTTCTAGAGAAAAAATGACGATAGGCCAATTTTTCTATAGAAAGTTTTCTATAGAAAAATTTGCCTTTCGTCATTTTTTCTATAGAAAAATTTGCCTTTCGTCATTTTTTCTATAGAAAAATTTGCCTTTCGTCATTTTTTCTATAGAAAAATTTGCCTTTCGTCATTTTTTCTATAGAAAAATTTGCCTTTCGTCATTTTTTCTATAGAAAAATTTGCCTTTCGTCATTTTTTCTATAGAAAAATTTGCCTTTCGTCATTTTTTCTATAGAAAAATTTGCCTTTCGTCATTTTTTCTATAGAAAAATTTGCCTTTCGTCATTTTTTCTATAGAAAAATTTGCCTTTCGTCATTTTTTCTATAGAAAAATTTGCCTTTCGTCATTTTTTCTATAGAAAAATTTGCCTTTCGTCATTTTTTCTATAGAAAAATTTGCCTTTCGTCATTTTTTCTATAGAAAAATTTGCCTTTCGTCATTTTTTCTATAGAAAAATTTGCCTTTCGTCATTTTTTCTATAGAAAAATTTGCCTTTCGTCATTTATTCTATAGAAAAATTTGGCTTTCATTATTTTCTCTATAAAAAAATGTGTCTCTCTTCATTTTTTCTATAGAAAAATTTGCTTTTCGTAATTTTTGCATAGAAAATTTGCTTTTTGTCATTTTTTTTATAGAAAATTTTGCCTTTCATTTTTTCTATAAAAAATTGGCCTTTCGTCATTTTTTTTATAGAAAAATTGGCCTTTCGTCATTTTTTATAGAAAAATTTGCATTTCGTAATTTTTTTTATAGAAAAATTTGCCTTTCGTCATTTTTTCTATAGAAAAATTTGCCTTTCTTCATTTTTTCTATAGAAAAATTTGCCTTTCTTCATTTTTTCTATAGAAAAATTTGCCTTTCGTCATTTTTTCTATAGAAAAATTTGTCTTTCGTCATTTTTTTTAAAGAAAAATTTGTCTTTCGTCATTTTTTCTATAGAAAAATTTGCCTTTCGTCTTTTTTTCTATATAAAAATTAGCCTATCGTAATTTTTTCTATAGAAAAATTGGCCTAATAAAGAGTCTTATCTATAGAAAAGTATCTAATGAACTTAAACGGGATATGATGAGAAGATGTTTAAAATTATCTTTACATATATAATTGCTTTTTTTAAGCCTTTTGATGATTATTTCAAAATTAGAATTTCGAATTAAGCTCTCAAGTGAATTTTTTCTTAAACAAAAGTTTTCCTTGTATTAGAACTTTTAATTATAAAAATGTCGCATGTAACCAGGTTTCGTTTGAAGGATTTCCAAATCCTTATGATTAATGAGATTTTAATAATAAATGGGAATAATGCGTATAAGCCTACGTGATTTAATTTTTGGTGAATGATTTTTGTTTGCTTTTCATAAATGGAAAAATTGATTTTTTCTTTTCTGCTGCTTAGGGAATTTAAATGACACACATATCCTTAAAAGGATTTTATTCGAGTGTAACGTACATATGTATTTATTTTCAATAGTATGTGTATGCAATACTCAGTTTTTATGTGTGTAATGGAATTTTAATGGAATTTTATTTTTGTTCATTTAAATTAATTTACAAACATTTTATTTATTGTATTTTCTCATTTAAAGTTTTATGAAAATTGAAATATTTTCACATGAAAAATAAAATACTTGTACTTACCCAATGTACTTTAACTCGCAAGGCTTCTGTGTTATTTTATTTGAGTTTGAGTTTAAGTTTGTTATAAATTTATTGTGTTAAAATTGTTGTAGTTATTATATAGTTGTTTTGTTGCAGAAAAATATAAAAAGTATGAAAAAAAGAAAATAACAATAAAAAATACAGAAATAATTTATATTCCCACAAAAGCCGAAAACAACAAACAATTTAATTTAGGTTAATTGCATTAACACAAAAAATATAAAAAAAAACACAAATTCTGGAGGGGAAGAAATCAAAACAAAAAAAAACTTTTTATATATAAATTTGCAAAAAGAAAAATAAAAGCAAATCTTGCCTCAGGAAAACAATAAAAATGTGGGAATAAAATTAATGTCGAGCAAAAAAAAGTAAACACTAACTTCCACCAGCTAAGTAGTGAAATTTCATTTCCGGTTTGTAAAAAAAATTAAAGGAGGAAAATTTTTTAACGCTTTGTTTTTTATGTTGGTTTCTCTGTTTTTTTCTTCTTATTATAAAGGAAAAAAATTTAGCAGCCTTTACAAAATAAATAAATCAAATTTTTGTGCATTGGCGTAATTGGGTAAATGTTGTTTTTAGACAATGCCAGGAAATTCAGGAAAAATATCCTAAGGCAAAACCATTTAATCATGGAAGCCACGGTCTATTAGGACTACTAGGTACCTTAATCTGTTAATGAGAAGACAAAGATTGAAAAAAGTTCGAGTCCGGTTCAAGTCCGGTAAAGAAAAAATAAAGCAATGTTTTCTATAGAAAAGATGACGACAGGCCAGTTTTTCTATAGCAAAAATGACAATACCCAAGTTTTCTATAGAATAAATGACGATAGGTCAAGCTTTCTACAGAAAAAAATGACGATAGGCCAAGTTCTCTATAGAAAAAATGACCATAAGTCAAGTTTTCCACAGAAAAAATTACAATATGCCAAGTTTTCTATAGAAAAAATGACGATAGGCCAAATTTTCTATAGAAAAAATGACGATCGGCCAAGTTTTGTATAGAAAAAAATGACGATAGGCCAACTTTTCTATTGAAAAAATGACAATTGGCCAAATTTTGTATATAAAAAAATGACGATAGGCCAAGTTTTCTATAGAAAAAATGAAGATAGGTAAAGTTTTCTGTAGAAAAAATGACGATAGGCAAAGCTTTCTATAGAAAAAATGACGATAGGCAAAGTTTTCTATAGAAAAAATGAAGAAAAAATGACAACAGGCTAACTTTTCTAAAGCAAAAATGACAATAGGCCAATTTTTCTATAGATAAAATGACGATAGGCTATTTTTTCTGTAGAAAAAATGACGACAGGCAAAGTTTTCTATAGAAAAAATAACGATAGGTAAAGTTTTCTATAGAAAAAATGACGATAGGCAAAGCTTTCTATAGAAAAAATGACGATAGGCAAAGTTTTCTATAGAAAAAATGAAGAAAGGAAAAATTTTCTATAGAAAAAATGACGATAGGCAATGTTTCTTATAGAAAAAATTGACATAGGAAAAGTTTTCTATAGAAAAAATGACTATAGCAAAAAATTACCATAGGAAGAGTTTTCTATAGTAAAAATGACGATAGGCCAATTTTTCTATAGAATAAATGACGATAGGAAGACTTTTCTATAGAAAAGATGACAATAGGCAAATTTGTCTATAGAATAGATGATAATTGCCAAAGACAAAGTTTATTTGATGAGTCATCCTTTTACTGCTAAATCATCGTAAAATGAACATATAATCTTAGAACTGCACAGTCATCATTAAATTGATGAGCCATCGTAAAACTGTAGAATCATCCTTAAACTGCTAAGTAATCCTTATACTATGACTAAAACTGCTAGTTCTGTTCTTGCTTGTATTTTGGATTCTGTTCTAGTTCTGTTCTAGTTCTGTTCTAGTTCTGTTCTAGTTCTGTTCTAGTTCTGTTCTAGTTCTGTTCTAGTTCTGTTCTAGTTCTGTTCTAGTTCTGTTCTAGTTCTGTTCTAGTTCTGTTCTAGTTCTGTTCTAGTTCTGTTCTAGTTCTGTTCTAGTTCTGTTCTAGTTCTGTTCTAGTTCTGTTCTAGTTCTGTTCTAGTTCTGTTCTAGTTCTGTTCTAGTTCTGTTCTAGTTCTGTTCTAGTTCTGTTCTAGTTCTGTTCTAGTTCTGTTCTAGTTCTGTTCTAGTTCTGTTCTAGTTCTGTTCTAGTTCTGTTCTAGTTCTGTTCTAGTTCTGTTCTAGTTCTGTTCTAGTTCTGTTCTAGTTCTGTTCTAGTTCTGTTCTAGTTCTGTTCTAGTTCTGTTCTAGTTCTGTTCTAGTTCTGTTCTAGTTCTGTTCTAGTTCTGTTCTAGTTCTGTTCTAGTTCTGTTCTAGTTCTGTTCTAGTTCTGTTCTAGTTCTGTTCTAGTTCTGTTCTAGTTCTGTTCTAGTTCTGTTCTAGTTCTGTTCTAGTTCTGTTCTAGTTCTGTTCTAGTTCTGTTCTAGTTCTGTTCTAGTTCTGTTCTAGTTCTGTTCTAGTTCTGTTCTAGTTCTGTTCTAGTTCTGTTCTAGTTCTGTTCTAGTTCTGTTCTAGTTCTGTTCTAGTTCTGTTCTAGTTCTGTTCTAGTTCTGTTCTAGTTCTGTTCTAGTTCTGTTCTAGTTCTGTTCTAGTTCTGTTCTAGTTCTGTTCTAGTTCTGTTCTAGTTCTGTTCTAGTTCTGTTCTAGTTCTGTTCTAGTTCTGTTCTAGTTCTGTTCTAGTTCTGTTCTAGTTCTTTTCTAGTTCTGTTCTAGTTCTGTTCTAGTTCTGTTCTAGTTCTGTTCTAGTTCTGTTCTAGTTCTGGTCCAATTTTGCCCTAGTTCTGTTCTGGTTTTATTCTAGTTAAATCAATCATTTTTACACCAATGCAATTAAATAATTTACAAATTTTAATTACAATTTTAGTCTATTCATTTAATCCGCTTGTTTGATTCCGTCTATTTCTCGCATGAACATATTAAGAGCATACTTTTAGGCGTCCATTTAAAAGCGAAAAGAGTTGATTATTTTCTAAAGCAAATAATCGTAAAAATAACCATTAAATTAAATAATATTACCTGTAATAAAACAAAACTACCATTTTTAATTGCACTAGCCAAAATAACAACTACTTTATAATAAATTTTTATTACATTTTTATTTGATTTTTTATTGGATTTTTTTGTACAATTTACTAAGTTTTTTTATTATTTATACTTTAAGTGTTATTATTAATTCTGTTTTAACTAAGTGTACTTATTTTTTAATTTTATATTTTTTTTATTTGTTTTTTATATATTTTTTAACTAAAACAAAATATAAGGGGTTAATATGGTTTTTTATTTTATGTTTTTTTTTTTAGCTTAAGTTAGTTGTTTTATATTTATATATTACTTTTATTTTATATAATATATATAATAATTACAAATTTTATACTATAGAGATATATTTACATTAAACTTGAATTACTAAACTAGAAATTTTTTTTTACAATTTTTCTGTTTGTTTTTGTTAAGGGAAGGGATTCATTTTCTAAACTAACGATGATTAAATACAAAATTCAAATATATAACAATAAACAAATTAAAACATAACAAAATATTACAATTCTGTAAATTAAACCAACAAAAATCTTTTAAAAACATTCAAAATTTAGATTTTAAGGTCCATGCGTTTTCGTCCTTTTAAATAAAAAAGAGTTTCATATTTTACATTACAATAATGTTCAATAAATACATGTTTTTTTTTTTAAGACATTTTCACATATTTTTTATGAAGACACCAGAGACATTTATTGTAGTTTAGATATTTTTATCTAAAGGGAATTAATCACGAACCTAAGGCCAAAGTAAGGTAGAAATAGTTTGAAGACACCTAAGACTAGGTAAACGGGGCTAGGAGGAGTGAAGTATTAAACGATACAAAATGTAAAAGAACTAGAGCAGAACTGGAACAGAACTAGAACAGAACTAGAATAGAACTAGAACAGAACTAGAACAGAACTAGAACAGAACTAGAACAGAACTAGAACAGAACTAGAACAGAACTAGAACAGAACTAGAACAGAACTAGAACAGAACAGAACTAGAACAGAACTAGAACAGAACTAGAACAGAACTAGAACAGAACTAGAACAGAACTAGAACAGAACTATAACAGAACTAGAACAGAACTAGAACAGAACTAGAACAGAACTAGAACAGAACTAGAACAGAACTAGAACAGAACTAGAACAGAACTAGAACAGAACTAGAACAGAACTAGAACAGAACTAGAACAGAACTAGAACAGAACTAGAACAGAACTAGAACAGAACTAGAACAGAACTAGAACAGAACTAGAACAGAACTAGAACAGAACTAGAACAGAACTAGAACAGAACTAGAACAGAACTATAACAGAACTAGAACAGAACTAGAACAGAACTAGAACAGAACTAGAACAGAACTAGAACAGAACTAGAACAGAACTAGAACAGAACTAGAACAGAACTAGAACAGAACTAGAACAGAACTAGAACAGAACTAGAACAGAACTAGAACAGAACTAGAACAGAACTAGAACAGAACTAGAACAGAACTAGAACAGAACTAGAACAGAACTAGAACAGAACTAGAACAGAACTAGAACAGAACTAGAACAGAACTAGAACAGAACTAGAACAGAACTAGAACAGAACTAGAACAGAACTAGAACAGAACTAGAACAGAACTAGAACAGAACTAGAACAGAACTAGAACAGAACTAGAACAGAACTAGAACAGAACTAGAACAGAACTAGAACAGAACTAGAACAGAACTAGAACAGAACTAGAACAGAACTAGAACAGAACTAGAACAGAACTAGAACAGAACTAGAACAGAACTAGATTAGAACCTGGGCCAAATTATGGCATTCGATATCGATCGAAATATTTGATATTTTCAAAACATTTGTATAGCATACTTTAAGGATAATCAAAATTATTTAAAAGATGCACAGTTTACTTTATTTTTTTGAAGCTATTTGCCAAAAGATGAACAATAGTAAAAGAGTTTTAATTGAACTATATATTTTAAAAACCGAATCAAAATGGATAATAAATTTCAATAAACTTTTTGCATCGAAGTAACTTAGAACATCCTTGAAGTATACTTCACAATATTTGCTTAAAAGTCTGAGTTTTCGATCGATATCGAATGCGGTATGAACCAGATTTATTCAGTGGCTCGTTAACTGAGTTTGAGGTGTTTTAATTTTTTATTCTTGTGATTTATCCAACTGTGGGTATTTTTTTAGGTCGATATATCGTTTACTGTTGTTTTGTCCTCTTAATATTTGTTTTGATTCATAAATTATTTAAGCCTTTATGGACCATAAATATTAAGTTAACGCTTACTCACTCTTTTGCTTTATGAAAAAAGGACATTTACTAATACACATACACTCTTTTTCTCTTTTATGGTTATTTATAAACCAAACAATTTTAGTTTATTTAGTGAATATTTTGGTTTAAAAATAATCTAACTGCTGTTAGTTTGTTTTGGGCTTTTAGGGAGAGTTTTCATTTCTATTTTTTTTTTTTTTTTTGAGGGGTCAATGTAATAAATTCATTTTGACAGCTAAAGTGGTCACTTTCTTTTATACTTTTTTAGATTTTTGTTTTTTCAAAAAAAATCTCTAGCATTTGTTTAGCTTTTGTGGTAATTTTATTTATTCTTTGAGTTGTTACTCATTGAGGATTTTTTATTATTAAAAATTTTGCTATCAGGGATGCTGTTGGTTATTAATGTGTTTTATTAAGTTTTTCGTTTTTTTGGGAAAAAAAGTTTGAGGAAAAAATGAAAAATTTATTAAGTTATGGTTATTTTGGTAAGAAAGACAGAAAGAAAACTTTTCCAATTGTATAACCAATAATTCAAGTCAATTTAGAGCAAGACTTACAAAAGATATGAAATTTTCCAAGAAAATGAGTTATGGCTTTTTGTCGGAGTTCTAAGAAAAAAACTTTTGCTTGGAGTTCTTAGCTTTTTGACTGTATTAGCTTTAGTTTAGATTAATGACAATCATAATTTGTTTAATCTTATAAATAAATAGCTGAGACTCAAATTCTTTTGTGTATTATCTACCCCCAAAAATAAAAGAAAGTTAGTAGATTTCTTAAAATGTGATATTATCCTTCAGGAGTTGAAGGTTTCCATTTCTTTGTTTGAATTTGTAACATTTTGATAAGAAATCTAATTTTCTTTTTATTCAAAGAATTGACAGAATGAAAGAATTTGAGTTTAATCAAAAGGAATAAAAACCATTAGTTTAATAGGAAAAAATAAACAAAAAATATCAAAGAAAAGTAAAGATTTGACCATTAAACATATGATTAATATTAAAACATTCATTTCAAATTAATATTAATCATATATAACCAAATAAAGCTCTTAAATTAAAGCTTGCTGATAAAAAAAATCCTAAAAATTTTAGCAAAACTTCTTAGCAACAAATTTAATTATATTAAATTCTTTAATAGGATTTCTTAAGGATTCCATTAAATTTCCTACCCTCCCTTTCCTTTAATACCCCTCAAAGGAAAATCTTAAAATCTTTTTAAACACTTTACAGCCATTGTATATCTAATTCCTGTCTTATAATTTAGTAGAAAATTTTGAGAGCATTTTAATAATTCCCAAATTTATAATAAATTACCTGGTAGTTATAAATAAACAGAAGGACGGACGGCCATAACGAAGGAAGAAAGGAAAGACAGGCAGTAGAATATAATGATGTTTCTTTATAAAATTTAAGAAATGGACTTACATTTTTCGTTTACTCTCAGGAGTAGCATTATAAAACAATCTTAATATTCATTTAAAACATTCTATTATATTAAAAGAATTAAAACATGTTGTTATTTTCTTTATGTTCGTTGGGGTATTAAATCATTTCATTTTGATTTAGTTATGTACTAAAATCTTAATGTTCCAAATATTTAGCAAACACAAGAAATTTTGAAATTTGCTCTGGGGGGGATTAAGGCAAGAAAGGAAGCAACACGAAAGAAAAAACACGTAAAAGGAAGTAATGGAAAAATAATGATAAGTTTTAGATATTGTTTTTTGAGGAGAAAAAACAAAAATTTTTAAAAGTTATTTCAAAAAATTTTACATAGGGGAGTTTTGTATAAGAATCTTGTTAACTAAGAAGCTTAAGATTAAGCAGATTAAAAATAGTAGTAGAAATGTTCCATTTTGATCGAAAAATGGCAAAAACCTTTTAATGAAGATAGAAAAGCAAATTTAGGAAAATTTATAAAAAAAATAGTGAAATTGTTACATATATTAAAAAACAGAAGTATTACCTATAATGGAACCGAATTTTTAAAAAATCCATCGAAAGCGCCATCTGTTGTTGGCCATTAAAAACTAGTAAATATACAGAAACTTAGCAATAAAGTAAAAGCACTTTTATAAATCAATAAAATCCGTTGCATACTTTAGGGTACGACTGAACCAAATTTCCGGATCTTAGAAAAAATATCAAAATATTGTTTAAATCTTCGGATTCAGCCTCGAAATGCATAGTAATTATGTTTTATAGCTAATTTTTTTTTTTAAATTTAAAATTTCTTATTTTATAAGAAATTTGTAAAAAGTTTTAATAAAAATAAAAAATTCGCAAACATTTTTTATAAAAATAAGAAATTTTTAAAATTTCTTTATTAAAATATGAAATGTTTTTAGAAAATTTTTTAGTAATTCCCTGTTTTCAAAAGAAATTTTTTAAAAATTTCTTCTTTTTATAGGAAATTTTTCAAAAATTTCTTATTTTAATAGAAAATTTCAAAAATTTCTTATTTTTATAAGAAATTTTTTATTTTTGTAGAAACATTTTAAAAAATTTGTTATTTTTTAAGGAAATTTTTGGAAGATTTCATCTTTTTATAGGAAATTTTTCAAAAATTTCCTCTTTTTATAGGAAATTTTTCAAAAATTTCCTATTTTCATAGGAATTTTTTCAAAAATTTCCTATTTTTATAGGAAATTTTAAAAAAATTTTCCATTTTTATAGGAAGTTTTTTTAAAATTCCTATTTTTATAGGAAATTTTTCAAATATTTACTATTTTTATAGGAATTTTTTCAATAATTTCCTATTTTTATACGAAATTTTTCAAAAATTTTCTATTTTTTATAGGAAATTCTTCAAAAATTTCCTATTTTTTTATAGGAAATTTTTCAAAAATTTCCTATTTTTTATAGGAAATTTTTCAAAAATTTCCTATTTTTTTATAGGAAATTTTTCAAAAATTTCCTATTTTTTTATAGGAAATTTTTCAAAAATTTCCTATTTTTTTATAGGAAATTTTTCAAAAATTTCCTATTTTTTATAGGAAATTTTTCAAAAATTTCCTATTTTTTTATAGGAAATTTTTCAAAAATTTCCTATTTTTTATAGGAAATTTTTCAAAAATTCCCTAATTTTTTATAGGAAATTTTTCAAATTTTCCTATTTTTTTATAAGAAATTTTTCAAAAATTTCCTATTTTTTATAGGAAATTTTTCAAAAATTTCCTATTTTTTTATAGGAAATTTTTCAAAAATTTCCTATTTTTTTATAGGAAATTTTTCAAAAATTTCCTATTTTTTTATAGGAAATTTTTCAAAAATTTCCTCTTTTTATAGGAAATTTTTCAAAAATTTCCTCTTTTTATAGGAAATTTTTCAAAAATATCCTCTTTTTATAGGAAAATTTTAAAAAATTTTTATAGGAAATTTTTCAAAAATTTCCTATTTTTATAGGAAATTTTTCAAAAATTTCCTATTTTTATAGGAAATTTTTCAAAAATTTCCTATTTTTATAGGAAATTTTTCCAAAATTTCCTATTTTTATAGGAAATTTTTCAAAAATTTCCTATTTTTATAGGAAATTTTTCAAAAATTTCCTATTTTTATAGGAAATTTTTCAAAAATTTCCTATTTTTATAGGAAATTTTTTAAAAATTTCCTATTTTTATAGGAAATTTTTCAAAAATTTCCTATTTTTATAGGAAATTTTTCCAAAATTTCCTATTTTTATAGGAAATTTTTCAAAAATTTTCTATTTTTATAGGAAATTTTTCAAAAATTTCGTATTTTTATTACTAATTTTATAAGAAATTTTGCAAAAATTTTTATAGGAAAATTTTTAAAAATTTTCTAATTTATTGGAAACTTTTCAAAAATTTACTCTTTTTATCGGAAATTTTTCAAAAATTTACTCTTTTTGTTATATTTTTATATTTTTAATAAATTTCCTATTTCTATAAGAAATTTTTTAAAAATTTCTTATTTTATAGAAAATTTTACAAAAACTTCATATTTTCTTACTTTTATAGGAAATTTTTAAATAATGTTTCAAAATTTTTTCTACGAAGTCAATTGTATTTATTTAGATGTTAAAAAAATGTCCTTAAATATAATTTAAATCCTTAAACGTCAAAGAAAAAACCTAATACTTAACCAACACTTGAAATTTTAAGTCGTAAATATCCTTATTAATTTATAAAAATGGAATTAAAAGGAATTTAAATGGCATAAAATGAAAGAAAATAAGATTGTAAAAATATCTTAAAATGAAAACAATTTTCCAGAAAAACAAAACGAGAAAAACATTGTAAAATTTTAATGAAATAATTAAAGAAAATTGCTAAGGAAATCAAGGAATTTCTAAGAATTCCTAGAAATTTCAAGCAATTTCTTATGATTTTTCATTTTTCTTTTTGGTTCAAAAAGATTAAGAAGGTTATTTCTTAAATTAATGAAAGACAAAGCCCAAAGATTAATATTAAGATTAAGTATTTGAAATATTATTAGCCCCTTTCCCCCTTTAGTCTAGCGTAAGATAATCATTATCATCATTTTGTTATTTTCCCAGAAACTCATACAAATATTCAGTTGATTATGAATGAAAGATTTTGCTGACAATGATGACACTGATGATAAAGATGCTACTGCTACTGCTGTTGCTGTTGCTGATACCGAAACTGCTGCTGAATGACTTAATATTAAAATCATGTCATGACACGGTATTGTCTGGGTATTTAAAGCCATTTACATTAACGACATAATCAGTCTGTATTCTATATTTTTTCTTTTCTAAGAATTTCTTTAACAAAAATTTGCAAAATTTTTTGCTTCTACTTAAAATGCCTCTTGTGTGAATGAAGCTGTATTTTAATATATTGTCTCCTTGACATTTACTAATACATTTAAAAAATTTATTTTTTACACATGTGTCTATTATTCTCACACACTTCAAAAGTATGTCAACAACAAAATAAACATTAAGAGAAAATTATGGAGACAGATATTTTTTTGTTAAATAAACCTTAAATATATTTTGTTTGTGTGTTAATGTCTCTGTAATAAAGGCATTAGCATAGATTTGGAAGGAATTTCTAAAGGAGACATATTGTGGCTTGTTTGGTTTTAAATACCCTACAAAAGGTAAAAAAAATATAAATTTTTAAAAAATTTTGCATAATTGTTCTAAAATGATGGGTTTTTGCCATAAAATTAGAAAAAATTTTAAGGTACCTTTTAAAATAGTAGTTTTTTTACTACTCTTTTATTTATTCATATAACAGAGTATTTCTGTTTCATATTTTCTTTATTAACTTTTACAAATTCATAGATTTTGGAAAAAAAAATACTTTATAAAAATAGTAGCATTTTTAGTACCATTTTCATTTATCTGCAAAAATATTGGCTAATTTTAACAATATCATGATATTTAGGGAAAAATGTAATTTTTAGAAAAAGTAGTATTTCTACTACCTTTTAAAATTTTTACAGAAACTTGTATTTTAGATTAATACTTCCGTTATTTGAACAATCTAATAATGTTAAAAAACATAATCAATATTTCAAAGAATAAGTACTTTTAAATAAGTACTTATTTTACTACTTTTACATGTTCCCATAGAAAAACGTATTTTTACTTATTATTTACATTATATTGACTAATTTCAACGAATTTATAAACTTTTTCTACTACTATTTTTAAAATATTCCAAATACATAAAAATTTTTAAAATTTGAGTTCAACTTAGTCAAATTAGAGTACTCTTTATAAGGAAGAAATAATCAACATAATATGTTTCTTTTTAAATTGATCATTTTGAACTTAAAATTTATAAAACCTAAAGTAGGGTATTTCAAATTTTTTTGTCAGGGAACCGAAGTATTTATTATCTCAAATATTGAATTGAACCGAAAAAATTTAACAATATTTTTTGCATAATTTTTATAACCACAAATTTGTATTGTATAAAAGAAAGTGTGAAAAAGCTATAGGACTCCATTTCACAGCAATTACCCAACAGTTCCAAGAGAAGAAGAGTCTCTAAATTTTTTGGAATGATAAACAATTTTTATAGGAAATTTTCAAAAATTTCCTATTTTTATGGGAAATTTTTCCAACATTTCCTATTTTTATAGGAAATTTTTCAAAAATTTCATACTTTTATAGGAAATTTTTCAAAAATTTCCTATTTTTATAAGAAATTTTTTGAAAATTTCCTATTTTTATAGGAATTTTTTTGAAAATTTCCTATTTTTATAGGAAATTTTTCAAAAATTTCCTATTTTTATAGGAAATTTTTCAAAAATTTCCTATTTTTATAGGAAATTTTTCAAAAATTTCCTATTTTTATAGGAAATTTTTCAAAAATTTCCTATTTTTATAGGAAATTTTTCAAAAATTTCCTTTTTTTAGAGGAAATTTTTCAAAAATTCCCTATTTTTAGAGGAAATTTTTCACAAATTTCCTATTTTTAGAGGAAATTTTTCAAAAATTCTCTATTTTTAGAGGAAATTTTTCAAAAATTTCCTATTTTTAGAGGAAATTTTTCAAAAATTTCCTATTTTTATAGGAAATATTTCAAAAATTTCCTATTTTTATAGGAAATTTTTCAAAAATTTCCTATTTCTATAGGAAATTTTTCAAAAATTTCCTATTTCTATAGGAAATTTTTCAAAAATTTCCTATTTTTTTTTAAGAAAATTTTCAAAAATTTCCTCTTTTTTAAGGACATTTTTCAAAAATTTCCTATTTTTATACGAAACTTTTCAAAAATTTCCTATTTTTATACAAAATTTTTCAAAAATTTCCTATTTTTATAGGAAATTTTTCAAAAATTTACTATTTTTATAGGAAATTTTTCAAAAATTTACTATTTTTATAGGAAATTTTTCAAAAATTTACTATTTTTATTGGAAATTTTTCAAAAATTTACTATTTTTATAGGAAATTTTTCAAAAATTTACTGTTTTTATAGGAAATTTTTCAAAAATTTCCTATTTTTAGAGGAAATTTTTCAAAAATTTCCTATTTTTAGAGGAAATTTTTCAAAAATTTCCTATTTTTAGAGGAATTTTTTCTAAAATTTTCTATTTTTAGAGGAAATTTTTCAAAAATTTCCTATTTTAGAGGAATTTTTTCTAAAATTTCCTATTTTTAGAGGAAATTTTTCAAAAATTTTGTATTTTTAGAGGAAATTTTTCAAAAATTTCCTATTTTTAGAAGAAAATTTTTCAAAAATTTACTATTTTTAGAGGAAATTTTTCAAAAATTTCCTATTTTTAGAGGAAATTTTTCAATAATTTCCTATTTTCAGAGGAAATTTTTCAAAAATTTCCTACTTTTAGAAGAAATTTTTCAAAAATTTCCTATTGCTATAGGAAATTTTCCAAAAAATTCCTATTTCTATAGTAAATTATTTGTACTACCTCTTTGTAATACAAAAAGTGTCTTATGTCCTTTGAGTTTTTTTTAATTTTTAACTGGAAACTTCTGGGTCTGTTTTGTAATTTTATATAAAAATCTGTCCCAGTTCGGTTTCTTAAATTTATATATGATATTTTTTCTTCTTCTAACTTATTCGGTAGATTTAACTGTTTGTGTATTTTACACATTTATACAATTTTTATTATTTTATTTGTTTTCCTTTTTTTCTATAGTTAAAGAATATTTTCTAGATTTCACAGATTTTTGCGGTGTTTATATGATTTTTTTGTAATATTGTTTTTTTTTTCAGTTTTTGTTATTTTCACTTTAGATAAATATTTTTTGTTGTGTTCTGGTTCTTGTTACTTGCTATTGTTATATTATTTACTCCTTATAACCCAATACCGACTTCCTTAGGAGCAATAAACGTAAGAAAAATAAAAATAAATTTATTGTATACAAACATACATACAATACATAGATATATACTATTTAACACTAATGCTAAGAAGGCATCATACACATACAAATGTTTAAATTATTACATTTTTTTCTAGCTTTTTCTAGATTTCTATACTTTTACTCAAGATGAAAAGTTCTAGCCAAAAAAAAAACAGTGTATATAAAATACAAGACTTTTGTACAAAGCATACGAATGAGGATCATGGGAAGGATAAAGAAAATATTTAATACAGGATATGCTTAACTTTTTCTTCGCATTTATGAAAACGGAAATTTTAGGAGACAAACACATACTCATAGTTACACATACATATTTAAAGAAATATTCACTCAAACAAGGACATTTTTAAAAGTGACTAACATTTAGACTATCTATACCCTTGAGGGCTTAGTTGAAGTTGTGGGAAATTTTTTTTTTTTTTAATTTTCTACTTTAAGTTTAACTCAATGATTTCTGCATCATTTTTATAGTTTTCCCATCATTATCAGTTTCCTGCATCTTTTATTGAAGGCATGTGCATTTAAGTATTAAAATATTTCCCTAAACTTGAGTATGTGTAAGTGAAGGTTACTTAAAGAAATGTCAAAAAAGTAAAGCATAACTACAGGAGCAAATTTTTAATAAACAAAACTAGGGAGTATTTCTTCCGCTACTTTTTATCTCTTTATGGCACAAGTTTCTTAAATCCCGCACCTTCTTGGCCAAGTTTGAGCTCTTCATAAATTGTGGGATTTATTTCGTTGCATTGTGTATGAGCATCGATGCCATCCAGGTTTGAGGTTTTAACTGTTGTTCCTTTAGGTGCTGCTGTCGTTCCTGCAGCTGTTAGTGTTATATTATTATTCCCCACTTTTGATGTCATTGAGGGTCTTAAAGTCGTTGACGCCGGCTTCAGCGAAGCTGATGATGAGGTTACCGTTGTGGTGGCATGTGTTGAGGCAGGCATTCTTGATGAAAAATTTCCTCCGCCCCCACCACCCCCATTGATGTTGGTTGTATGCGTTAAGGCAGATGTGACAGTAGGTAACTAACCGGAAGTTTATTAAGTTTTCGAACACACAGACACACACACATGGAGTTACAAACATTTGTACAAATAAACAATCACCGAACATTACCAAAACCATCAAACAGAAATGAAGACCATGTCCACAGCACAACCAGGTTTCACATAATTTTAGTATAAAAAGAAAATGAAAAGAACAAATAACAAAAATACAACAATGAAAATTATGACGCATTTTACAAGGATTTTTTGTTTGTTTTGTATATATAAAGGACATCAATAAAGTTTGTGTAAACGTTTAATAGACAGGAAGTAAATCTATAACAATCATGAAAATTACTACTTCTTTTCTTAGAAATAAAAGATTTTTTTTGCTGAGAATTTTCTTTTTTTTATTTATTTTTTTTTTTAAACTTTCGTTTTTTTTTTGTCAAAAATTTTCTATTTTTATAGGAAATTTTTCAAACATTTTTTGTTTTTAAAGGAAATTTTTCAAAAAATTTCTATTTTTATTGGAAATTTTTCAAAAATTTTCTATTTTTATAGGAAATTTTTCAAAAATTTTCTATTTTTATAGGAAATTTTTCAAAAATTTTCTATTTTTATAGGAAATTTTTCAAAAATTTTCTATTTTTATAGGAAATTTTTCAAAAATTTTCTATTTTTATAGGAAATTTTTCAAAAATTTTCTATTTTTATAGGAAATTTTTCAAAAATTTTCTATTTTTATAGGAAATTTTTCAAAAATTTTCTATTTTTATAGGAAATTTTTCAAAAATTTTCTATTTTTATAGGAAATTTTTCAAAAATTTTCTATTTTTATAGGAAATTTTTCAAAAATTTTCTATTTTTATAGGAAATTTTTCAAAAATTTTCTATTTTTATAGGAAATTTTTCAAAAATTTTCTATTTTTATAGGAAATTTTTCAAAAATTTTCTATTTTTATAGGAAATTTTTCAAAAATTTTCTATTTTTATAGGAAATTTTTCAAAAATTTTCTATTTTTATAGGAAATTTTTCAAAAATTTTCTATTTTTATAGGAAATTTTTCAAAAATTTTCTATTTTTATAGGAAATTTTTCAAAAATTTTCTATTTTTATAGGAAATTTTTCAAAAATTTTCTATTTTATAGGAAATTTTTCAAAAATTTTCTATTTTTATAGGAAATTTTTCAAAAATTTTCTATTTTTATAGGAAATTTTTCAAAAATTTTCTATTTTTATAGGAAATTTTTCAAAAATTTTCTATTTTTATAGGAAAATTTTCAAAAATTTTCTATTTTTATAGGAAATTTTTCAAAAATTTTCTATTTTTATAGGAAATTTTTAAAAAATTTTCTATTTTTATAGAAAATTTTTCAAAAATTTTCTATTTTTATAGGAAATTTTTCAAAAATTTTCTATTTTTATAGGAAATTTTTCAAAAATTTTCTATTTTTATAGGAAATTTTTCAAAAATTTTCTAGTTTTATAGGAAATTTTTCAAAAATTTTCTATTTTTATAAGAAATTTTTCAAAAATTTTCTATTTTTATAGGAAATTTTTCAAAAATTTTCTATTTTTATGGGAAATTTTTTAAAAATGTTCTATTTTTATAGGAAATTTTTCAAAAATTTTCTATTTTTTAGGAAATTTTTCAAAAATTTCTTATTTTTATAGGAAACTTTTCAAAAATTTCTTAATTTTATAGGCAATTTTTCAAAAAATTTTTAGTTTAATAAGAAATTTTGCAAAGATTTCTTATTTTTACAGAAATTTTTTAAAAATTTTTTATTTAATAGGAAATTTTTTAAAAATTTCTTATTTTTATTTGAAGCTTTTAAATGTTTGTTGCAATTTCAGAAAAAATAATCTGTATTACTTTTAATTAAGACCAAAAGTGAGTTTTTAAAATTAAATATTTTGTTTAAAATGTTTTATCTTTACAACTCTTATGTGTTTTGTGTATGAGATTATTATTATTTTTTCACATAATAACTTTTTGTTTCATAACTTACCTGAACTTGTTCTAAACCTCTTGTATATGTGGGATTTTCAAATGCTACCCCTGTGGCTGCCTTACCATTTGCTCTATGACGTCTATAGAATATAATGGCGGCAGCTGCTAACAAAACAGCTAAAATGCTGGCAACAATACCGCTTATCGTGCCCACAGCATGAGAGTAAGTTGTCGCCGAGGTAACATGATGTTCGCCAAGTGTGAATTTAATGGGTTCAGTTAAAACACTGGCACCTTGTTAAAGGCAAAATGAGAAGAAAATATAAAAAATTTAGAAAAGTAAAGTTAAATGTACAGAAAAGCTCATATGTATGTGATAACCAGTTTTTTTTTAGCTATTTTGTTTAGTATTCAACTTACCATATGTATTACCAGCCTTTACCACCAACTCATACAAGACATCCTTTTTAAGACCATCTATGTTAACACTGGTTTCCTTGACATCTATACGTCTTACCTCGCTGCTGCTAATGCCCGTAGTCGAATTAACAACCATTTGCATGCTTGTTGCATTATTGCTATTGCCTAGCAGGGATGTGGCTGTGGAGGGTGCTTCTAAAGGACCCCCAGCTGCCAAAGATCCTCCAGTCATTGTTTCACTTGATGCTATTTCGTTGCCGATTATGGCAGCTTCATGGTAAAATATTCGATAGCCATCTACAACATTGGGATTTTTGGTTGGTGGATCCCATCTGTGAACAAGTTAAGGAATAACCGAGAAAAACAGTTAAGATTTGCATGTAAATGTTGGGGTTTTTATAAAGAAAATAAACACACTCAAGCAATGAAGAGACAGACACTCTGGCTAACTCTCACACTCTTTCTTTGTCTAAAGTCCTCACAAAGTGTTTTGCGTTTAACAATGTTCTTTTGCTTGAGTGCTTGTGGTTTAGCAAGCTTTTTTTATTGTAAATTGTGTAAAATGTTCTAGTTGTTCTTGTTGCTGTTTTTCGGTTGCCAGTTAGAATTTTCTCAAGGGTATTGAGGCTGCTTTAGCTAAGGTTTGCTGCTACTGCTGCTGTTGTTGTAAATATTGCTGGTGTGCAAGGACCACTAATGTGTGTAAGTGTTAACAGTTTCTTCATACATCCCTGAGCACACACTCTTGCATTGGCACTCAAACTCATGCAATCATCATCTTTTTAGCTAACCAACCAACTATAAAGTTTTTCCCAAGGATATCAAAGTAAAATGGTAGTTTAGAAACTAACAAATTTTCCTAGCGGAAAAGACCCTAGAAACTTTAAAAAGCTAAAATCCCCAAAACAATGTAACAATTTTGCATACTTTTCATTTTAAGAAATATTTCTACATATGCTCCAAAGTATGTCCTTCCTTCTTCTTTAAGCTGCTGAACATTGAACCAACAAATAAATACATTAAAATTCTGCTGCTTCTTAAAACTTTGTCTATATGAATATTCATAGTTATTTAATTATTTTGTATTCACTTTTGCTATTTCACTCACACAAAAACCATTCATGCTTATGAAAAGAGGAAAACAACAAAAATTCATTTCGATTTTTAACCTCTATACACAATTTCCGTCTTATCTTATCATTTCCGGTTTAGAGGAAATAAAAAGCAAAGTCTTTTGTTCTGACAATCGTGTTTAGGATATAGAAAATAGAATTATTAAAAAACCATACTTTGTTTTGGCCAAAAAAGTAAATGTTTTCAACCAGAAAGGAAAGAGGCATTCAAATGCAAAATGTGATAAGAATTTGTTGAAAAGTTTGAAGGTAAAAATAAAACAAGAAAACAAAAAATTATAATAACAAAAATATTTGCATTTCGTTCTAGTTCTAAGTACAGCTTCAGTTTTAATATCAGTTGAAGACTGAGCATTAATTTCGTTATTGGTTTCAGTTTCAGTTTCATTCCAGTTTATGTTTCAGTTTTAGTAAAAGCACAAAACCCAGTTTAAATGTTAGTTTTAGTTCAAATTTAAGTTTTATTCTTATTTCTAGTTTTGGTCCTAGTTCAAGTTCTACTTCCGTTCTGCTCTTGATTCTATTCTCGATTTTGTTCTCGATTCTGTTCTCGATTCTTTTCCCGATTCTGTTCTCGATTCTGTTCTCGATTCTGGTCTCGATTCTGTTTTCGATTCTGTTCTCGATTCCGTTCTCGATTCTGTTCTCGATTCTGTTTTCGATTCTGTTCTCGATTTTGTTCTCAATTCAGTTCTCGACTCTGTTCTCGATTCTGTTCTCGATTCTGTTCCCGATTCTGTTCTCGATTCTATTCTCGATTCTGTTCTCGATTCAGTCCTCGATTTTGTTCTCGATTCTGTTCTCGAATTTGTTCTCGATTCTGTTCTCGATTCTGTTTTCGATTCTGTTCTCGATTCTGTTCTCAATTCTGTTCTAATTCTGTTCTATTTCTGTTCTATTCTGTTCTATTTCTTTTCTATTTTTATTCTATTTCTGTTCTAGTTCTGTTCTAGTTCTGTTTTAGTTCCATTTTTGTTCTGTTCTAGCTCTATGTAAATTCCTATACCAGATTTTGTTTGACACTAACCTTATTACAACTTCACTATCCGATATCACACTAACAGCAATATTCTCCGGTGGTCCCGGCAAACGATCTCGATTCGACTCAAAGCATCCCACAATAGTGCGAGCATACTGCAAACTGCAAATCTCCTTGGAACGTACAGCCTCTCCTCGACACCAATTTAGACATTTACGCGGCACATGAGAATCCGCACAACAGGTGCGATGATCTGAGCCGTCTGCAGCGCATTTCATTAATTTATCAAATTCCGTTATACATTCCGGCTTATCGGCTATGGCGTCTATATCCACATAATAACTGCAGGCGCTACGACAGGCCATGGTCACATTCATATCAGCACAACATTGCGAAACGTTGTAACTCAAAGCAGGCGTGTTGCGTATGCGCACTGACACTGGTATAGTTGCAGAGCCAAAGGGATTTTCGGCATGACAGAAATAGTCGCCGACATCGGAGGCTTGTAGTTTGTTAATGCGCAAAGCCATTGTATAGAACGTGGGACGGGATTCGTTGGTACGCATAGCTATATCATAATTGCCACCTTGAATGACTGGTATGCGGCCGTCATGATCACGCCAGAAAATGGTTTTGGGAGCAGGTTTGGAATCAACCATACATCTTAATTCCACCTCATCACCGACGGCGGCGACTGTAATACCAGCAGCTTGGATCTTTGGAGGATCTGAAATAAACAGAAATAATAAAAAAGTTTTATAATCTTAATTGATGTTCGAATTTTATATTGCTCAAACTTACAGCATATATTAACCCTCCTGGTAGCCTGCATGGGTACACCATAGCCATTGTCAGCATAACAGGAAACATGCTCCATATCTGCTGTCACATTATGTATTACCGTGACCATATGTCTTGAGGTATCCTGGCGAACTAAATGTCCGCCCACATATAAAGAAATAGTAGGAGCAGGATTTCCCAAAGCCAAGCAGAGAATGGTCATGGAACCTCCTTCGGGTATATTATCAGCGGGATGAACTGTGGGAGGCTGCAAAAGGGAAGTTATTATTTTAATTAGAAAATGTATTATAATATAACTTAAATATAATTCTTAAACTTACATCAACAAAAGCTGGTAAGGCTGGATCAGTCCAGGCTACTAGTGTTTCGGAGGGTAATGAGGTGGCTTTTTCGCCCACAGCCTCTACGTACAAGATATGTTGAGAACTAGGCTTCAAGTTGTTCATGCGCAACCAAGCTACTTTGGTTTCAATTTTATTGTATTTATCGGCTTTCATGGGCTTGTGATAGACTCTGGAATTATTTGAAAATAAGAGAAATTTGTTAGTGTAAATGTAGATTTTTATAGAAAAGTCTATGTCTTAGTCTTTGTCTTAGTCTATGTCTTAGTCTATGTCTTAGTCTATGTCTTAGTCTATGTCTTAGTCTATGTCTTAGTCTATGTCTATGTCTTAGTCTATGTCTTAGTCTATGTCTTAGTCTATATCTTAGTCTATGTCTTAGTCTATGTCTTAGTCTATGTCTTAGTGTATGTCTTAGTCTATGTCTTAGTCTATGTCTTAGTCTATGTCTTAGTCTATGTCTTAGTCTATGTCTTAGTCTATGTCTTAGTCTATGTCTTAGTCTATGTCTTAGTCTATGTCTTAGTCTATGTCTTAGTCTATGTCTTAGTCTATGTCTTAGTCTATGTCTTAGTCTATGTCTTAGTCTATGTCTTAGTCTATGTCTTAGTCTATATCTTAGTCTATATCTTAGTCTATGTCTTAGTCTATGTCTTAGTCTATGTCTTAGTGTATGTCTTAGTCTATGTCTTAGTCTATGTCTTAGTCTATGTCTTAGTCTATGTCTATGTCTTAGTCTATGTCTTAGTCTATGTCTTAGTCTATATCTTAGTCTATGTCTTAGTCTATGTCTTAGTCTATGTCTTAGTGTATGTCTTAGTCTATGTCTTAGTCTATGTCTTAGTCTATGTCTTAGTCTATGTCTTAGTCTATGTCTTAGTCTATGTCTTAGTCTATGTCTTAGTCTATGTCTTAGTCTATGTCTTAGTCTATGTCTTAGTCTATGTCTTAGTCTATGTCTTAGTCTATGTCTTAGTCTATGTCTTAGTCTATGTCTTAGTCTATGTCTTAGTCTATGTCTTAGTCTATGTCTTAGTCTATGTCTTAGTCTATGTCTTAGTCTATGTCTTAGTCTATGTCTTAGTCTATGTCTTAGTCTATGTCTTAGTCTATGTCTTAGTCTATGTCTTAGTCTATGTCTTAGTCTATGTCTTAGTCTATGTCTTAGTCTATGTCTTAGTCTATGTCTTAGTCTATGTCTTAGTCTATGTCTTAGTCTATGTCTTAGTCTATGTCTTAGTCTATGTCTTAGTCTATGTCTTAGTCTATGTCTTAGTCTATGTCTTAGTCTATGTCTTAGTCTATGTCTTAGTCTATGTCTTAGTCTATGTCTTAGTCTATGTCTTAGTCTATGTCTTAGTCTATGTCTTAGTCTATGTCTTAGTCTATGTCTTAGTCTATGTCTTAGTCTATGTCTTAGTCTATGTCTTAGTCTATGTCTTAGTCTATGTCTTAGTCTATGTCTTAGTCTATGCCTTAGTCTATGTCTTAGTCTATGTTTTAGTCTATGTCTTAGTCTATGTCTTAGTCTATGTCTTAGTCTATGTCTTAGTCTATGTCTTAGTCTATGTCTTAGTCTATGTCTTAGTCTATGTCTTAGTCTATGTCTTAGTCTATGTCTTAGTCTATGTCTTAGTCTATGTCTTAGTCTATGTCTTAGTCTATGTCTTAGTCTATGTCTTAGTCTATGTCTTAGTCTATGTCTTAGTCTATGTCTTAGTCTATGTCTTAGTCTATGTCTTAGTCTATGTCTTAGTCTATGTCTTAGTCTATGTCTTAGTCTATGTCTTAGTCTATGTCTTAGTCTATGTCTTAGTCTATGTATTAGTCTATGTCTTAGTCTATGTCTTAGTCTATGTCTTAGTCTATGTCTTAGTCTATGTCTTAGTCTATGTCTTAGTCTATGTCTTAGTCTATGTCTTAGTCTATGTCTTAGTCTATGTCTTAGTCTATGTCTTAGTCTATGTCTTAGTCTATGTCTTAGTCTATGTCTTAGTCTATGTCTTAGTCTATGTCTTAGTCTATGTCTTAGTCTATGTCTTAGTCTATGTCTTAGTCTATGTCTTAGTCTATGTCTTAGTCTATGTCTTAGTCTATGTCTTAGTCTATGTCTTAGTCTATGTCTTAGTCTATGTCTTAGTCTATGTCTTAGTCTATGTCTTAGTCTATGTCTTAGTCTATGTCTTAGTCTATGTCTTAGTCTATGTCTTAGTCTATGTCTTAGTCTATGTCTTAGTCTATGTCTTAGTCTATGTCTTAGTCTATGTCTTAGTCTATGTCTTAGTCTATGTCTTAGTCTATGTCTTAGTCTATGTCTTAGTCTATGTCTTAGTCTATGCCTTAGTCTATGTCTTAGTCTATGTTTTAGTCTATGTCTTAGTCTATGTCTTAGTCTATGTCTTAGTCTATGTCTTAGTCTATGTCTTAGTCTATGTCTTAGTCTATGTCTTAGTCTATGTCTTAGTCTATGTCTTAGTCTATGTCTTAGTCTATGTCTTAGTCTATGTCTTAGTCTATGTCTTAGTCTATGTCTTAGTCTATGTCTTAGTCTATGTCTTAGTCTATGTCTTAGTCTATGTCTTAGTCTATGTCTTAGTCTATGTCTTAGTCTATGTCTTAGTCTATGTCTTAGTCTATGTCTTAGTCTATGTCTTAGTCTATGTATTAGTCTATGTCTTAGTCTATGTCTTAGTCTATGTCTTAGTCTATGTCTCAGTCTATGTCTTAGTCTATGTCTTAGTCTATGTCTTAGTCTATGTCTTAGTCTATGTCTTAGTCTATGTCTTAGTCTATGTCTTAGTCTATGTCTTAGTCTATGTCTTAGTCTATGTCTTAGTCTATGTCTTAGTCTATGTCTTAGTCTATGTCTTAGTCTATGTCTTAGTCTATGTCTTAGTCTATGTCTTAGTCTATGTCTTAGTCTATGTCTTAGTCTATGTCTTAGTCTATGTCTTAGTCTATGTCTTAGTCTATGTCTTAGTCTATGTCTTAGTCTATGTCTTAGTCTATGTCTTAGTCTATGTCTTAGTCTATGTCTTAGTCTATGTCTTAGTCTATGTCTTAGTCTATGTCTTAGTCTATGTCTTAGTCTATGTCTTAGTCTATGTCTTAGTCTATGTCTTAGTCTATGTCTTAGTCTATGTCTTAGTCTATGTCTTAGTCTATGTCTTAGTCTATGTCTTAGTCTATGTCTTAGTCTATGTCTTAGTCTATGTCTTAGTCTATGTCTTAGTCTATGTCTTAGTCTATGTCTTAGTCTATGTCTTAGTCTATGTCTTAGTCTATGTCTTAGTCTATGTCTTAGTCTATGTCTTAGTCTATGTCTTAGTCTATGTCTTAGTCTATGTCTTAGTCTATGTCTTAGTCTATGTCTTAGTCTATGTCTTAGTCTATGTCTTAGTCTATGTCTTAGTCTATGTCTTAGTCTATGTCTTAGTCTATGTCTTAGTCTATGTCTTAGTCTATGTCTTAGTCTATGTCTTAGTCTATGTCTTAGTCTATGTCTATGTCTTAGTCTATGTCTTAGTCTATGTCTTAGTCTATGTCTTAGTCTATGTCTTAGTCTATGTCTTAGTCTATGTCTTAGTCTATGTCTTAGTCTATGTCTTAGTCTATGTCTTAGTCTATGTCTTAGTCTATGTCTTAGTCTATGTCTTAGTCTATGTCTTAGTCTATGTCTTAGTCTATGTCTTAGTCTATGTCTTAGTCTATGTCTTAGTCTATGTCTTAGTCTATGTCTTAGTCTATGTCTTAGTCTATGTCTTAGTCTATGTCTTAGTCTATGTCTTAGTCTATGTCTTAGTCTATGTCTTAGTCTATGTCTTAGTCTATGTCTTAGTCTATGTCTTAGTCTATGTCTTAGTCTATGTCTTAGTCTATGTCTTAGTCTATGTCTTAGTCTATGTCTTAGTCTATGTCTTAGTCTATGTCTTAGTCTATGTCTTAGTCTATGTCTTAGTCTATGTCTTAGTCTATGTCTTAGTCTATGTCTTAGTCTATGTCTTAGTCTATGTCTTAGTCTATGTCTTAGTCTATGTCTTAGTCTATGTCTTAGTCTATGTCTTAGTCTATGTCTTAGTCTATGTCTTAGTCTATGTCTTAGTCTATGTCTTAGTCTATGTCTTAGTCTATGTCTTAGTCTATGTCTTAGTCTATGTCTTAGTCTATGTCTTAGTCTATGTCTTAGTCTATGTCTTAGTCTATGTCTTAGTCTATGTCTTAGTCTATGTCTTAGTCTATGTCTTAGTCTATGTCTTAGTCTATGTCTTAGTCTATGTCTTAGTCTATGTCTTAGTCTATGTCTTAGTCTATGTCTTAGTCTATGTCTTAGTCTATGTCTTAGTCTATGTCTTAGTCTATGTCTTAGTCTATGTCTTAGTCTATGTCTTAGTCTATGTCTTAGTCTATGTCTTAGTCTATGTCTTAGTCTATGTCTTAGTCTATGTCTTAGTCTATGTCTTAGTCTATGTCTTAGTCTATGTCTTAGTCTATGTCTTATGCATTAAACACATAGACAACAGCAGGCTACGGGCTACAACCTGTCAAAATTAGAATACATGCATTCAAATAGAAATAAATTTTTTAGAGTCGACACAGCTACACGACAACCGACCACCGTTGTAGCTGTAGCCAAAATTAAACTATTTTCTATTTTTGTTGGCGACAATAAAAGATTTAGTGCTGTCAACACCACATAATATTGAAATAAATGAGGGATTTAAACCACTTGACTTTATTTACCATAAATACAATGGGGAGAATTTATGTAAACAATTTACATACTTATCAAATATTTATATATTTAATGTATATAATAATATCTTATAAAATATTATATAAAAATTTTTATTTACTCTAACTCAATATAAGTAAAATTTTAAAAAGTTATTTTTCAAACTGTCTAACTCACACGCTACGTGTGCTAGAGCTACGTAGTTCATGTTATATAAAAGCCCAGTATGTCCTTTATAAAATTCATTATGTAAAAGAGCATACTTATATCTATATTGTTTTAAGATATACGAATTTTTATAAAAAAAAGTCGGTTGCAGAAATATGTTTATAGTATATTATAGCTCTTAATCCATTATAAAAAATATTATATAGAATATATAAGAATATAAAAGATATTTTCAGTAGCTTTTGTTTGATACAAAAAAAGTTAATACTGGATATAAACTTCTAAAGTTATACCGTATTATTCTTGAAATTTAAAAAGCGCATAACTCTTAAACTATAAGAGATCACACCAAAATCTTTCTATAATTTTTTTTTTTTTTTTTTTTTGATATAGACATACTATCAGGTACAGGAAAACCGTTGATTTCGGAGATTAATTAATAAAATGAATTTATGTCGTTTTTATCAAAATTGAAATTGTTATAAACGTCTTATAAACGCGATATTGGCACCACTCATAAACAGGTGTTTCGAAATGTAGCTGCCGTCTTAAATGTATCTGACGTCCCCAAAATAATTAAGTAGCTGACTACGAGGCGACGAGTGCAGCCAACGACTTTTGTAGTCGGTGTTCGTGTAGCCTGCTGTTGTCTATGTGTTTAATGCATTAGTCTATGTCTTAGTCTATGTCTTAGTCTATGTCTTAGTCTATGTCTTAGTCTATGTCTTAGTCTATGTCTTAGTCTATGTCTTACTCTATGTCTTAGTCTATGTCTTAGTCTATGTCTTAGTCTATGTCATAGTCTATGTCATAGTCTATGTCTTAGTCTAGTCTTAGTCTATGTCTTAGTCTATGTCTTAGTCTATGTCTTAGTCTATGTCATAGTCTATGTCTTAGTCTATGTCTTAGTATATGTCTTAGTATATGTCTTAGTCTATGTCTTAGTCTATGTCTTAGTCTATGTCTTAGTCTATGTCTTAGTATATGTCTTAGTCTATGTCTTAGTCTATGTCTTAGTCTATGTCTTAGTCTATGTCTTAGTCTATGTCTTAGTCTATGTCTTAGTCTATGTCTTAGTCTATGTCTTAGTCTATGTCTTAGTCTATGTCTTAGTCTATGTCTTAGTCTATGTCTTAGTCTATGTCTTAGTCTATGTCTTAGTCTATGTCTTAGTCTATGTCTTAGTCTATGTCTTAGTCTATGTCTTAGTCTATGTCTTAGTCTATGTCTTAGTCTATGTCTTAGTCTATGTCTTAGTCTATGTCTTAGTCTATGTCTATGTTTATGTCTTAGTCTATGTCTTAGTTTATGTCTTAGTCAGTGTCATAGTCTATGTCTTAGTCTATATCTGTAAAAATGACTCAATAACTGCAACCAGAGGCTAAAAACGTTGTTTCCTTCCTTAGTCCTTCCATGAGTTGATGCCAATATCGCATTCCTTTTAAACTGTTCAATTAAATTTTCATTGTTTATTTGATTTCGTATTTTTCTCAAACCAACTCATCGAAAGTTGATACATACAACTATACACTGACAGAATCATTTGAACTTTAGTAATTAACAGTTTGACTTGTATTTAAACTTGCAATGCAACAGAATGAAAAATAAAAAACTCGAAAAATGTTTATCAAATTTCACTTCCTAGTATTTGGCTCCTAGACTACAAGTACGAACTTTTGTTTTTTCCCCCCAACCTAAAACTCTTTGCTCCGAACACAAAATTCAACAGAAATTCAACATTTATGCTCAGGGGCATCATTCAACAGCAGCAGCAACATCCAACAGCAACACTTAACAACTGATGAAAAACCATGACAACAAAATCTTAGTCCCACCAGGAATAAACTGCAAAAACACAAATACACAGACACACACACAATCATGACCAGGACTTTAACGAGAACGGCAATGGACTAAGTGACATTTGAGTAGTCTAGAGACAATGTGGGTGGTAAAGCGAAGGATACTTTTAACAGGAAAAATAAAACCACCTCAAAATTTTTCATAATTAAATGGAAAATGAACGAAAATTTCTACTATCTGCTTAATCACAAAAAACAACAATAAGGCTTTAAATCAATAACAGATAACAATTGTTTGTCTGTCCTTCAAAACCCACCTGTAAGTTATTTTCTCGTGAGGATGTGAATATTCTGGTGGCTGCCATGTCAACTGCATCCAAGTGGCACTGTGAGCAATTATGGCCAGGGAATGTGGTGGCGAGGGAGCTCCATAAATATGTGTTCGACTCTGCTGATCAACTGAAAATATAAATAACAAACAATTTATAGATTGAATTATAATCAAATAACATTAATTGCAAAAGGGAAAAAAATAACAATGGCAATGAGGACAGAAATTATTGAACAAATTAGTCAACCGTCAACCATAAAATGTTAATGGTTGATCGAATAGGGAAAAGTTTGGGTAAATTACAAAAATAAAAATACAAATGTTTTTCTGTGTCGGTTTGTGACAAGCGATGCCTCATGACGATGACGATTTTGACGTTGAACTCATACATATTAAATAGACATGTCAGGAACAGAGAAAAGCAGAGAGACATGTCCTTAACAAAAATAATTTTGTACCAACATCAAAAAGTATTATTGAATGTTTATAGAAAATAGGATGAAATAGATGAAAATTTGAATGAATACAAAAATGCTAACGAAATTATGTCCACATTTTACTTTTCTAAAAATTTCTCAGTTTTATAGGATTTTTTTTTAATTTCTATTTTTATAGAAAATTTTGGAAAAATTTCCTATAAAAATAGGAAATTTTTGAAAAATTTCCTATAAAAATAGGAAATTTTTGAAAAATTTCCTATAAAATTGAAAATTTTTGATAAAATTTCTATAAAAATAGGAAAGTTTTGCAAAAAATTCCAATAAAAAATTAAATTTTTGAAAAATTTCCTATAAAAATAGGAAATTTTTGAAAAATTTCCTATAAACATAGGAAATTTTTGAAAAATTTCCTTTAAAAATAAGAAATTTTTGAAAAATTTCCTATAAAAATAGGAAATTTTTGAAAAATTTCCTATAAAAATTGGAAATTTTTGAAAAATTTCCTATAAAAATAGGAAATTTTTGAAAAATTTCCTATAAAAATAGGAAATTTTTGAAGAATTTCCTATAAAAATAGGAAATTTTTGAAAAATTTCCTATAAAAATAGGAAATTTTTGAAAAATTTCCTATAAAAATAGGAAATTTTTGAAAAATTTCCTATAAAAATAGGAAATTTTTGAAAAATTTCCTATAAAAATAAGAAATTTTTGAAAAATTTCCTATAAAAATAGGAAATTTTTGAAAATTTTCCTATAAAAATAGGAAATTTTTGAAAAATTTCCTATAAAAATAGGAAATTTTTGAAAAATTTCCTATAAAAATAGGAATTTTTTGAAAAATTTCCTATAAAAATAGGAAATTTTTGAAAAATTTCCTATAAAAATAGGAAATTTTTGAAAAATTTCCTATAAAAATAGGAAATTTTTGAAAAATTTCCTATAAAAATAGGAAATTTTTGAAAAATTTCCTATAAAAATAGGAAATTTTTGAAAAATTTCCTATAAAAATAGGAAATTTTTGAAAAATTTCCTATAAAAATAGGAAATTTTTGAAAAATTTCCTATAAAAATAGGAAATTTTTGAAAAATTTCCTATAAAAATAGGAAATTTTTGAAAAATTTCCTATAAAAATAGGAAATTTTTGAAAAATTTCCTATAAAAATAGGAAATTTTTGAAAAATTTCCTATAAAAATAGGAAATTTTTGAAAAATTTCCTATAAAAATAGGAAATTTTTGAAAAATTTCCTATAAAAATAGGAAATTTTTGAAAAATTTCCTATAAAAATAGGAAATTTTTGAAAAATTTCCTATAAAAATAGGAAATTTTTGAAAAATTTCCTATAAAAATAGGAAATTTTTGAAAAATTTCCTATAAAAATAGGAAATTTTTGAAAAATTTCCTATAAAAATAGGAAATTTTTGAAAAAATTTCCTATAAAAATAGGAAATTTTTGAAAAATTTCCTATAAAAATAGGAAATTTTTGAAAAATTTCCTGTAAAAATAGGAAATTTTTTGCAAAATTATAGGATATTTTTCAAAAATTTCCTATTTTTATAGGATTTTTTTTTCATTAGAGGCCCTTTTATTTCCCTCTTACCCCATTACACTTGACCATTATTTGTTATTTTCGTAATTTCGGTTGCTATTGACTTGTAATTAACAATTTGTCAATATTTTTAGACATTATTGTTTTTTTTTTTTATTTTTGGCGCTGCCAGCTCACGTTGTTCATTTTTATTTTTAAGGCAATTTTTACGCGACCTAACAAATTTCGCGGCATGATTGTGTGATTTTGAACATAAAACCAAATAAATATTTTTTTCTTCATGTTTTTAATTTCAAATTTACCTTTTTCGTTATTATAGCCATCGCTGGAAGTGCTGTTGTTAATTTCAGTTGTATTGATCAATAACATGGATGATGGCAATGATGTACCAAATTTACCGCGTGTCAATACCATGATGCGATACAAGGCATGTGGTTCTAAATTCAACAAATCAATTGATGTATCGTTGGTTGTTAGCTCCTAAAAAAGAGAAAAAGATAGAAATATGAAGGGAAAATTTAATATTTAAATAGAAAATTTAAGTTTGTGAAATTTTTAGAAATATTTCTTCTGTTAAAGTTTATAATGTGATTAGCTTTAAGGGAACTTTAAGGCCTTTTTAATTTTTCAATATTTTCGCTTTATTAAAAATCATTATAGGTTTTGTTTTTATTTAATTTTCGAGGCAAATAGTCAATAATTATTATTAATCATAATTTGATTTTTTTCTATAACTTTATTATTTAAATTGGGAATAGATTTAAATTTTTTGTCAACATTAAGCAATAAATAAGCCTTAATCTGGCTTAGATATTAAAGGAACATAATTGTGTTAAATTTTATAAGTTCAAAAAGGAAGAATTTATCCTTTCAAATTTTCGTATTTGTCATGGAGTTAAATTTGCGTTTTTTTTATTTATTTAATTTCAATATCCCTTAAATTTATTTATGGCAAATAGCCAGTCTTTTAGTTTTAATAGTGTCTCATCTATAAACATTTTATTTATTTGCCAGTAATTTGTTTTCGTAGATTTTATGCTGTTGGTGTATTAAAACCAAATTGAAATTAATATAAATCATGATCTTTCCTACTAAAGCCATTACAAATACAAATGCATTTAGTATTGGCAAAAAAAACTATAACGAAAATACTCAGGGGTTTAACCGAAAAGGATCACAGTGCGAGAATGTGTGTGTTAAGTGTAAGGGAATGTATGTGTGTGTAAGGAAAAAAGCACAGGACAATGTGTAATGTGTACTTTACTACATTTAGTCGTACAATTCACACAATATAAATCCAATAAAATCCAGTGATTTACAAACACTAACTAGTCATACAGATTTAACTGCTATACAAACTTGAACATAAATAAATAACTACGAAAAATAAGAAAAAAAAATCTACTGACTGTTATAGAAAAAATGCTACATTGTTTAAATGGATATGGAAACTTTGAAAATGTAATAAAAAATATATAAAAAATACTATAAAACAATACGACAACATACCAACAGAAATTCTACTTAGTAGTTTGAAAAAAATATAGGTACATATAAAATAAATTTATACAGATAAAAAACGAAAACTGCAGAAAAAATTTAAACTGAAACAGATGAAATCATAAACGCTTTTCATACTGCAGATACTGCTCAAAAAATAGTCATAAAAAAAGAATTAAATAAAACTAAACGCAACAAAAAACCATTTACGTTAAACTCGTTGACCAAGTGCCATTGACTTACATACGTTTTAGTTGAAACTTGCGAAGCATTTGAAGATTTCAAGCTAAAGCCAAACGTGCATCTCTACTTAGATATGTAATATTTCAACAAATGGAGAGACCGATAGACAGACAAACTAACAACTAATCCAATTGACCAACCATCAGCAACATTCTTTACATTACAACTAAATTAAAAAAAAAAAATTTCTTTTATATGAAATATATTAAAAATTTTCTATTTTTATAGGAAATTTTTCAAAAATTTCCTTTTTTTATAGGAAATTTTTCAAACATTTCCTATTTTTATAGGAAATTTTTCAAAAATTTCCTTTTTTTATAGGAAATTTTTCAAACATTTCCTATTTCTATAGGAATTTTTTCAAAAATTTCCTATTTTTAAAGGAAATTTTTAAAGGAAATTTTTCAAACATTTCCTATTTTTATAGGAAATTTTTCAAACATTTCCTATTTTTATAGGAAATTTTTCAAAAATTTCCTATTTTTATAGGAAATTTTTCAAAAATTTCCTATTTTTATAGGAAATTTTTCAAAAATTTCCTATTTTTATAGGAAATTTTTTAAACATTTCCTATTTTTATAGGTATTTTTTTAAAAATTTCCTGTTGTTATAGAGAATTTTTCAAAAATTTCCTATTTTTATAGAAAATTTTTCAAAAATTTCCTATTTTTATAGGAAATTTTTCAAAAATTTCCTATTTTTATAGGAAATTTTTCAAAAATTTCCTATTTTTATAGGAAATTTTTCAAAAATTTCCTATTTTTATAGGAAATTTTTCAAAAATTTCCTATTTTTATAGGAAATTTTTCAAAAATTTCCTATTTTTATAGGAAATTTTTCAAAAATTTCCTATTTTTATAGGAAATTTTTCAAAAATTTCCTATTTTTATAGGAAAATTTTCAAAATTTTCCTATTTTTATGGGAAATTTTTCAAAATTTTCCTATTTTTATAGGAAATTTTTCAAAATTTTCCTATTTTTATAGGAAATCTTTTTAAAAATTTCCAATTTTGATAGGAAATCTTTTTAAAAATTTCCTATTTTGATAGGAAATCTTTTTAAAAATTTTCTATTTTGATAGGAAATTTTTCAAAAATTTCCTATTTTTATAAGAAATTTTTCAAAAATTTCCTATTTTTATAGGAAATTTTTCAAAAATTTCCTATTTTTATAGGAAATTTTTCAAAAATTTCCTATTTTTATTGGAAATTTTTCAAAAATTTCTTATTTTTATAATTTCCTATTTCTATAGAAATTTTTTCAAAAATTTCCTATTTTTATAGGAAATCTTTTTAAAAATTTCCTATTTTGATAGGAAATCATTTATTTTGATAGGAAATTTTTCAAAAATTTCCTATTTTTATAAGAAATTTTTCAAAAATTTCCTATTTTTATTGGAAATTTTTAAAAAAATTTCTATTTTTATAGGAAATTTTTCAAAAATTTCTTATTTTTATAGGAAATTTTTTTAAAAATTTCCTTTTTTTATAGGAAATTTTTAAAAAATTTTCTATTTTTATATTTTTATTTTTATAGGAAGTTTTGCAAAAATTTCCTATTTTGATAGGAAATTTTTCAAAAATTTCCTATTTTTATAAGAAATTTTGCAAAAATTTCCTATTTTTATAGGAAATTTTTCAAAAATTTCCTATTTTTATAGGAAATTTTTCAAAAATTTCCTATTTTTATAGGAAATTTTTTAAAAATTTCCTATTTTTATAGGAAATTTTTCAAACATTTCCTATTTTTATAGGAAATTTTTCAAAAATTTCCTATTTTTATAGGAAATTTTTCAAAAATTTCCTATTTTTATAGGAAATTTTTCAAAAATTTCCTATTTTTATAGGAAATTTTTCAAAATAGGAAATTTTTCAAAAATTTCCTATTTTTTATAAAAATAGGAAATTTTTGAAAAATTTCCTATAAAAATAGGAAATTTTTCAAAAATTTCCTATTTTTATAGGAAATTTTTCAAAAATTTCCTATTTTTATAGGAAATTTTGCAAAAATTTCCTATTTTTATAGGAAATTTTGCAAAAATTTCCTATTTTTATAGGAAATTTTGCAAAAATTTCCTATTTTTATAGGAAATTTTGCAAAAATTTCCTATTTTTATAGGAAATTTTTCAAAAATTTCCTATTTTTATAAGAAATTTTTCAAAAATTTCCTATTTTTATAAGAAATTTTTCAAAAATTTTCTATTTTTATAAGAAATTTTTCAAAAATTTTCTATTTTTATAGGCAATTTTTGCAAAAATTTCCTATTTTTATAGGAAATTTTTGCAAAAATTTCCTATTTTTAAAGGAAATTTTTCAAAGATTTCCTATTTTTAAAGGAAATTTTTCAAAAATTTCCTATTTTTATAGGAAATGTTTCAAAAATTTCCTATTTTTATAGGAAATTTTTCAAAAATTTCCTATTTTTATAGGAAATTTTTCAAAAATTTCCTATTTTTATAGGAAATTTTTCAAAAATTTGCTATTTTTATAGGAAAATTTTCAAAAAATTTCTTATTTTTATGGAAAATTTACCAAAGATTTCCCATTTTTATAGGAAATTTTTCAAAAATTATTGTTCTTATACAAAATTTTTCAAAAATTTCTTATTTTTGTAGGAAATTTTAAAAAAAATTTATATATTTTAAAAAAATTGTTCAAAAATTTCTTATTTTTGTAGGGAATTTTTTAAAAATATCTTTTTCTTAAAGAAAATTTTCAAAAATTTCTTATTCTTTCAGGAAATTTTTAAAAAATTTCTTATTGTTTTGGAAAATGTTTCCAAAATTTCTTATTTTATAGGAAATTTTACACACTTCGATTACTTGGTTATCTCCCCTCCTCAAATGTCTCTAAATAGTTTTATTTATTTATTTTGTTTATTGTTTTTTTTTTCTGCAGTCTCAGTAGTATTTGAATTTGTTCAAAAAAGTCGAATAAATGTTCAGCCAAAAACAAAAACGCGTTAAAAAAATTTTAAACTTTTATTTCCAACCAAATACTTTTTTTTACATACATATTTGTTTAGTATTTAGCAAACGAAATTGTTTTTGACGTCAAAATGAACCCAAAAAAAGAGTAAAGAAAAACATACAAATAAATTAAATAAACATGAAAATTGGACAAGAGGTATAGAGATAAAGTAGCAGAGACTTTAAGGCACCCTATGAATCTATAAAGGAAGCGAGGATTATAGTTAAGCTGTAACTGTACTCTTAAATGTTTTTTATGCTTGAATAAGTATCTTTTACTGCCAGATCCTTGAAGTTTAGAACTTAAATTTTTATGGAACAAATTTTTTAATGGTTCAAAAGATATACGAGTTTCTATCAAATAACTTATTAATTAATATCAATCATACGCTCTAGGGAATTTTTAGTGTTTTTTAGGAATAATTCCTAAAAAAGTAAAGACATTGACATGAAATTTGGCTCAGACATAGAAGACTTCAAGAGCTTATGTTTCTACTATACATATTCAGCATAAAACTTTCTAAAAAATAAAATTTTTTTTGTGTTACAAACTTTTTAATTGTTGTATGATCCTTCTGTAGAAATTGTAATTCCTGAAAAACTCCCCTAGACATTTATGTAAAAATAGTTTAACAACAAAAATTACAACCGTCATAGTGGTTGTAAAAAAATTGGAAAAATACAAAAACTGATTTAATTTTTTCCCTTTTTAGTGAAAAAACTGCTACAATGTGAAACGCATTTTTACAGTCAGTGAAATAAACAATTAATACCGTGTAAAAATATTGAACAAGGTTTTGTGACTTTTTTTTGTCAACTTAGTTAAATCCTGGCTAGATCCTGGCCAATATTTTATAATAAATACTATACATTTATTTTAACATGTTTAAACATATTAAACCATTTTCAGGCGATGGTTTTGAAAGCATTGAACAACGTTTTTTTTTCCTGGGTTTTGTAGAGAAAAATATAATAAAAAGTATTGGCCAACAAATCCCTTAAAATAAATCGCTAAAATCCTATAAACTTTAACAATGTGTTGGGTTTTGCAATGAATGTAAATATGTTTTTTGCGTTATTTTTGCTAGAAATAATGAAAAATACAAAAATTTAAACAAAAACTGATTTCACTCAAACATTTTTTTTACCCAACCAACTGCCGTAAACAACATTTATTTGAACAATATTGACAATGTAGCTGCAACATAAAGGATAAAGTGGACAACATAATACTCTTAAACAAGCTTAAAGAGTTACCAACAGATTTAAATAGTATTTATACATATTTTTACATTCACATTGACATATACATACAAATTTTCATTTTATGGCTGGACATTGATTATATGTGAAGTATTTCGCTTAACAGTCAAATAGGGAGAGTTAGATGTCACTTACATTTCACAAAAATGTGTGACACTTGACCAAAAACTTTCGAAAATAGCATAAGACCAAAAAGTTTGGTTTTGTAAAAAAAGGCCAAATGACTGTAAAATTTCATGAAAAAATACCACAATTTACTGAGTGCAACATTGCAATTACTCAAAAGTACTTAACATTTTATAAAATAAATAACGAATGCTTAAATTGTGAGGTTTTCAATGGTACAGACTTTTTGCGCAATAAAATTAAGTAGTTTTTAGGCATAAACTTAATAAATTTTGTGCTACCGCTGATGAATGGTTAATGTTTACTTAAGTGTTTATAAATTTAGATATTTGATGGTTCTTTGAGGTTTAAATTTAGTTTAATTTATAACAAAAATTTATGTAGTTCAAAAGTTATAAGGCTTTTACTGAATTACCCAATAATTAATATCAATCATACGCTCTAGGGAAATTTTAGGGCTTTTATTGAATAAGTCCTAGAAAATTAAAGGATTAAATTGAAATGTTAAACAATGAAAAACAAATATCGAATTTTTTTTAAAAAAACCTATTTTTTACTATAAGAAATTAAAAAAAAAAAAAAAGTTTCAAAATTTTTATTCAAAAATATTCCATTTTTATAGAAAATTTTTTAAAAATTTCTCATTTTGGTAGGAAATTTTTCAAAAATTTCTTATATTTTTAGGAAATTTTTTGAAATTTTCTTATTTTTATAAGAAATTTTTTAAAAATTACTTATTTTTATAAAAAAATGCTCAAAAACTTCTTATTTTTATGGAAATTTTTTTTAAAAAATTTCTTAGTTTTATAGGAAATTTTTCAAAAATTCTTTATTTTTATAGGAAATTTTTCAAAAATTTCTTATTTTTATAGGACATTTTTCAAAAATTTCTTATTTTTATAGGAAATTTTTTAAAAATTTCTTATTTTGATAGAAATTTTTTTAAAAATTTCTTATTTTTATAAGAAATTTTTCAAAAATTTCTTATTTTTATAAAAAAATTTTTTAAATTTTTTTAGTTTTATAAGAAATTTTTCAAAAATTTCTTATTTTTATAAGAAATTTTTCAAAAATTTCTTATTTTTATAAGAAATTTTCTAAAATTATTTGGTTTGATAGGAAATTTTTAAAAAATTTCTTATTTTTATAGGAAATTTTTTAAAAATTTCTTATTTTTATAGGAATTTTTTTAAAAATTTCTTATTTTTATAGGAAATTTTTTTTTAAATTTCTTAGTTTTATAGGAAATTTTTTAAAAAAATTTTAGTTTTAAAGGAAATTTTTCAGAAATTTCTTATTTTTTTTAGTATTTCTTTTAAAAATTTCTTATTTTTATAGCAAATTTTTAAAAAATTTATTATTTTTAAAGGAAATTGTTCAAAAATTTCTTAATTTTAAAGGAAATTTTTCAAAAATTTCTTATTTTTATAGGAAATTTTTAAAAAATTCCTTATTTTTATGGGAAATTTTTTAAAAACTTCTTATTTTTATAGGAAATTTTTCAAAAATTTCTTATTTCTAAGAAATTTTTCAAAAATATTTTTTATTTATTGAAATTTTGCATTTTTTTTTATATTTTTGTACGTAAAAACATTTTTGAAAATTTCTTATTTTTATAAGAAATTTTTCAAAAATTTGTTATTTTTACAGAAAATTTTTTTATCAAATATTTTTCTATAGAAAAGTTTTTTACCAAAATTGTTTCTAAAGAAAATTTTTTTAACAACAATTTTTCTATAGAAAGTTTTTTAATCAAGTGTTTGATTGATGAAAATTTTTCATCAAAATTTTTCTATAAAAAATTTTTTTTATCAAATATTTTTCTATAGAACATTTTTTTATCAAAAATTTTTCTATAAAAAATTTTTCTGCAGAAAAATATTTCTTTTAAAAACATTTCTATAGAAATTTTTGTTTCAAAAATTTTTCTATAGACATTTTTTTTATTAAAAATTTTTCGATAAAATTTTTTTTTTATTTAAAAATTTTTTATCGAAAATTTTGGTCTCAAACATTTTTCTATAGTAAAGTTTTTTATCAAAAATTTTTTATTTATATGTATATGAAAAAAGTTTTTCAAAAATTTAATATTTTTATAGGGAATTTTAAAAAATTTCTTATTTTTCTAGGAAAATTTTCAATTTTTTTTTTTATTTATTGAAATGTTTCATTTTTCTGGTGGCATTGGCTGCCTGCGGCTGTTTATATGTAAATATTACGATAGGAATTGGATTAAGAATTTTGTATGGAAAATTTTATCAATAAGTTTGTCATATCTTTATTTTTCGTTTGTGAATAAGTGGGTATATATATATATATATATATATGTACGATGAAATTTTCTTCATAAATTTCATATTCGAAGAAAATAGTCATCTTTCTTTTTTAAAGCCAATTTACATTTCATTGGCCTTTTTAAATTCTATTTATTATTAGGAAAATATTTTCCTTTAAAAACAAACAACAAACTTTAATTGTTTTGGTTTTCTTTCGCCTCATCACAGGTTCATAAATTTAAATCGTTTTTATGCTTAAGAAAATTTTTCTAAATTGAAAATTCTTCTAGTCTAGTCATTAAATGCCTTAAGCTGTCTTCACTTATTTCCTTTGTGGGTCACTGGAAAGGCCAAATTAATGTTGAGAAAAGAAAGCAAACAAAATTAATTGTAAAAATTTTTGAAATATTTTTTTACTAAAGTCTGCTGTACTATCCTAGAAAATTTTAGCAGGCAAATCAAAAACCAAGGAAAAACAAACTTCAAGCATTCGACAAAAGCATAGTTTCAAGAACAATTTATTTAAGAAAGTTTGCTTAAAATGCAATAAAAATAACAAAAATATATGCAGGATATTATAAGTAAAGGACTCTTGTTTAGTTAACAAAATTAGCTATTTCAAATTTTCTTAAAATGCAACCATTTTCCTCCACTTCTTACCCAATATTTACCCATTTTACAAAAACATTCTAATGGCTATCAAACACTTGGGAATACCAGAACCAAAACTTTTCCAACAAAGAATCTTAAGCAAACTGTTGCTGCTTTCCCTAAGAAAATTTTCTTTGCTGCAAGAATGTTGTGTGTTGAAAATGCCTCCAAGAAATCTTAACAATTACAAGAAAATTGAAAATTTCTTTAAGAATTTCAGAGTATCTAAGACAATAGATAGTTAAAAACTTTTAAATAAAAAGAAACTTTATTAAATTAAGAATTCTCCATTACCCTCTTCAAAATTTCATACAAAACTAAGGCTCCTAAAAATATGCTACAAATTTCATACAAAATTGTCTTTTAGCAAAGCAGGACTCTACAATGAAACACAATTGAAGGACATTGTTGTAAAATAGTTAAGGTTGTTTGTGTATGTCAACCAACTCAACCAATTTTTCTAATAACACGTACTCTCTTGGTATTATCGAATTCCTTGCAGGAAAGGCACTTAGAGTTTGAGTGCTCCACTCTAAGGCCAAGTAAATAAAGAATTCATTGAAATTATCCCTGGCTCTCTAACTCATTAAGCGTGTGACTCTTGTTCAATAATTCAAAATGCAATTGTGTTTTAGAGAGTCCTGACTTCATTGTATTCCGCAATTGTAGAGTCATGTTGACAATGTGTTAAATGTAAGGTACAAGTGTCCTTTGGGTGTACAGAAGTACAGTGAGTTTTGGCAAAAGTTTAGGCAAACAGACAATTTTGTGAAGCTGTTGCAATCTGGCATTCTAATGGAGGATATGTGCCAATAAAGGGAAGGACACAACATGATGCTTAAGAGATGTTTTGCATTGTAATGTCTTCTATTTAAGACTAATGAGAAGAAGTCTACATCTATGTAACAGTTTCAAACAAAATTCCAACGAAAATAAAAAAAATTTGAAAAATTTCCTATTAAAATAAGAAATTTTTGAAAAATTTTTAAAATATAAGAAATTTTTTAAAAAATTTCTATAAAAATAAGAAATTTCCAAAAAATTTCGCATAAAAATAAGAAAGTTTCGAATAATTTCTAATAAAAATAAGAAATTTTTGAAAAATTTTCTTAAAAATAAGCATTTTTAAAAAATTTCCTAGAAAAATAAAATTCTTTTTTAATTTTTCAAAAAATAGAACAAAAAAAAAATTTTCTACATTTCAAAAATTCTCTATTTTTATATGAAATTTAGAATAAAGAGTTCTACTTTTATAGAAAATTTTTAAAAATTTTTTTATTTTTATACAAAATTTTTCAAAAATTTTCTATTTTGATAGGAAATTTTTCAAAAATTTTTTATTTTTATAGGAAATTTTCCAAAAATTTTCTATTTTTATACGAAATTTACGAAAAATTTTAAATTTTTATTAGAAATTTTTCACAATTTTTTTATTTTTATAGGAAATTGTTCAAAAATTTTCTACTTTTATAGGAAATTTTTCAAAAATTTTCTATTTTTATAGGAAATTTAAGAAAAATTTTCTATTTTTATAGGAATTTTTTTAAAAAAATTTATATTTTTATACGAAATTTTTCAAAAATTTTCTATTTTTATAGGAAATTTTTAAAAAATTTTCAAGTTTTATAGGAAATTTTTCAAAATTTTTTTATTTTTATAAAAAAATGTTTCAAAAACTTTCTATTTTCAAAAAAAAAAAAATTTCTATTTTATATGAAAATTTTCAAAAATTTTCTATTTTTATAAACTTTTAAAAAATTTCTTATTTCTATTGGTATTATTTTTTAAAAATTTGCTTCAAAAATTTAAAAATTCTGAATTTAAAAACAATATATAGGTACATAATTATTTGCCACCTAATCTTTTCTGTTTATAAATTTTCACTGGGACAATCTTAACCTGAAGGCACTTAAGCCACATACAATGTCAGACCCAAACCAATTATATCTTACTTTTTAAACCAAAAATATCAAATGTTAAGCGAAATAAAATATTAACTACCAAACACCCATATACGGCCACTCAAACATGAAAACTGATACTCTACTACAAATACCAAACAGGCATAAAGGACATTACTTAGATGAACAATAAGATAAAAAGGACTCGGCTCTGTATTGCACAATAATAGTAGAATCTATGGAATGAGGCGAAAGTAACACAAGAACTAAGTACATCTGTTCCTTTATTGAAAATGTAATTGATGTTCTTCCAAAGGATACTTGGAGAAAATACGCGTACTTGAAATAAAAACTAGGATATCATACCATTAAACGAGAAAAAAATTGTAAAGAAAAGCATTTCAGTTGTACCCAGTTACAGTTACAAAGACTATTCAAACCATATGAGAAATATTTGCCACATGACACGTTTATGGTGTGACACCGCTTGAAAAATGAAAGAAAAAAAGTAGCTGGTGTTATCCAACAAAGTTGAACAATATATTTTGATGATGACGATACTGTTGCTCTGGCTATGGACCATAAAACATGATCATTTTTTATTACCCTCATGCAAGTTGTATCTCAGATATGTAGCCATAACTACGAACCTATTGTCAAAAATAAAAAATATGAGGAGAATAGAATGGAATACATTTTAGAAATGGTGAAATAATATATTTTATACTCCAAGGAATCTGTTGAAACATATTTTTTTTCTTTATGTCCTTGTGGCTGTGTTGTTGCAAAGTTGATGTTTTATGGCGAAGACTGTGATTTGTTGAAATAACCTGATGGTTTCTCATGTTGGTTGATGTGAATGTTGTAGATCAAACCAAAACCAAGGAGTCCCAAAAAAAAAAACGCTTGCAGAAATATTATCTTGGTGTATTGTAGTTCATATGTCAAATACACAAACATATTATCCCTAGATTTAACAATGAAACCTCACGAAAAATGAAGCCAAAAAACAAAAAATAGAACAGCACAAGAAAAAATATTAACAAGAAAAAAATGGATCCATAAGAAAAATTTTTAAAACCAAAGAAAATATTAAAAAGGGGAATTGTAGAGCACTTATGCATATAAATTTGGAAGGGGAAATATTGTCTTAGATGTCTACTTAGTCTACGTCTTAGTCTATGTCTTAGTCTTTGTCTAAGTCTATATCTCAGTCTACGTCTAAGTCTATGTCTTAGTCTATGTCTTAGTCTATACCTTAGTCTATGTCTTAGTCTATCTCTTAGTCTATTCCTTAGTCTATGTTTTAGTCTATATCTTAGTCTTTATCTTAGTCTATGTCTTAGTCTATGTCTTAGTCTATGTCTTAGTCTATGTCTTAGTCTATGTCTTAGTCTATGTCTTAGTCTATGTCTATGTCTTAGTCTATGTCTTAGTCTATGTCTTAGTCTATGTCTTAGTCTATGTCTTAGTCTATGTCTTAGTCTATGTCTTAGTCTATGTCTTAGTCTATGTCTTAGTCTATACCTTAGTCTATGTCTTAGTCTATCTCTTAGTCTATTCCTTAGTCTATGTCTTAGTCTATATCTTAGTCTTTATCTTAGTCTATGTCTTAGTCTATGTCTTAGTCTATGTCTTAGTCTATGTCTTAGTCTATGTCTTAGTCTATGTCTTAGTCTATGTCTTAGTCTATGTCTTAGTCTATGTCTTAGTCTATGTCTTAGTCTATGTCTTAGTCTATGTCTTAGTCTATGTCTTAGTCTATGTCTTAGTCTATGTCTTAGTCTATGTCTTAGTCTATGTCTTAGTCTATGTCTTAGTCTATGTTTTAGTCTATGTCTTAGTCTATGTCTTAGTCTATGTCTTAGTCTATGTCTTAGTCTATGTCTTAGTCTATGTCTTAGTCTATGTCTTAGTCTATGTCTTAGTCTATGTCTTAGTCTATGTCTTAGTCTATGTCTTCGTCTATGTCTTAGTCTATGTCTTAGTCTATGTCTTAGTCTATGTCTTAGTCTATGTCTTAGTCTATGTCTTAGTCTATGTCTTAGTCTATGTCTTAGTCTATGTCTTAGTCTATGTCTTAGTCTATGTCTTAGTCTATGTCTTCGTCTATGTCTTAGTCCATGTCTTAGTCTATGTCTTAGTCTATGTCTTAGTCTATGTCTTAGTTTATGTCTTAATCTATGTCTTAGTCTATGTATTAGTCTATGTCTTAGTCTATGTCTTAGTCTATGTCTTAGTCTATGTCTTAGTCTATGTCTTAGTCTATGTCTTAGTCTATGTCTTAGTCTATGTCTTAGTCTATGTCTTAGTCTATGTCTTAGTCTATGTCTTAGTCTATGTCTTAGTCTATGTCTTAGTCTATGTCTTAGTTTATGTCTTAGTCTATGTCTTAGTCTATGTCTTAGTCTATGTCTTAGTCTATGTCTTAGTCTTTGTCTTAGTCTATGTCTTAGTCTATGTCTTAGTCTATGTCTTAGTCTATGTCTTAGCCTATGTCATAGTATATGCCTTACTTTATATCTAAGTCTGTGTCTTAGTCTATGTCTTAGTCTATGTCCTAGTCTATGTCTTAGTCTATGTCTTAGTTTATGTCTTAGTCTGTGGCTTAGTATATCACTTAGTCTGTGTCATTTTCTCAGAATCTACATTTTTGACCACCCAATATTTTCCACACGTTTACATCTATTGTGTTGCATGTTTATGTAATTCTTTATATATGTGTGTGCGTTTGTATAAATGACAATTGCAATCAACTTTTGCTGCACGTACACATGCGACATGTCAAGAGAATTTAAAACCATTCGTGATATTGTGTGTCCCCAAAAAATAAATACAAAAATTAAAAATTCCACATATTTATGTGTTTGTATATGTATGTGTAAATTTGTAAAAGTGCAGTTTTATAAAACGGCATGGAAATGTTGGTGTGTATGTAACAGCATGAGAGAGTATTAGAAACGTTTTCATTTTTTATGAGACCATGAAACACAATAGTCACTTGTATTAAAAATATGTTTATGTGTGTATGTGGGTATGAATGTGTATTCACAATATCTATATTCCATGTGTATGTGCTCGGGTTAGTGTATGCGTTTTTGAATTACTATTGCCTGCTGCTGCATATGCATTAAAGTAGGTTGGTAATGGTGCAAGTGTGTGGCAAGAATGATGATGACGTTTAGGTTACTACTTCTACATGTTATCCTGCCGCATTGGCATCATTTTTTCTGCAACAGGACATGCATGTATGAGAGCGTTTTTGTGTGAGAGCGTATAATAAATGTTTAAATAACAAAAAAGTAAGTATACGCCATCTGTGTATGACACCATTGGGTGCTATTATTATTAAACAGTTTTTGAAAACAACCAAAATTTCGTCTTTTGAAATTTTTGTTTTTTCAGTGAAACTTCATTATGAAGTTCTTTTGTAGAGATGTTAATGATGCTGCTGCTAAATGAATATAAATAAGCAGCACATTTGGCAAATGTTTTCGGAAAATTAGTTAGCTTTGCTAAATTAGGCAATAAAGAAAAAAGTTTTTAAAATGAAAAGATTTCTAATTTTCATTCAACAGCTTAACATCGTCAATTATAACCATCTTGTATTTGTTCTATTTTTTTTAAATATTACTTAAATACTTAAAATATTATTAAAATTAAGGTTTATCTTTATTCTAAAAATTTTCATGTTAAAGATGCTTTTTGCCACTAAAATCAAGCTGACATCAAACAATAATAACTGAATCCTACTAAATCTAAAAACTGTCATAAAACCCGGAGTGAGCGATGAAAAAAAGAGTATAACTATGACTATAAACTAGATATATGGTGTTAAAAATATACGCATTCATGTCCTTGCAAATTACTTTGAGTCCTAAAGCCAGTTATTTTTTATTAGGATTCTATATTCTACTAATACTGCAATGACTATTTTTTATTGCTAGGAAATGTAATGAATATATTTACTAATACTCATACATTGTTGTCCTTGCAAGTCAAGTAATTTATGGTGGTGTCAGGATAGACTTTTTAAAGCTGAATTTTTATGCCCTAAAAAGGGCACACATACACAATCGTGTATGTCGTAAACGCGGGCACAGAAAAAGGCAACTGTGGACAAATAACTAAACACAATCTGTTACTAATACTAGTTAATACTTATTAACATATATTATACACTAAGACATAGACTAAGACATAGAAACAGACCATGACAAAGACTAGGACATAGACCAAAACATAGACTAAGACATAGACTAAGACATAGACTAAGACATAGACTAAGACATAGACTAAGACATAGACTAAGACATAGACTAAGACATAGACTAAGACATAGACTAAGACATAGTCTAAGACATAGACTAAGACATAGACTAAGACATAGACTAAGACATAGACTAAGACATAGACTAAGACATAGACTAAGACATAGACTAAGACATAGACTAAGACATAGACCAAGACATAGACTAAGACATAGACTAAGACATAGACTAAGACATAGACTAAGACATAGACTAAGATATAGACTAAGATATAGACTAAGACATAGACGAAGACATAGACTAAGACATAGACTAAGACATAGACTAAGACATAGACTAAGACATAGACTAAGACATAGACTAAGACATAGACTAAGACATAGACTAAGACATAGACTAAGACATAGACTAAGATATAGACTAAGACATAGACTAAGACATAGACTAAGACATAGACTAAGACATAGACTAAGACATAGACTAAGACATAGATTAAGACATAGACTAAGACATAGACTAAGACATAGACTAAGACATAGATTAAGATATAGACTAAGATATAGACTAAGATATAGACTAAGATATAGACTAAGATATAGACTAAGACATAGACTAAGACATAGACTAAGACATAGACTAAGACATAGACTAAGACATAGACTAAGACATAGACTAAGACATAGACTAAGACATAGACTAAGACATAGACTAAGACATAGACTAAGACATAAACTAAGACATAGACTAAGACATAGACTAAGACATAGACTAAGACATAGACTAAGACATAGACTAAGACATAGACTAAGACATAGACTAAGACATAGACTAAGACATAGACTAAGACATAGACTAAGACATAAACTAAGACATAGACTAAGACATAGACTAAGACATAGACTAAGACATAGACTAAGACATAGACTAAGACATAGACTAAGACATAGACTAAGACATAGACTAAGACATAGACTAAGACATAGACTAAGACATAGACTAAGACATAGACTAAGACATAGACTAAGACATAGACTAAGACATAGACTAAGACATAGACTAAGACATAGACTAAGACATAGACTAAGACATAGACTAAGACATAGACTAAGACATAGACTAAGACATAGACTAAGACATAGACTAAGACATAGACTAAGACATAGACTAAGACATAGACTAAGACATAGACTAAGACAAAGACTTAGACATAGACTAAGATATAGACTAAGACATAGACTAAGACATAGACTAAGACATAGACTAAGACATAGACTAAGACATAGTCTAAGACATAGACTAAGACATAGACTAAGACATAGACTAAGACATAGACTAAGACATAGACTAAGACATAGACTAAGACATAGACTAAGACATAGACTAAGACATAGACTAAGACATAGACTAAGACATAGACTAAGACATAGACTAAGACATAGACTAAGACATAGACTAAGACATAGACTAAGACATAGACTAAGACATAGACTAAGACATACACTAAGACATAGACTAAGACATAGACTAAGACATAGACTAAGACATAGACTAAGATATAGACTAAGACATAGACTAAGACATACACTAAGACATAGACTAAGACATAGACTAAGACATAGACTAAGACATAGACTAAGACATAGACTAAGACATAGACTAAGACATAGACTAAGACATAGACTAAGACATAGACATCGACTTTTGAAAAATTTTCTATAAAAATAGGAAAGTTTTGCAAATTTTTTTTAGAAAAATTTTCTATAAAAATAAGAAATATTTGAAAAAATTGCTATAAAAATATGAACAGTCTAAAATTTTTTTATAAAAATACGATTTTTTTTAATTTCCTATAAAAAAAAAGAAATTTTTTCAAAAGTTTCATATAAAATTTGAAAAATTTCCTACAAGAATAAGAAATTTTTGCTTTCAAATTAAGAAACGTCGGTTACATTTTTTTTAATTATAATTTTTTGAAATCAACAAAAAACCAACAAATTATTTGTATTTTTAAAATCACTTTTTATCCCTGACTTATATCCTTTTTATATCCTTGAATCCCTAACTTAGTTTTCTATGGTAATAAAATAGATTTACGCGCTATTTTTTTTTACCAAAACACGTTTATCACCACCATTTTTTTCTTCACTTTTTTATGGAAAAAACTGCAGATGCTACAAAAAAATGGCATGCAACCTTATGTTCGGTTGCATGCAACATAAAGTCACACTAACAAAAATATATTGATAAAGCTGTAAAGCATAAGAGAAAAACTGGTGTAGATGGTTATTTACGCTTTAACTTTGTAATGATTCAGTTTTTATTTTTCTTTCGCTTTTTTTCCGAATATTTTTATCTATTGTTTTAGTTTAGTGAAAATTTTAGTAGTTATTCTTGTTTTTTTTAAATGTTTTGTTGTAGTTGTTGGGTTTAACATGGGTTTATCAATGTTATTGTCTTGTTGAATTATCATCATCAACCTCATCCATGTTTCAGATACTGTCGACTCCAAAAGAGTTGACTCGTTGGCTGAATGGATGAATGAATGGGTTTTTGCGTTTTTTGCTTTTTTTTTTTGGCTGTGGCTGACTTGAGTGACTAACTGTTTGGTTGGCTCGATAAATGTTCGTTCTAACTGTGTATGAAGAAGCATTTAGGTATTGGTTTTGCATGCATTTGGGTGTTTGTCTATGGCTAAACTGAGAGAGTTTGAATAAATGACTGAATGAATAAATGACTGCAACAGTTGACATTGATGGCAATGAAGATGAAGATGTGCACCAGCACTAGATTTTTTTTGTTTGGTTTTTATTTTTTTGCTGACTAAAAACCTGACGATAATGTCAGTGTTGATAATGTTTTTTGTTGTTGTTGTAGCTGTAGTTGCAAAAATTCACTAGTTGTATTACGATGCGACTACACTTGTTGTAATCATTGCAATTGCTGTTATTGTTATTGCGATACACCCAACCTCAACCTCTTTTGTTGAGGACAGACAGACAGACTGACTCACTTGTATAAACTAGTTACAACTTAAAGCTGATTTTAGCAGGTTGTTGTTTGCGTTTCGGATTTTGTACTCTACACCATTATATGAAGAAAAAATAAATATAGTTCTTATATAAGAAACGTTTACATAATTTCAAAACATCTTATAAACATTTTTAAACATCTTATAAACTTAAAACATCTTATAAACATGTTATATACATTTTTATTTTACAATATTTTTTTTATAATTTTCAAAAAATTTCTTATAAAGTAAGAAATAATTTTAATTTTCTTAACCGAAATTTAAAATATTTCTTATTTTACTAGGAGACTATTCAAAAAATTTTGAAAAAACCGTATAAAAATTATAAATTTTTTAAAAAGTTCCTATTATATTCTTTTTTAAAAAGCTTTATATTTCTTATAAAAAAATATAATTTCTGAAAAATTTTCCTCACAGATTAAAAATTTAAATGAAAATCCTTTGAAAATAGAAATTCTTTTTTTTTTAATTTTTAAAATTTTTTCAATAATTTCCTATAAAAATAAGAAACTTTTGAAAAATTTCATAAAATAATAAAAAAATTTTTCAAAAATTTCTTATAAAAATTTTTTTTTAAATTTTCCTCCAAAAAAACGACAATTTTTCAAAAATTTTGTATAAAAATAAAAAAAATTTGAAAAATTATTCAAAAAAAAAACAAGAAATTTTTAAAAAAATTTTATAAAAATAAGAAATTTTTAAAAATCTTCTAAAAATTTCATATCATAATAAAAATGTTTGAAAAATTTTATTAAAAATAAGAAATTTTTAAAAAAATTTCCTATTAAATTGGAAAATGGTTCAAAAATTTCCTATAAAAATAGAATTTTTTTTTAAAAATTTCAAGTAAAAATAAAAATATTTTCAAAACTTTTCAATTAAAAAAAAAATTAAAAACTTCTACTAAAACAAGAAATTTTTTAAAAATTTCCTATAAAAATAGGAAATATTTGAAAAATTTCCTTTCAAAATAAGAATTTTTCAATTTCCTAAAAAACAAGAAGTTTTCGAAAAATAAGCTATAAAAATAAGAATTTTTGAAAAATTTTCCTATAAAAATTGGAATTTTTTTTTTAGTTTCCTAAAATTTTTTAAAAATTTCTAAAAAACTAGAAAACTTTTGAAATATTTCCTATAAAAATAAGAAAATTTTCAAAAATAACCTATTAAAATTAGGAATATTTGAAAACTTTCCTATAAAAAAAAAAAAGAATTTTTAAAAATATTTTTTATAAAAAATAAGAAATTTTTGAAAAATTTCCTATAAAAATAGAAAATTTTTGAAAAATTTCTTATAAAAATTAGAAAATTTTGAAAACTTTCCTATAAATGCAAGAATTTTTTAAAATTTTTCTATAAAACTAAAAAAAAAATTTAAAAACTTTTCTATAAAAATGGAAAATGTTCCTGTAAAAATAAAAAGTTTTTGAAAAATTCACTATAAAAATAGAAAATTTTTTAAAAATATCCTATAGAAATAGAAATTTTTTGAAAAATTTCCTATAAAAATAAGAAAATTTTTTAAAAATTTCCTATAAAAATAGAAAATTTTTTCATTAATTTTCTTATAAAAATAGAAAATTGTTCAAAAATTTTTTGTAAAATAAGAAAAATTTCAAAAATTTCTATAGAAATAGAAAATTTTTTAAAATTTCCTATAGAAAAAGAAAATTTTCAAAAATTTCCTATAGAAATAGAAAATTTTCAAAAATTTCCTATAGAAAAAGAAAATTTTCAAAAATTTAATATAGGAAAAGAAAATTTTCAAAAATTTCCTATAGAAATATAAAATTTTTTATAAAAATAGAAAATTTTTTAAAAATTTCCTATAAAAATAGAATATTTTTCAAAAATTTCCTATAACAATAGAAAATTTTTCAAAAATTTGCTATAGAAATAGAAAATTTTTGAAAATTTCTTATAGAAATAGAAAATTTTCAAAAACTGTCTATAGAAAATTTTCAAAAATGTCCTATAGAAATAGAAAATTCTTTAAAAATTTTCTATAAAAACAGAAAATTTTTCAAAAATTTCCTATAAAAATAGAAAATTTTTCAAAAATTTCCTATAAAAATAGAAAATTTATCAAAAATTTCCTATAGAAAAAGAAAATTTTCAAAAATTTCCCATAGAAAAAGAAAATTTTCAAAAATTTTCTATAGAAATATACAATCTTTTAAAAAAATCTTCAAAAATTTCTATAGAAATAGAAAATTTTTTAAAATTTCCTATAGAAAAAGAAAATTTTCAAAAATTTCCTATAGAAATAGAAAATTTTCAAAAATTTCCTATAGAAAAAGAAAATTTTCAAAAATTTAATATAGAAAAAGAAAATTTTCAAAAATTTCCTATAGAAATATAAAATCTTTTATAAAAATAGAAAATTTTTTAAAGATTTCCTATAAAAATAGAAAATTTTTCAAAAATTTCCTATAAAAATAGAAAATTTTTCAAAAATTTGCTATAGAAATAGAAAATTTTTGAAAATTTCTTATAGAAATGGAAAATTTTCAAAAATTGTCTATAGAAAAAGAAAATTTTCAAAAATGTCCTATAAAAATAGAAAATTCTTTAAAAATTTTCTATAAAAACAAAAAATTTTTCAAAAATTTCCTATAGAAATAGAAAATTTCTTATAGAAATAGAAAATTTTCAAAAATTTCCTATAGCAATAGAAAATTTTCAAAAATTTCCTATAGAAAAAGAAAATTTTCAAAAATTTCCTATAGAAATAGAAAATTCTTTAAAAATTATGTATAAAAATAGAAAATTTTTCAAAAATTTCCTATAAAAATAGAAAAATTTTCAAAAATTTCCTATAAAATTAGAAAATTTTTCAAAAATTTCCTATAGAAATAGAAAAATTTTCTAAAATTTCCTATATTTTTGAAAAATTTTCTATAAAAATAGAAAATTTTTGAAAAATTTTCTATAAAAATAGAAAATTTGTTAAAAATTTCCAATAAAAATAGAAAATTTGTGAAAAATTTCCTATAAAAATAGAAAGTTTTTGAAAAATTGCCTAAAAAAAAATAGAAAATTGTTCATACATTTTCTTAGAAAAATAGAAAGTTTTTGAAAAATTTCCTATAAAAATAAGAAATTTTTGAAAAGTTTAGAAATTTCCTTCACAAGTTCAGAAATTTTGAAAATTTTGTATAAAAATAAGAAATTTTTAAAAAATTTCCTATAAAAAAAAATAAATTTTTAAAAAATTTTCTATAAAAATAAGAAATTTTTGAAAATTTTCTATAAAAATAAAAAATTTTTAAAAATTTTTTCAAAAAATAGAAAAAAAATTTTCAAAAATTTCCTAAGAAAAAATAGAAAAAATTTTCAAAAATTCCCTGTAAAGCAAAATTTTTTTTAGAAAATTTTTATTAATAAAGAAATTTAAAAAAAAAAATCCTATATAAATAAGAAATATTTATACGTTTTACTTTTAGTTCCAGAAAGGTAGAAAATGGTCGGCTATGACTAACTTTAATATTTTGTTTTTTTTAGTTGTTTTGACAATTGTCGAACACAAAATTAATGCTTAAGATTACGAGTGTTTTGTTGGTTTTTTTTGTGAAGCTAAAAGGTTTTTGTTAGTTTAGTGATGATATTCTTGATAATACGTTCAACCAACAAACTTAACAATAAGGTCTGACAATGCAAGCCAAAAAAGTATCGAAATTAGAACTTTTTTCTTAAAATATTATTGAACTTAAATTCATTTTTTAAAGGCAATCTTAAACCTATAATGAAGAATTTCTGGTGACTGTAGCCTATTCCTCTAGTCGTTAATACCTTCTCCACTTACAAGATCCACCTAGTTATTGTTTATTACCCTGAGCCATTCATCATTTAACTTCATACTTAATCTTCTCAACACTCAATTGTCTGTTACTAAAAGATTTCATAAATTGATGCATTGCACTCATGGAGAGGCATGCAACAACCAAATTTATAGACTTAATATTAATATAGACAATGAAGTAAATTACAAAATTATCATTAGACAACTGGTGAACTTAAAAAAACTTTTGCGGTTAAACTATCAACAATAATTGTTTTTAAAATGTGGTTTATTTAAATTATTGTTTTATTTAAAACTGAGTTTTTTTTTAACATTTAACATATTCATGTTTTCATTTGTCAATGACAATTATTGAAAATTTTACAAAGTTGCAAGAGATCGGCATTGAAATGTAAAATTAAAAGTGAAGCCAATATGTGGGGACAAATGAAATGAAATGCTAGTGTATTAGAACAAAAGAGGAATGCAAATGAAAAAGGAAAAGCACGAAGGAAAATTTACAATATATGTACATATATGCAATTCGATTAGACCAATGAGATGCAATTACATATGAATTGATTGTATGTTAGTGGGTTTCACATGTGTAAGTGTAATTTTCTAAAACAACGCAACATGATTCGGCTAGAATCAAAATATTATAAAAACAACGTCGTATACATAAGAATCTCATGCAGCGTTGTTTATAAGTAGTGAAGTAAAACTGAGTTTTGATGTTTGTTACTCCACTCCCGAGTGTTTTCAAACATTGGCCAGGTCTTAGATTAGTATAAGAAGAGAACAATAATAGCATTTAAAACAGAACTAGAACAGAACATCAAAACTGTATTAGAGTAAAAATTTATTAGAACTCAATGCTTATACTATTGTAGAATTAAGATATCCGTTTCCGTGCTTTTTCTTTCTATTTTATCTTTGTATTTGTTTTGTTAGTTAGTGTTAGTGTGGTTAGTGTTTTATTTATTCCCTGTTAATTTTACTATATGAATTGTTTTTAACAATTTTTCATTATATTTCTATTTATCTGAAGATTCAAAAGAGAGTTTCTGGTTTTGGCTGTTGCTAAGGTTATTGCGATTTTAAAATTTTGATTGACATGTTATTTGGTTCTTTTGAGTAACCCAAAAAATAATGTTTTAACATAAAATACGGAAAATTCAAATGAATTTTATAGTTTTGAGTTTTATATTGAAAAGTTGATGTTTCATTTGTAGTCGGATGTCATTTGTTTATAGCAAAATTTACCAGAATTTTTCTTTTTCGGGAATAGTCAATTTGATTAAAATACACATTAAGCTTTTATGAAAAATTAATTTAGTAAAATGATTTCATGAAAATAATGAGAAATAAATTCTTTTTAAATGACATATTAAAAATTTTTAAGAAGAACAAAATTTTTAAAAAACTAAAATTATTAAAAAGAACGAACAAAGCTTTAAAATCTAAAAATTATCAGAAAAAAAAATAAGCATTGTCTTACACTTAGAGAAATTATATTTATTAAATACTTTTCGAAATTAAAGGACGCAAAACTTTTCAAAAGTCTTTTATAAAATATTTTTAAGAAACTAATTTTATAGAAAACTTAGAATAAGCCACCATTTGGTTCTGGGTTTTATTTTTCATTGCTTTTTCTATTGAAAATTTTGTCTTTAAGTGCAAATATTTCCCCCAAAGATATATCTCAGTGAACATTGATTGTTGTCTAGTGCCCAAGGAAAATATCACAGAAATGAAAATAGAAGAAAAAATAAATAGAAATAGATTCAGTATAAGTATCAGCATCATTTACATTGAATTTTTTTAATAGTCAAAGAAACTTTTATGCTGAGAGAATATTAAATAAAAACCAACAGAAAATCATCATAAAGTCCTATTTTATACTTAAATAAAAAACTAAGTTTGTTTTGAAAAATTATACCAAACAAAAATTGGAAAACAAATAAGGGACACAGAATTTTAGACTCCTTATCATTTTCTCTGTTGCTTAGTTGCAGAAATAATGGCATACAAATTTCTTTTAACAATATTTTTGAAGAAAGAAATTTTTGAAAAACTTTTAAAATAAAAAACAAATTTAAAAACATGGAAACTTTTAAAAATTTTACACTGTAAAACTGTTTCATTCTTAACTTAGCCTGGACATATTCGATACACATTTTTGACATATTCTAGAAATATTGCAGAAATAATAATGAAATAGCTAAGACACTTCATATAAATACTCTCAACATATGATTGAAATAGTTTAGACTTCAAAAAATAATCTTATCACAAGCATCTGGTGATAGCTCAGACATATTCTAATCAAATATATTAAATACAGTTTGCGACGCCTTCAAATTACGTAAAAATCTTAATATTTTATTTTAGACACTTTCTATATATAATTATAGAAATAGTCTACACGACTTTAAGACATAGTCTAGACACATATTTGATTTAGTGTGGACACATCATATAAAATCTAGTTAGTTAAGACACATTCCAGACATTTCCTAAATATAGTATGTTCACATATCAAATATTTCCTGATATACGCTGCGTGAACCGCCGTGGTATAGCAGGTTAGTCATCAGCCTATCATAAAAGAGGTCCGAAGTTCGAACCCAGGCCAGACCCACTTGATAAAACAAAAAATTAAATTATTGAGCAGGAGTAGGCAACCCATACCACCAGAAGCCGATGATTTTTTTTAAGTTTCGTAAATACCTCGATCATTAATTAAACTCGTGAAAATGAGTATTAAATGAGTATTCAAAAACAAAATAGGCAAGAAACATATCAAAATCCAATTTATTGCAACAAAATACACGGTTCGAGAGAACAAACAAATATAATCTCGAACATTGTTGCCAAGACACTATTATTTTTGTAAACATTGGGAATATTTTTGTAAATATTGGGGGTATATTTTTCAAAACAGAAATAAATTCTAATATTAAACAATTTTAGGTTTTTATGTACTTTAGATATTTTCGATCCAAAAATTTTTAGCAAAAAATATTTTTTTCTGTAAAACTGTTCGATAAAAATTATATTTTATAGAAAATTTTTCATAAAAATATTTTTCTGTAAAAATTTCCGATAAAAATATTTTTCTGTCAAAATTTCCGATAAAAATATTTTTATATTAAAATATATTAAAATATTCTTTAAAATAAAATTTTGATAAGAAAAATTTCTATAAAAAAATTGTTTTATAAAAAAATTGTTGATGAAAAAATTTTCGATAGAAAACTTTTCTATAGAAAAATTTTTGATAAAAAATTTCTATAGAAAAATTGTTGATAAAAAAGTTTGCTATAGAAAAATTTTTGATTAAAAAATTTTCTATAGAACAATTTTTGATAAAAAATTTTTTATAGAAAAATTTTTGATAAAAAATTTTCAATATAAACATTTTTAATAAAAAAATTTCTATAGAAAAATTTTTGATAAAAAAAATTTACCATAGAAAAATTTCTGATAAAAGAATTTTCTATAGAAAAATTTTTGTAAGAAAATCTTCTATAGAAAAATTTTTGTTAAAAAATTTTCTATACAAAAATTTTTGTAAGAAAATCTTCTATAGAAAAATTTTTGATTAAAATTTTCCTATAAAACAATTTTTGATAAAAAATTTTTTATAGAAAAATTTTTGATAAAAAAATTTCTATATAAACATTTGTGATAAAAAAAATTTACCATAGAAAAATTTTTGATAAAAAAATTTTCTATAGAAAAATTTTTATAAGAAAATTTTCTATAGAAACATTTTTGATAAAAAATTTTCTATACAAAAATTTTTGATAAAAAATTTTCTATAGAAAAATTTTTTATAAAAAATTTTCTGTAAAAAATGTTTGATAAAAAAATTTTCTATTGAAAAATTTTTGATAAAATAATTATCTATAGAAAAATTTTTGATAAAAAAATTTTCTATAGAAAAAATTTTGATAAAGAAATTTTCTATTGAAAAATTTTTAATAAAAAAATTTTCTATATAAAAATTTTTATTAAAAATATTTTCTATAGAAAAATTTTCAATAAAAAAATTTTCTATAGAAAAATTTTTATTAAAAAAATTTTCTATAGAAAAATTTTTGATAAAAAAATTTTCTATAGAGAAATTTAAAAAAAAAAAATTCTATAGAAAAATTTTTGATAAAAAAATTTTCTAAGAAAAATTTTCTATAAAAAAATTTTTTAGGAAAATTTTCTTTAGAAAAATTTTGTCTAAAAAAATTTTCTATAGAAAAATTTTTGATAAAAAAAATTTTTATTGAAAAATTTTTGGTAAAATAATTTTCTATAGAAAATTTTTTTTTCTATAGAAAAATTTTTGATAAAAAAATTTTCTATAGAAAATTTTCTTTAGAAAAATTTTTGATAAAAAAAATTTTTTTTAGAAAAATTTTTGATAGAAAAATTTTTGATACAAAAATTTTGTATAGAAAAATTTTCTATAGAAAAATTTTTGATACAAAAATTTTCTATAGAAAAATTTTTGATAAAAAAATTGTCTATAGAAAAATTTTTAATAAACAAATTTTCTATAGAAAAATTGTTGATAAACAAATTTTCTATAAAAAAATTTTCTATTGAAAAATTTTTAGTAAAAAAATTTTCTATAGAAAAATTTTTGATTTTTAATAAAAAAATATTCTATAGAAAAATTTTTTATAAAAAAATTTCTATAGAAAAATTTTTGATTTTCTATAGAAAAATTTTTTATAAAAAAATTTTCTTTAAAAAAATGTTTGTAAGAAAATTTTCTATATAAAAATTTTGGAAAAAAAACTTTTGTTCGGAAAAATTTTTGATAAAAAAATTTTCTATAGAAAAATTTTTGATAAGAAAATTTTAAATAGAAAAATTTTTGTTAAAAAAATTGTTGATAAAAAAATCTTCTATACTCTTTGGATAAAAAAAAAAACTTCTATACTAAATAGTCTAGACACATTCTATGTATAGTCTATACACCTTCGATGCATCTAGGACTGTCTGGAACTAGCAACGAAATCTGCTCTAGGTACTTCCCATTCTTTGTAGTTAAATAGTCCTTTTACAAATTGGGCAATGAAGTATAAAGTAGTTGTAAAAGTAGAAAAGTAGGGACCTGAGTCCCATAATAAAACCTACAACATCGTTCAGTTCGCACTGCCAGATATTCTGAAGTTCCTCACGAAATCTGCTACCTAGAAATTTAAATCTCTGATTCTGAAGCATAGAACAGTTATAGAGGATTTGTTGAACTCATTCGGACGATTCATCATCTGCACCTAGAATTAAGGCCATAGTAACCGTCTAGCATGTCTATGCATTTCCTAAGATTGGATCAACTAAGAACTACCAACGACTTGGATCTAAATATATCTATAAAGGCAATAAAACTATAGACATTCTACTGGCCGCTAAGTCGCCCTTGTTGCGCCCCTCGCTGATCCAAGACTTAATACTCATCAAGAAGTGACATACAGGCGAAGGTGTCTCTGTCACCGAGTGTTTTAATTCATGGCTCGAGCCTTGTCTTGCTGCTTCGTCAGCAACTTCGACTGAATTCTTGTTCTAAACTAAACAGTAACTCATTAACTAAGTAGTCTGTCATAGGGACCCTGACTCAAAGCTATGAAGACTTGTTAGGTTCAGTATACGAGTATGGTCTAACTGTCTAAACTTAAGTATGACTGTAATCTTAGTAGACTTCTAGTTGCTACTCCTTTAATAAACACATCCAAAGGGTATAAAAACAATATAACATCCAAAGCTGGCAGAGGAAATTTTGTTTAAATAATTAAAAATTTGTAATGTCAAAATTTCGATTCCCGAAATAAGGTCCTTTATTAGAAGACCAGTGGAGAATTTCAAAAGTAAAGGTTCCAAAACATATATTGGGACAAATTTCTTGTATTAAGCTTCAAACTGTATATTTTGGTTATATCAAGATATTCATAATTTAATGGACTCGCCTAATTTTTATGGCCGTGATTATGATGTTGTCTGTCTGTCTGCCAGGCCTGTCTGCAACTGCTAATAATATTGTTATTGTTGTTTCAAAATTGAAAATGTTAATGGATATTTTATGTCATTTAACAAAAGATGGGGGAATGGAAAAAAACGATAAGAATAAATAAAATTATGAAAAAGCAAACAAAATTATAAACAATAACAGTAGAAATATAACGACGAGAAAAACAAATTTTTATAGATGAATATTAAAAATAAAGCAGAATTTTTTGAAGGACCAACGTGATGAGGGCAGAGGCGTGGAAGAATAAAAAAACAAATTCTAAGGAATCATAAAAATTATAAAATATTTGAACTTTTCTTGGAAATATAAAATAACGAAAAAATTTCCATATACAAAAATAAGTTCTAGCTTAAAGCCATCTCTGATTTAGATAAAAACAATACGCGTTCTAATAATACAAAATTATATTGAAAGTACTTTAGACACTTCAATGGCTGGTCAATTGTTCGAATTCAAAATGTTCTTAAGCACAGACACAAAACACTCATACACTCCCGAACAAACACTCAACACAAAACAGACAGACAGACATAATGAAACCAATAGACTGATTTGATAGACAAATGGTTAGACAGGATGGATGGATGACTAGATAAAACGACAGACAGATAGACAGGCAGACAGACATTTAATTTGAAAGCAACGTATGTATAATATTCATTAAACATAAGTGTATATATAGATATTTAACATAACATTATTATGTTTGTTAAATGCATAAAATATTTAACAAACAATTTAAGTTTACAATAAATTTTAACACACAATAGTCGTATTTCTATAGACATCACTCCTAAATGTAGGCACACTCTTTACCATTTGCATACAGCCTATAAGTATGCTTTAATACTTAAACAATATAAACACAAGTGTTCACAAATACTAAACACATATGCATACAAATATGCCTATGTTTGAAAATATGTATTGTATCTGTATTTGCATGTTTGTTCTCCTATTCTAACAAGTGTAAGCATATACTTATGTCTACACCCATATTTTCCAATCAAATACTCGTAGAAGGAGTAATATTTTGTTTTGTTGTGTCTGGGTATTAGAGATTGAACTTACATTTTCCAACTTGGCTACAGTTTCATACATCGTCATGTTATTGACTTTGCCATATTGTACAATGAAATCAATATCAGCATTTGTTGTGGTCAGTCCAGAAGTTGATAATGATGATGACGGCGATGTTTCCGAAGCTGATGATGCTTTATCAACTGTTGCTGCTGTAGCCATTTCTGTTGTTGTCTTAGTTGTTGCTAATGAAGTTTCGGTTAAATTATTACTGCCGTCGATATCTGGCTGAGACCATACTAAACTTATTGAATTATTTGTAACCAATGTGGTGTGAAGGTCTTCAGCGGGACCGGGTATGCTGCCAGTGCCTTTAAGAAACAATTAAAGATTTAATTGGTATGACAAAACATTTGAACAAAGAATTAAGAGAGAACTTAAAAAGAACTGAACTAGAACAGAACTAGAACAGAACTAGAACAGAACTAGAACAGAACTAGAACAGAACTAGAACAGAACTAGAACAGAACTAGAACAGAACTAGAACAGAACTAGAACAGAACTAGAACAGAACTAGAACAGAACTAGAACAGAACTAGAACAGAACTAGAACAAAAATAGAACAGAACTAGAACAGAACTAGAACAGAACTAGAACAGAACTAGAACAGAACTAGAACAGAACTAGAACAGAACTAGAACAGAACTAGAACAGAACTAGAACAGAACTAGAACAGAACTAGAACAGAACTAGAACAGAACTAGAACAGAACTAGAACAGAACTAGAACAGAACTAGAACAGAACTAGAACAGAACTAGAACAGAACTAGAACAGAACTAGAACAGAACTAGAACAGAACTAGAACAGAACTAGAACAGAACTAGAACAGAACTAGAACAGAACTAGAACAGAACTAGAACAGAACTAGAACAGAACTAGAACAGAACTAGAACAGAACTAGAACAGAACTAGAACAGAACTAGAACAGAACTAGAACAGAACTAGAACAGAACTAGAACAGAACTAGAACAGAACTAGAACAGAACTAGAACAGAACTAGAACAGAACTAGAACAGAACTAGAACAGAACTAGAACAGAACTAGAACAGAACTAGAACAGAACTAGAACAGAACTAGAACAGAACTAGAACAGAACTAGAACAGAACTAGAACAGAACTAGAACAGAACTAGAACAGAACTAGAACAGAACTAGAACAGAACTAGAACAGAACTAGAACAGAACTAGAACAGAACTAGAACAGAACTAGAACAGAACTAGAACAGAACTAGAACAGAACTAGAACAGAACTAGAACAGAACTAGAACAGAACTAGAACAGAACTAGAACAGAACTAGAACAGAACTAGAACAGAACTAGAACAGAACTAGAACAGAACTAGAACAGAACTAGAACAGAACTAGAACAGAACTAGAACAGAACTAGAACAGAACTAGAACAGAACTAGAACAGAACTAGAACAGAACTAGAACAGAACTAGAACAGAACTAGAACAGAACTAGAACAGAACTAGAACAGAACTAGAACAGAACTAGAACAGAACTAGAACAGAACTAGAACAGAACTAGAACAGAACTAGAACAGAACTAGAACAGAACTAGAACAGAACTAGAACAGAACAGAACTAGAACAGAACTAGAACAGAACTAGAACAGAACTAGAACAGAACTAGAACAGAACTAGAACAGAACTAGAACAGAACTAGAACAGAACTAGAACAGAACTAGAACAGAACTAGAACAGAACTAGAACAGAACTAGAACAGAACTAGAACAGAACTAGAACAGAACTAGAACAGAACTAGAACAGAACTAGAACAGAACTAGAACAGAACTAGAACAGAACTAGAACAGAACTAGAACAGAACTAGAACAGAACTAGAACAGAACTAGAACAGAACTAGAACAGAACTAGAACAGAACTAGAACAGAACTAGAACAGAACTAGAACAGAACTAGAACAGAACTAGAACAGAACTAGAACAGAACTAGAACAGAACTAGAACAGAACTAGAACAGAACTAGAACAGAACTAGAACAGAACTAGAACAGAACTAGAACAGAACTAGAACAGAACTAGAACAGAACTAGAACAGAACTAGAACAGAACTAGAACAGAACTAGAACAGAACTAGAACAGAACTAGAACAGAACTAGAACAGAACTAGAACAGAACTAGAACAGAACTAGAACAGAACTAGAACAGAACTAGAACAGAACTAGAACAGAACTAGAACAGAACTAGAACAGAACTAGAACAGAACTAGAACAGAACTAGAACAGAACTAGAACAGAACTAGAACAGAACTAGAACAGAACTAGAACAGAACTAGAACAGAACTAGAACAGAACTAGAACAGAACTAGAACAGAACTAGAACAGAACTAGAACAGAACTAGAACAGAACTAGAACAGAACTAGAACAGAACTAGAACAGAACTAGAACAGAACTAGAACAGAACTAGAACAGAACTAGAACAGAACTAGAACAGAACTAGAACAGAACTAGAACAGAACTAGAACAGAACTAGAACAGAACTAGAACAGAACTAGAACAGAACTAGAACAGAACTAGAACAGAACTAGAACAGAACTAGAACAGAACTAGAACAGAACAGAACTAGAACAGAACTAGAACAGAACTAGAACAGAACTAGAACAGAACTAGAACAGAACTAGAACAGAACTAGAACAGAACTAGAACAGAACTAGAACAGAACTAGAACAGAACTAGAACAGAACTAGAACAGAACTAGAACAGAACTAGAACAGAACTAGAACAGAACTAGAACAGAACTAGAACAGAACTAGAACAGAACTAGAACAGAACTAGAACAGAACTAGAACAGAACTAGAACAGAACTAGAACAGAACTAGAACAGAACTAGAACAGAACTAGAACAGAACTAGAACAGAACTAGAACAGAACTAGAACAGAACTAGAACAGAACTAGAACAGAACTAGAACAGAACTAGAACAGAACTAGAACAGAACTAGAACAGAACTAGAACAGAACTAGAACAGAACTAGAACAGAACTAGAACAGAACTAGAACAGAACTAGAACAGAACTAGAACAGAACTAGAACAGAACTAGAACAGAACTAGAACAGAACTAGAACAGAACTAGAACAGAACTAGAACAGAACTAGAACAGAACTAGAACAGAACTAGAACAGAACTAGAACAGAACTAGAACAGAATCTTGTATAATTAGTATGAAAGTAGAGTGAAAATAATGAAGAATAGAACTTGTATAAACTAGCTAAGAAATAAAGACATACATATGCATATACTAAAGTAATTTTTTAAAAGAACTAATATACAAGAACTTTGTCATTGAAAAAATATCTAATTTAAAAAGTGTCGTTTTTATCATTTTAAATTAAATTCTAACTTCTCATATAATTTAAAGCAATTTGTTTATGTCACATGTCTAAAATGTCCGCCCTTTGAACATCCCTTGCCTAACGTTTCTCTTTAACCCATTATTAGGAACAAATTAAATTAGATTCGTGTAAACTGACTCACCTTCTTCGAAACATTGCAAAATGTTGCCAGCATACGATAAACAGTCGGTGGTTGAGTTGGAGGTGGTACCAGTTGATAATGAGGTGGTATGATGAACCGGCAGGACACCACGACACAAAGACATACAGGCCGAGCTAACACCTCTTCTTACACAACAGGGCGTATGATCTCTACCACCAGCAGCACAGCGAGCAATGACGGCTAAGGGAAGGAGAAAAAGGGGAATATAAAGAAAATAATACACAAAAATTTAGTACAAGTGAGAAAAAATTTCATAAATAAATTTAAGGAATGTGTAAAAAAACACATAGAAATATTGTAATTATTTTTATTGATACACAGCCAGTATGATATGGTAAGAGTTTAAAACTAGCTCACAACTGGCCCAAAAACATAACTATTCAGTTCTTGCAACACTTTCAAAATTCTACTCACATACTCGTATGCAACTTAATTCACATGCATATCGTGTTGCATATAAATCTTATTTAATGTCTTTTATTTTTTCATTATTTTCATTCCTGAGTAAAATATTGCGTAGAAAAGCAAAAAAAAAAGAACTTAAAAGAGCACAAATATAAACACATTTGAAAATTGTGTGGCAAAATGTAGAGGGAGTTAGTTGTTGCAACTACTTAGTTACTTAGAGCTACAACAGTTTTTCTTGCTGTTGATATACTTACACATTTGTGCCCGACACGCTGGTCCTAGTTTTTCAATGTCCGATAAACGTATGTTGTAAGTACACAGGGGCGCACATTGGGGCAGCAATCCGGATGCTTGGCAGCATGTACTCATGTTATATTTTGTTTCGTTAACATCCTCCAGCTCAAGGGTTTGGGTGCGTATGATCAGACGAGGTGAGGGTTCACTTTTGCCGTATGCATTTATCGAAACCACATAAAACTCATAGTAGACATCTGGCTCTAAGCCTTCCAATATAAGTGGAGGATTTTTCTAGTTATTCGTTTTTTCACAAGGAGCACAAAAAAGTTATAAATTTGCAAAAATGTTAAAAAAAAATGTGGGAGTGTTGGCACAGCACAGGACGAGCAGGAGCAAGTGCAGCAGCAACAAAAAAGAAAAACAAGAAAAATAAATGTTAAAATGTATGTTTAGAAGTTTAGTTTATTATTAAGTATGTTAAAATTAGGGTTATAAATAAAGGAAACCAAGAGAGAGCAGGCAACATAAGGAAATAAAACATCACGATAAAAATTTGAATTATGCTACCAAGAGTCTCGAAGGACATGAAAAATTGCCAAAATAAGAAATCACATAAAAGAGATTTAATTTAATTTAAAAGTTTTAATTTCTTTAGAACTAGTTATGTTTTCTATTCTGTTCGCAATTCTTTTCTCGATTCCTTTCTTGATTCTATTCCCGATTCTGTTGTAAATTCTGTTCATGACTCTATTCTCGACTATATTCCCGATTATTTCCTAGATTTTGGTCTCTATTCCGTTCTCGATTGAGTTCTCGATTCTGTTCTCGATTCTTTTCTCGATTCTGTTCTCGATGTGTTCTCGATGTGTTCTCGATTCTGTTCTCGATTCTGTTCTCGATGTGTTCTCTATTCTGTTCTTGATTCTGTTCCCGATTCTGTTCTCGACCCTAATCCCGATTCTGTTCTATATTCTATTCTCTTGATTCTATTTTCGATTCTGTTCTTGATTTTGTTCTCGATTCATTTCTCGATTCTGTTCTCAATTCTGTTCTCGATTCTGTTTTCGGTTCTGTTCTCGATTATGTTCTAGATTCTTTTCTCAATTCTGTTCTCGACTCTGTTATCGATTCTGTTCTCGATTCTGTTCTCGATTCTATTTTCGATTCTGTTCTCGATTCTGTTCTCGATTCTGTCCTCGATTCTGTTCTCGATTTTGTTCTCTATTCTGATCTCGATTCTGCTCTCGACCCTAATACCGATTCTGTTCTATATTCTATTCTCCATTCTGTTCTTGATTCTATTTTCGATTCTGTTCTCTATTATGTTCTCGATTCTGTTCTAGACTCTGTTATCAATTCTGTTCTCGATTCTATTTTCGATTCTGTTCTCGATTCTGTCCTCGATTTTATTCTCGATTTTGTTCTCTATTCTGTTTTCGATTCAGTTCTGGATTGAGTTCTCGATTCTGTTCTCGATTCTGTTCTCGATTCTGTTCTAGATTCTGTTCCCGACTCTGTTCTCGACCCTAATCCCGATTCTGTTCTATATTCTATTTATTCTCCATTCTGTTCTTGATTCTATTTTCGATTCTGTTCTCTATTATGTTCTCGATTCTGATCTCGATTCTGTTCTAGTTCTGTTCTGGTCTTTTCTAGTTCAGTTCTAGTTCTGCATATGCTATCTTCCGGTTCTATTCTAGTTTTTTTTCAGGTTCTTTTAAGACTTACCTTTTCCACCGTCAAATAATCATCACCCACTCCTAAGCGTCTAAATTTGACATGAAACGTGCTGACAGTATCCGCTAATCTCTTGGGCTTATTCCAGTCTAATATCACAAATGAATCAGTTTTGGCTACTGTATGCAGCTTAGAGGGAGGATCCGCCAAAACACCGTAACCCTGGAACAAGCAGCTGCTAAACTCTGACATAAAACGCAGGCATCTGATAGGAAAGAAAACCTCAATTAAGTCTCCTTAGGATAATTATTGAAGAAATGGAACATACTTAAATAAATTAAAATCCAAAGTCGAAACCTTGCCTGAGCACAAGGGATAGCAAACGGTAGGTATACCTCTCGCACGACAACATGGGGTGTGATCAATATTATTGGCCAAACAGTTAAAGGTGATATTAGACCAGGGAGCACAAACCATAAAATCTGGCAAAGTGGCCAAGTCTGTCTTCTGTGGATCACACATTTTATCCAAACACATACGATGTGTCATACCATTCGTTTCACAGCACGAGCGTATATCAGGCAAATCTGGTACTTCCATTTTATTGGAGGGACCCGACTGCTCTTCGGTGGCCAAGGCACTGGTATGCGTAAAAATACGCAAACGTTCACTGGGTAAACTACTGCCATAGTCATTAACTGCTGTAACAATAATGGCATACATTGTTAATGGTTTCAGGGCATTAATAGTAATTGACGTATCATTTCCTGATACCAGGCGTATTATAACATTCTCATCTTCTTTATTAGGGGGGTCGGCCTCCTCACCATCATCCTCAACATCTTCATCAAACGAATGCAAAGCTGTTAAATTGACATTGTAATGCTTGACCAAATGAGGCAACTTTTCGGGCGGTGACCAACTAATGACGACACGCGTTTCACTAACCTCATCAGCAGCCACATTTAATGGACTGCTGGGTATCTGTTGCACTCCCTGCAATATACACTGCAGACCACTCAGTGTATGATGGACACAGGAGACACGCGTACGCAGCATATCGGTAAATGGTGTATACTCACCGCGACACATGTCCTGACACAAGTCAGGTATTTGTTTTTCTACACAACAGGGCACATGATTGCGGCCATCGGCCATACAGCGTACGATTTGTGGAAAATCTTTCTCACAAGCCTCCGGCTCTATGCCGGTTGTGCCATCTAATATGTTGTGAACATTACAGAAGCCCATACAGCCTTGGCTGACGTTAGCACGTTCACAGCATTCGGTAAAGTCGTGTGTAATTTGTGGTGCCACTGAGCCAGAGCGCCAAAACGAACGATTATCGTTGGCATCCAAAGGGGGAGGCACTAGAAATACATCACTTGATTCGCTGGCAGCCGAATCTCTATTACTATTACTGTCTGTATATGTACTATTGTTGCTACCATTCTTGGAAGGTAAAGGCTTAACTATTAAAAGGATAACGAGACAAACACAGAGATTTATATGAACATTTAAGTAATAAAATTGAATGAAACAAGTGCTTGATGTTGATGTTTAACATACCTGTTAATATATGTATACTACGTAGTACCGGCTCTGAATTCAATTCACATATATAACTCCCCGAATCTGAGGGCTTTAGTTTCTTTATTAACAATACCCAAACTTCGCCACCTATTTCTATTCTACCTTTGGGACCTTTTTGGTGAAACAAGGATATTTTTTTAATTAGTTTCATTTTGACATTTTAGGGGTTTTGTACTCACTTTCATCATGCAAAACACTTATACGTAGATCGCTGGTAACTCTGACTTTACCAGCGGTAAGAATTTCATCTAATTTTTTCCATATCACAGTATTGTTGCTACGATTCTCTGACACAACACAAGTTAATAAGGCATCCTTGCCTTCGTAGATTATAGAGGGACCACCAGTTCCTAGGAAAGAGATTTTAAAGAATTGACATAAAATTTGAAATTTTCTACAAAAAAATTTCCTATAAAAATGAGAAAATTTAAAAAATTTCTGAAAACGTTCTTATAAAAATAAGAAATTAATATTTTATAAAAATTAGAAAATTTTGAAAAATTTCCTATAAAAATAAAAAAATTTTGAAAATTTTCCTATAAAAATAAAAAAAATTTTGAAAAATTTCCTATAAATTTCCTTTAAAATAGAAAATATAAAAAATATTTTCTATTTTTCTAAAAAAGAATAAAAAAATTTCCTATAAAAATAAGAAATTTGTGAAAAATTTCCTATCAAAATAAAAATATATTGGAAAGAAATTTTTGAAAAATTTCCTATAAAAATAAGAAATTTTTGAAAAATTTTCCTATAAAAATAAGAAATTTTTGAAAAATTTCCTATAAAAATAAGAAATTTTAGAAAAATTTCCTATAAAAATAAGAAAGTTTTTAAAAATTTCCTATAAAAATAAGAAAGTTTTGAAAAATTTCCTATAAAAATAAGAAATTTTTGAAAATTTTCTATAAACATAAGAGTTTTTAAAAAATTTTCCATAGAAAAAAGACATTTTTTAAAAATGTTCTATAATAATAAGAAATTTTTAAAAAATTTCTTATAAAGATAAGAAAGTGTATAGGAAGTTTTTGAAAAAAATCCTATAAAAATAAGAAATTTTCTAAAAAATTTTGCAAAGTTTCTCATAAAAATAAGAAATTTTCTAAAAATTTCCTATAAATATAAGAAATTTTTGAAAAGTTTGCTATCAAAATAGGAAATTTTTAAAAATTTGCTATAAAAATAAGAAACTTTTGAAAATTTCCTATCAAAATAAGAAATTTTTGAAAAATTTCTTATAAAAATGAGAAATTTTTTTAAAAATTCCTAAAAAAACACAAGACATTTTTGAAAAATATCCTATAAAAATTATAAATTTTTGAAAAACTTCCTATAAAAATACAAAATTTTTGAAAAACTTCTTATTAAAATACAAAATTTTTGAAAAATTTCCTATGAAAATAAAAAAATTTGCAAAAATTTCCTATAAAAATGGGAAATTTTTGAAAATTTCCTATAAAAAGCAGAAAATTTTTGAAAAAATTTATTTAAAAATAGAATATTTTTGAAAAGTTTCCTATAAAAATAAGAAAATTTTTAAATATTTCGCATAAAAATAAGAAATTTTTGAAAATTTCCCACAAAAATAGAAAATTTTTGAAAAATTTCCATTAAAAATAGAAAATTTTTGAAAAACTTCCTATAAAAATAATAAATTTTTCAAAAATTTCCTATAGACAAAATAATTTTTCTATAAAAATAAGAAATTTTTCAAAAATTTCCTATAAAAATAAGAAATTTTCTAAAAATTTCCTATAAACATAAGAAATTTTTGAAAAAGAAAAGAAATAAGAAATTTTTGAAAAATTTGCTGAAAAAAAAAGAAATTTTTGAAAAATTTCCTATAAAAATAAGAAATTTCTTAGAAATTTCCTATAAACATAAGAAACGTTTGAAAAATTTCCTATAAAAATAAGACATTTTTTAAAAATTTCCAATAAAAAAAAAATTTTTTAAATTTCTTATAAAAATAAGAAATTTTTTAAAAATTTCTTATAAAAATAAGAAATTTTTTAAAAATTTTCTATAAAAATAGAAAATTTTTTTTTAAATTTTCTATAAAAATAGAAAATATTTTAAAATTTTTCTATAAAAACAGAAAATTTCTTAAAAATTTTCTATAAAAATAGAAAGAAATTTTTGAAAAATTTCTTATAAAAATGAGAAATTTCTTTAAAAATTCCTAAAAAAAACCAGACATTTTTGAAAAATATCCTATAAAAATTAGAAATTTTTGAAAAACTTCCTAAAAAAATACAAAATTTTTGAAAAACTTCTTATTAAAATACAAAATTTTTGAAAAATTTCCTATGAAAATAAAAAAATTTGCAAAAATTTCCTATAAAAATGGGAAATTTTTTAAAATTTCCTATAAAAAGCAGAAAATTTTTGAAAAAATTTATTTAAAAATAGAATATTTTTGAAAGAAAAGAAAAGAATATTTTTGAAATTTCCTATAAAAATAAGACATTTTTTAAAAATTTCCAATAAAAAAAAAATTTTTTAAATTTCTTATAAAAATAAGAAATTTTTTAAAAATTTCTTATAAAAATAAGAAATTTTTTAAAAATTTTCTATAAAAATAGAAAATTTTTTTTTAAATTTTCTATAAAAATAGAAAATATTTTAAAATTTTTCTATAAAAACAGAAAATTTCTTAAAAATTTTCTATAAAAATAGAAAGAAATTTTTGAAAAATTTCTTATAAAAATGAGAAATTTCTTTAAAAATTCCTAAAAAAAACCAGACATTTTTGAAAAATATCCTATAAAAATTAGAAATTTTTGAAAAACTTCCTAAAAAAATACAAAATTTTTGAAAAACTTCTTATTAAAATACAAAATTTTTGAAAAATTTCCTATGAAAATAAAAAAATTTGCAAAAATTTCCTATAAAAATGGGAAATTTTTTAAAATTTCCTATAAAAAGCAGAAAATTTTTGAAAAAATTTATTTAAAAATAGAATATTTTTGAAAGAAATTTTTGAAAAATTTCTTATAAAAATGAGAAATTTCTTTAAAAATTCCTAAAAAAAACCAGACATTTTTGAAAAATATCCTATAAAAATTAGAAATTTTTGAAAAACTTCCTAAAAAAATACAAAATTTTTGAAAAACTTCTTATTAAAATACAAAATTTTTGAAAAATTTCCTATGAAAATAAAAAAATTTGCAAAAATTTCCTATAAAAATGGGAAATTTTTTAAAATTTCCTATAAAAAGCAGAAAATTTTTGAAAAAATTTATTTAAAAATAGAATATTTTTGAAAAGTTTCCTATAAAAATAAGAAAATTTTTAAATATTTCGCATAAAAATAAGAAATTTTTGAAAATTTCCCACAAAAATAGAAAATTTTTGAAAAATTTCCATTAAAAATAGAAAATTTTTGAAAAACTTCCTATAAAAATAATAAATTTTTCAAAAATTTCCTATAGACAAAATAATTTTTCTATAAAAATAAGAAATTTTTCAAAAATTTCCTATAAAAATAAGAAATTTTCTAAAAATTTCCTATAAACATAAGAAATTTTTGAAAAAGAAAAGAAATAAGAAATTTTTGAAAAATTTGCTGAAAAAAAAAGAAATTTTTGAAAAATTTCCTATAAAAATAAGAAATTTCTTAGAAATTTCCTATAAACATAAGAAACGTTTGAAAAATTTCCTATAAAAATAAGACATTTTTTAAAAATTTCCAATAAAAAAAAAATTTTTTAAATTTCTTATAAAAATAAGAAATTTTTTAAAAATTTCTTATAAAAATAAGAAATTTTTTAAAAATTTCTTATAAAAATAAGAAATTTTTTAAAAATTTTCTATAAAAATAGAAAAATAAATAAGGCATTTTTTAAAAATTTCCGATAAAAATAAGAAATTTTTGAAAAATTTCCTATAAAAATAAGAAATTTTTAAAAAATTTCCTATAAAAATAAGAAATTTTTGAAAAATTTCCTGTAAAAATAAAAAATTTTTCAAAAATTTCCTATAAAAATAAGAAATTTTTGAAAAATTTCCGTTAAAACTAAAATTTTTTTTTTAAATTTCCTGTAAGAAAAGAACATTTTTGAAAAAATTCCTATAAAAATACAAATTTTTGAAAAATTTCCTATAAAAATATAAAATTTTTGAAAAATTTCCTATAAAAATAGAAAATTTTCCTATAAAAATAGAAAATTTTTAAAAAATTTCCTTTAAAAATAGAAAATTTTTAAAAAATTTCCTTTAAAAATAGAAAATTTTTGAAAAATTTCCTATAAAAATAGAAAATTTTTGAAAAATTTCCTATAAAAATAGAAAATTTTTGAAAAATTTCCTATAAAAATAGAAAATTTTTGAAAAATTTCCTATAAAAATAGAAAATTTTCGAAAAATTTCCTATAAAAAGAGAAAATTTTTGAAAAATTTCCTTTAAAAATAGAAAAGTTTTGAAAAATTTCCTATAAAAATAGAAAATTTTTGAAAAATTTCCTATAAAAATAGAAAATTTTTTAAAAATTTTCTATAAAAATAGGAAATTTTGAAAAATTTCCTATAAAAATAGGAAATTTTGAAAAATTTCCTATAAAAATAGGAAATTTTGAATTTTCCTATAAAATAAGAAAATTTTTTAAAAATGTCCTATAAAAATAGAAAATTTTTTAAAAATTTCCTATAAAAATAGAAAACTTTCCAAAAATTTCCTATAAAAATATAAAATTTTTGAAAAATTTTCTAAAAAAGGGAAATTTTTTCTTAACTTTTTTCTACCCCCAATATTTTGTGTATATTCCAACTCATTAATTAAAGTGTTCAAACTTCAAAAAGCAACAACGAAAAATCTTTCTTTAACAAATTTACTTTAACGCCAGACTCAGCTGTTGTTGCTGACAATGACTATGATGTTGTTGTTGTTTTTGTTTTTGTTGTTTTTGTTATAGTTCTTCAACTATGGACTTACCAATAGGTGTACCGGAATTAACTGTTGATAGTAAACATGTTGATGTTGTTAAAACCAGCAGCAATTTTAACATTATGACATTCGTCACAAAAGCCTGTAATTAAAGAGATAAATATAAAAATAAATTTCAGTTTTAATAATTTCTTAATCTCACACTTTTTATTTATAAAGAGGGGGAGGGAGAAAGGCAGAAAAAAAATGAATCCTTTACAGGACTTATGTATAAGTAAAACATATGTATATTAATTATTAAAGAGTTGTACCCTAAAGGCAAAGGATATGAAAACTCATACGTACATACATGCGGACAACATTCGCATTCACATTCACACATGTATGAGTTCGAATGGTTTATAAATACTTATATGTTATTTAAGCCATATTTAAAAAGATTAACACATTATTTATGAGGCGTCAACGCACATGTATTTCAACATTAATACATTAATTAATTTAAAGTAAATACTCGTGTTTTTTTGTTTTTAAGCAAGCAGAAGCTAAAAGAGACAGTGACGATTTAAGGGTAAATACTGCCAAGCCATATGCCCTACTCTTGGTACAAAAAAGAGCAAACTTAATTAAATTTGCATGGTTTTGCTATCCTTTTTGTCAATAATCATAATGATCAAATTCAAACAATAATGATCATTTTTGTAGTAGCAAGCGATAGCACAACTTATTTGTTGTGCCCACGTTCGTATTTTCGAAGAAGACGAATAACGAAATTTTTTCCAAATTTAGCAAAAAGTAATTCTGAGTAAGCCCAAATCCATTTCAGATAGTACTCAAAATTTCATATGATACCCAATAACAATTAATAAGTTCCACAAAATACTTATTAAATGTTATAGGGTATCATAGGTTCGTGTTCAACGGACTGGAATACTTTCTTAATTTTTGTTCTGCATATATGTGTTATATCATTTTCGAAGAGTATTTTTTCTGTATAAATGACAGACCGGATATATTAAGAGTTTATTAATGAAATTAATCTGCATGAATTGATATATGTGTGAATAATCATTTAAATCATGTCTATCGACAACAGTGGATAATAAAATTAAGCTGGATCCTGTATGGACTTAAACACCAATAAGTGGATTGTGGGAGAAATTAAGTCACAAGCTTCCGAATTGCTTAAACTAACCTTAAATTAGATGAAATGCACGTATATTTTCTTAACTGGACATAAAAATACAGTTTAAAAAAAATTATAGAAATTAAAATCCCGAAAACTTTTAAGCTCTGTCTTACTTTGAAACGAGCTTCAGGTATTTTAAAGTACATAAAGCAATCTTAGTATCAATTTAAATTCCTTTACCCATATTTGCCCCTTCTTTTAAAAATTGAACTGAAACTATTTTTTAAGTAAATATTTAGTATGATTTTTTGTACAATACGTATCACGTAAAGACTATCAAAATATTTAGGCTCTGCTATTTTTGGAAATAGTCTCAGGCCTAATAAAAGCTTATTGTGTGATATTAATGTAAACAAAAATTTATTTGCATCTGTTTGCCACTTTCGAAATTTTTAATCTGTAAAATAAGAGTTCTGCTGCTAAAATGAATATTTAAAAAATCATTTAATATTTAAATCCCCATAACTTTCAAGCTCCGCCGTACTTTGAAACAAGCTTTAGGTATTTTAAAGTAGATGAAGCAGTCTTAGTGTTAAGTTAAATTCCTTTGCCCATATTTGCCCCTTCCTTTAAAAATTTAACTAAAACTATTTTTTTAAGTATTTAGTATGATTGTTTCTGCAATACGTAACACGAAAAAACTCTCAAAACTTCTAAGCTATGCCGTATTTGGAAAAAGTCTCAAGCCTTTTCAAAGCTTATTGTGTGATATTAATGTAAATAAAAATTCATCTGCATCTGTTTGCCACTTCCGACATTTTTAACCTTTAAAATAAGAGCTGTGCTGCTAAAATGAAAATTTAAAAAATCATGCAATATTTAAATCCCTAGCACTTTTAAGCTCCGACATACCTCGAAGCGAACTTTAGGTATTTTGAAGTACATGAAGCAATCTTAGTATCAGCATAAATTCACTTGCTTATATTTGCCTCTTCTTTTAAAAATTAAACCAAAACTTTTTTTATTGACATTTTTTCAATACACATTAAGAAAAAAGTCTTTAAACTTCTAAGCTATGCCATATTTGAAAAAAGTCTCAAGGCAAGTCAAAGCCCATTGTATGACCTTAGTATAAAGATAAATTCATCTGCATTAGTTTGCCATTTCCGTCATTTTTAACTCCGACATTTTTAACATATAATAAAAAACAGTTAAGCTAATAAAATAAAAAATTCTAAAAAAATTACTCAATATCAAAATTTCTATAACTCTTAAACTCCGCCTTTCCCTGAAACGAGCTTTAAGTATTTTAAAGCACACGATGCGGTCTTCATACTTAGGTAAAATCATTTGCCCGACTTTGCGCCTTGATCAAAATTTAACTATATTATCACTTTTGTTTTAAATGTATTTTCGGTATGTTTTTTCCTCTAACGTAGTATGGAAAAACATCAAATGTTGTTAGTTACGCAGTATTTCGAAATAGTAACAAGGTATATAAAAAGTACATAGTATGGTCTAAATATCAAAATAAATTTATATGCGTAACTTTGCCTCTTCTGTCTTTTTCTGTTTTTAAAATTTTTTATATGAAAAATGTTTGCTAATTTTCATTTTATTGCCAATTAAACCATTATTTATTCCTGTATTTTCAAGACTTCAGTTATTTATAATATTCACAGTTTTAAGGCTGTGAAATAAAAATGGTAAGTTTTTAAAATCTTCGATTTTTTAGGAATTTTTGAAAAATAAAAATTTTTCTATTTTGCAAAAAAAAAAGTTTTTTACATTTATATGTGAAAAACTCCACAACCTTTGATCATATGAAAAAATTATCTTATCAAGGCTTAAAGAAAATTTTGTGGTGAATACACCGGTATTTCTTTCAATGAATTTAGATAAGCCATTCCCAAGATATGGTAAAATCGATGGAACGACCCCTGTTAAAATCCGTAATTTTAGAAAATATTAAAAAATCGTAGAATCATAGAATTTTATATTTTGGTTGTTTTTGTACTTAGGGGGCCATAGTAAATCAAAGTTAAATAGTTGGACTAAATTAAACTGAATTACCAAAAACTTTATTTCAATGTATTTGGTATGGTTCTCTCTGAATATTTTTTTCTTTTCTTGAAAAATGTCTTATATCTTCTCAACCACGAAGTATTTCGTAGTACCCTTACAGCACTTCAAAGTACATTGAATGGTCTACAAATTGAGAAAAAATTGTCTGCATATTTTTGCCTCTTCTGCCATTTTGGTATCACTAAAAAATATTTTTAACAAATTTTTACTACTAAATTTTCTATATTCACTGTAATTTTCTCCTTTCCTATAAATATTTGACAACAGCTGACAAAGTGTTTTATTTGTAGTAATTAAAAATAAAAATACTATTTTTTCCAACAAACAAATTAAAAAAAATGGGAAACGGAAGCAATTGCTTAAGTGTGTATGTTTCAACGATGTATCAGTTTATTTATATGTATTGGTATACAATTGCGTAAATTACCATTTACAGAGCCAACAGTTTATTTATTTATTTAAGTGCATGTACATATGTATGTTTATAACTACATATGTGTGAGTACAAATGTAATGGTTGTGTTCATCTGTCTGTGTTACTCCTGGGCATTTAATATAAATAAAATATTTTTACTATAGAACACTCGTATTTTTTGAGGGAACCGAAAATTACGATAAACATTTTAAATCGAATTGTATATAAATGTTTGAATGCCGGCAAATGCAAATAAAACAGACAGCAACTGCAGCAGAAGCAGCAGCAGTAACAACAACGTCAAGTGCAACAATAAAATACATAAATCAAAAAACCATTAAATACTTTTCAACACTTGCAGGGAAATCAACATAGAGGTATACAAAGAGAAAGACGGAAGCATAGAAGGACAGATATACAGAAGGACGGACTTTTAAATACTATGGAAATGGACTATGGTAGTCATACAAAACCGATATGAATTTATAAAACGCTGCCTTTATATCATTTAAAATGAATTTCTGACAGCAATACTTTCAGGTCCGTCTGTCCTGGGGTCTTGTGCAAAATCGTCCATCCGTCTGTCCATCTGTTGATATAAGTATTTTATATAAAATAGTCTACAAACAAAAGGATATTCATTACTCTACATATACCAATAGAAAATGATACCAAAATGTATATACACACATATACAAATAAAAATATTTATGCCTGAGTATTTGTATTTAAGTGTCTATATTTGTATACAAATAAAACCAGATTAAGTGCAATTAATTTTCTGTCAGCAACAATTGTGTGTGTTGGTAGGGGTATTACCAGCAGATAACATTCAGTTCTACACACACACACACATACATGCTCTCTATAACAAGGACCAATTTATTTGGGAACAATATACCTAGTATTTTTCCCAACTTTCTATTTAACATTTGTTATGTGTTGAAATGTTTTATTTATTTTGTTTTTGTTAGAAAAATTTCTCTTTTGCTTATTGTTTTAGTTAGTGAAAACGTTAGACAACAACAACAGCATCAGCAGTAGCAGCAAAATCAACATCAGTAACAAAAGAGAGTTAGAGCTCATAATAACTAAATAAATAAACTAAAACTTAAAATACAATTTTCAAATCTCTTTTGTGACACCAGTAAAACAACAAATATTTAAAACTCTATTAAAAACCAATAAAATTCCCCATTGTCCTGCCAAAAGCATGGGAGGGGAGAAAATAAATAAAGTATCGAGAGACAATGTCCTTTTTCATTTTGTTGAAAACATTTGAATATCATGAAATAAGTAATAAATCATGTGAACAGTTGCAAAAAGGAAACATTTAAAACAAATTGTAAATAATATTTAAAATAAGGAAATCCAGCAAAAGCAAAAGGTACTATGATATGAAGAAAAGGGGTTTTTGAATAAACAAATGGTAATTTTATGCAGAAACAGGACAGAATTCAGCAGAAATTTTCTCTATATGTTATTTGTTACTAAAAACATTTTTAAAAATCGACTTTTACTAAAAGGTCAGCTGTTGTCGTTACAAAAAATGCTTAGAGATTATGGAATTTATTATCAAACTCAGCTAAAACTGACAGAAGAGGCAAACTAAAGCAGCTGAATTTTTCTTGGTATTAAGATCACACAGCCTACTTTTATATGCCTTGAGACCATTTGCAAAGACGACGCAACTAAAATGTTATAGGACTAGTTGCCGAATTACATTGAGAAAAAATCTTAACACACACATTCAAAATAAATTTCTTAATAATTAATTTTAAATTGTATAGCAAGCGGCAAAGTAGGGCAAAAGATTTTACTCGAGTAGTAGGATTACATTATATGACTTAAAAAACTTAAAGCTCAACTCAAAGTTTGGTGGAATTTAAGACTTTAGGTGATTTAAATATTGTGTGGTTTTTGAGAATCTTTCTTTTTGACATTTTAACTTTTTTTGTGTAATATGCGACTGTCCGGCAAGTTCAAAACACCCAAGACATAGTAAGAACTCTAAAGGTACTTTTGTATACTCAAAAGGCACTTTTGTGTATTCAAAAGGTAATTTTGTATTAAGAAGGTACTTTTCTGCATTCAAAAGGTAACTTTGTATTTTCAAAAGGAACATTTTTATTCAAAAGGTATTTTTGAGTATTGAAAAGGTACTTTTGTATATACAAATGGAACTTTTGTATATATAAAAGGAACTTGTGTGTACACAAAAGGTACTTTTGTGTATACAAAAGGTACTTTGTGTATACATAAGGTACTTTGTGTATACAAAAGGTACTTTGTGCATACAAAAGGTACTTTGTGTATACAAAAGGTACTTTGTGTATACAAAAGGTACTTTGTGTATACAAAAGGTACTTTGTGTATACAAAAGGTACTTTGTGTATACAAAAGGTACTTTGTGTATACAAAAGGTACTTTTGAGTATAAAAAAGGTACTTTAGTGTATATAAAAGGTACTTTTGTGCATATAAAAAGTACTTTTGTGTATACGAAAGGTACTTTTGTGTATACAAAAGGTACTTTTGTGTATACAAAAGGTACTTTTGTGTATACAAAAGGTACTTTTGTGTATACAAAAGGTACTTTTGTGTACATAAAAGGTACTTTTGTGTATATAAAAGGTACTTTTGTGATACAAAAGGTACTTTTGTGATACAAAAGGTGCTTTTGTGATACAAAAGGTACTTTTGTGTATTCAAAAAGTACTTTTATGTATTCTAAAGGTACTTTTATGTATTCAAAAGGTACTTTTATGTATTCAAAAGGTACTTTTATGTATTTGAAAGGTACTTTTATGTACTCAAAAGGTACTTTTGTGTATTCAAAAGGTACTTTTATGTATTCAAAAGGCACTTTTATATATTCAAAAGGTACTTTTATGTATTCAAAAGGTACTTTTATGTACTCAAAAGGTACTTTTATGTATTCTAAAGGTACTTTTATGTATTCAAAAGGTACTTTTATGTATTCAAAAGGTACTTTTATGTATTCAAAAGGTACTTTTATGTATTTAAAATGTACTTTTAAGTATTCAAAAGGTACTTTTATGTATTCAAAAGGTACTTTTATGTATTCAAATGGTACTTTTATGTTTTCAAAAGGTACTTTTATGTATTCAAAAGGTACTTTTATGTATAGAAAAGGCACTTTTATGTATAGAAAGGCACTTTTATGTATAGAAAAGGAACTTTTATATACTCAAAAGGTACTTTTGTGTATTCGAAAAGATCTTTTAATAAATTCAAAGGGAAAATTTTGTATTCAAAATTATTCCAAAGGTACTTTTATTTATCCAATAATGAGTTGAAGTTGGTTATTTAAATGTGTTGAAGAAATACTTTTACTAGTTTTCAGAGTTTTTATTAAATTTGCTTAAGCATTTACATTTCAGGAACTTGATATACAATGATCTTTTATTTTAACAAAAAAACATATTTTCCGCTATTTCGTCACCCCATGAGAGAAACCAATATAACCTTGAAACACCAGAAGTCTTTGTCAAAACTAATTATTTCTGATTAAAACTGTTTCGAATAAAAAGCAACACCCCTGCCCCTTTCCCTTTAAAGAAGCTACAAGAATAATTATGAAAAGTTACATTCTTAATCAGTCAAAATAACAAAGCAAATGTCTCTGTAACCTTAAAATGCCAAATGTTTGACAGGCATCCGAGTTTTTTTTGTTTTGTTCTTCAAACAAAGTTTCTTGATACCACAAATCTTGGCAGTAAAAAGCAGCTACAGCGTCAACTACAGCCAAAAGAGTTGAAGATGAAGATGAAGAATAAGTTTAAAATTATTACCACTAACAGATGTCTACAAGGGTTTAAGTTGATGTTTTTGTTGTTTCTGTTATTTTTGTTTTTTTTTTTTTTTTTTTTTGTTAACAGCAGCCAAGACAAAACGTAAAAATTTTAAGGCCTAAAGGCCTAAAACACTCAAACTGAAGTACAACCAAACAACCAAGAAACAAACTAACAACAACAACAATATTATTCTCATCTGTTTATTTCAGTTTCAGTTTTATACTACAATTATTCTAAATATCATGTTTATCTAATACATTCCTATATAACCTCCACCTTCTAACTTCCAGCTCAAACACCACAAAAACCTCTTAAGGCGGAAGAGTTAAGATAGACAGACAGACAGCCATCCGGACAGACGGAACTTTTCTTGTCAGAATGTCTTTGAAATTCTTGAAATCATTAAAATAGAGTTCAACTGAATTGAGTTGAGTTGAGTTCAGATGAGCTGAGCCTTCTGTTCTTAACTCTAACCATTTAGAATTATTATAATGATAACGACGATGATTCTGCTGATTTGTATAATTTTAATGGTTATTATTGTCATGATTATGTTCATGATAATAATGATGATGATGTTGATGATGGTGTTAATGTTAATGATTATGATTTTAATAAATATTAATAATTTAATTTGAAAATATGCAGAAAACAGAAACAAATGTTTAAATCATTTATTATAAAAGTCAAACAAATACTTATTAAAAGCCTAATTAATGCTTAATAACTGAATTACTAAAGTTTGTTGTATTAATAAAAAGAATAATATAAAGTTATGGTGTTAATTAAGTTGAATATGACGGAATTAATGTTCAAAATGAGGATAATGAGCAATTCGGGCTAAAATACTTTAACAGATAAATGGAAAATTATTACAGTTCTTGGGGCTAATATTGACCGGAAGCGAACTTTTATTAAATGAAATTAAATATTTGTAAAAAATCATACCATAAGTATTTTTTGAGTCGGAAAAGTCTATTGTGTGATAACAAGAGAATATTTTAAATGCCTAAAAGTGGAAAAAAATAATCAAGAAAGAATCTTTTTAAAACACAAAAGTACTTTTTAATACACAAAAGTATATTTTTAATACAGAAAATAAATTTTGTGTACACAAAAGTACCTTTTGAATATATAAAAGTACCTTTTTAATACACAAAAGTACCTTTTTCATACAAAAAAGTACTTTTTGAATAGACAAAAGCACCTTTTGAATACACAAAATTACCTTTTGAATAAACAAAATAACATTTTGAATACACAAAGGTACCTTTTGGATAAACAACAGTACCTTTTAAATATATACAAAAGTATTAATTATTACAAAAAGTACATTTTGAATACATAAAAGTAACTTTTGAATACACAGATATCCTTTTGAATATACAAAAGTACCTTTTGAATATACAAAAGTACCTTTTGAATATACAAAAGTACCTTTTGAATATACAAAAGTACCTTTTGAATATACAAAAGTACCTTTTGAATATACAAAAGTACCTTTTGAATATACAAAAGTACCTTTTGAATAAACAAAAGTACCTTTTTAAATAAACAAAAGTACCTTTTGAATAAACAAAAGTACCTTTTGAATAAACAAAAGTACCTTTTGAATAAACAAAAGTACCTTTTGAGTACACAAAAGCACCTCTTGAATACACAAAAGTATCTTCTGAATACACAAAACTACCTTTTGAATTCATAAAAGTACAGTTTGAATACACAAAAGTACCTTTTAAATATACAATAGTACCTTTAAAACATACAAAAGTATGTTTTGAATATACAAAAATAACTTTTGAATACGCAGAAGTATCTTTTTAATACACAAAAGTACGTTTTGAATACACAAAAGTGCCTTTTGTACATACAAAAGTACCTTTTGAATGCACAACAGTAATATTTGAATACACAAAAGTACATTTTGAATACACAAAAGTACCTTTTAAATACACAAAAGTATCTTTTGAATACACAAAAGTATCTTTTGAATACACAAAAGTATCTTTTGAATACACAAAAGTACCTTTTGAATACACAAAAGCACCTTTTGAATACACAAAAGTACCGTTTGAATACACAAAAGAACCTTTTGAATACACAAAAGTACCTTTTAAATACGCCAAAGTACCTTTTGAATACACAAAAGTACCTTTTGAATACACAAAAGTATATTTTGAATACACAAAAGTACCTTTCGAATACACAAAAGTACCTTTTGAATACACAAACGTACCATTTGAATACACAAAAGTAACTTTTGAATACAAAAAAGTACCTTTTGCATACAAGAAAGTAACTTTTGAACACACTAAAGTACATTTTGAAAACCCAAAAGTACCTTTCAAGTTATATAAACAAAAGTGCCCTTTTCAATTTAAAATGTCTTAACCTTCTTAAAACTATTTTTAAGATTCGTTTTGTAAAATTATACAAATTGAGATTTGACTGTAGGCTTAACATTATTTCAATTTATTACCAAAAATTGAAATCATTGCAAAAATATATCGTATTTTTTCTGGTCTTAACATTATTATAATATTATTTCGACACTAATCTCAGGCAGTTCGTTTTTATTTGAAATCAAAATTTATAAAAATAGACAATGCAAATTATTTCGTTTGCCAATAATTTGAAAGTGTTTAGATTTAGATTTTTTTTATATTTTCACAAATTTAAATGCTAAATCCTTGTTTTATTTTTATTAGGGGTTTATGTAAATTTTTTTGCGCTCTAACAGTTTTGAATTTTATAGGATTTTTTTTTTTGTTGGCTGTGCTAGATTTACATTTGCTCATATTAAAGTATAAGAGGGGAAAATTTCGGATGTGTAAAATTCTGGGACCTCAGCAAGGAGGGGAGAGCGTTAGGAAGAAATACAACGAGAGTAATAACAAATGATTTGGTTGAGGCTTAACTTTTAAATCCTTGTCGAACAAGTGCAAAAATTCAAATACAATACACAAATACAGGCACACACACACAGGCACATACACAAGAGTTGTAGCCTTGTGCATTAACATTATACTTATACATACACATAAAAAAACACATACATATATTTTCATTTTACCAACACAAATATAATATTAAAAATCCATTTATTATTCTGTTATTGTTTTTTTCACTTTTTTCCAATTTTTTTATTTATTTGCATTTTTACTAAAATCTAAATTGGCTTAACAATGTTTTATTATTATATTAGTTGATGTTTAGCTTAAGACCGTAAAAAAAAGTGGCATGAGTTCTAGGAAGGACTTTTCAGCTTAAGCAGAGGGAAATAATATTAAATAAACATTAAAGTTTATTTGGAAAATAACCACAAATTTCGGAAAAGTACGCAATCTTATATAAGTTTAAAGGGAAGAAATAAAATTAAAAAACTTTAAGCCTTAGACACATTTGTAGTACAACTAACCTCAATCAAGGCCATGGGTACAATTGTGTTCCTAATCATATAATCATGTATACAAAAGTTACTTTTGTGTATACCAAAGGTACTTTTATGTAAACAAAACGTAATTTTGTGTATTAAAGGAACGTCTGTGTATAAAAGGTACTTTTGTGTATAAAAGGTACTTTTGTGTTTAAAAGATACTTTTGTGTATAAGAGTACTTTTGTGTATAAAAGGGGCTTTTGTGTATAAAAGATACTTTTGTGTATAAAAGGTACTTTTGTGTATAAAAAATACTTTTGTGTATAAAAGGTACTTTTGTGTATAAGAGTACTTTTGTGTATAAAAGGGGCTTTTGTGTATAAAAGATACTTTTGTGTATAAAAGGTACTTTTGTGTATAAAAAATACTTTTGTGTATAAAAGGTACTTTTGTGTATAAAAGGTTCTTTTGTGTATAAAAGGTACTTTTGTGTATAAAAGGTACTTTTGTGTATGAAAGGTAATTTTGTGTATAAAAAGTACTTTTGTGTATAAAAAGTACTTTTGTGTATAAAAGGTACTTTTGTGTATAAAAGGTACTTTTGTGTATAAAAGGCACTTTTGTGTATAAAAGGTACTTTTGTGTATAAAAGGTACTTTTGTGTATAAAAGGTACTTTTGTGTATAAAAGGTACTTTTGTGTAAAAAAGTTACTTTTGTGTATAAAAGGTACTTTTGTGTATAAAAGGTACTTTAGTGTATAAAAGGTACTTTTGTGTTTAAAAGGTACTTTTGTGTATAAAAGGTACTTTTGTGTATAAAAGGTACTTTTGTGTATAAAAGGTACTATTGTGTATAAAAGGTACTTTTGTGTATAAAAGGAACTTTTGTGTATAAAAGGTACTTTTGTTTATAAAAGGTACTTTTGTGTATAAAAGGTACTTTTGTGTATAAAAGTTACTTTTGTGTATAAAAGTTACTTTTGTGTATAAAAGGTATTTTTGTGTATAAAAGGTACTTTTGTGTATAAAATATACTCTTGTGTATAAAAGGTACTTTTGTGAGTAAAAGGTACTTTAGTGTATAAAAGGTATTTTAGTGTATAAAAAAAATGACGATAGGCCAATTTTTCTATAGAAAAAATGACGATAGGCCAATTTTTCTATAGAAAAAATGATGATAGGCCAATTTTTCTATAGAAAAAATGACGATAGGCAAATTTTTCTATAGAAAAAATGACGATAGACCAATTTTTCTATAGAAAAAATGACGATAGGCCAATTTTTCTATTGAAAAAATGACGATAGGCCAATTTTTCTATAGAAAAAATGACGATAGGCCAATTTTCCTATACAAAAAATGAAGATAGGCCAATTTTTCTATTGAAAAAATGACGATAGGCCAATTTTTCTATAGAAAAAATGACGATAGGCCAATTTTTCTATACAAAACATGACGATAGGCCAATTTTTCTATAGAAAAAATGACGATAGGCCAATTTTTCTATAGAAAAAATGACGATAGGCCAATTTTTCTATAGAAAAAATGACGATAGGCCAATTTTTCTATAGAAAAAAATGACGATATGCCAATTTTTCTATAGAAAAAATGACGATAGGCCAATTTTTCTATAGAAAAAATGGCGATAGGCCAATTTTTCTATAGAAAAAATGACGATAGCCCAATTTTTCTATAGAAAAAATGACGATAGGCCAATTTTTCTATAGAAAAAATGACGATAGGCCAATTTTTCTATAGAAAAAATGACGATAGGCCAATTTTTCTATAGAAAAAATGACGATAGGCCAATTTTTCTATAGAAAAAATGACGATAGGCCAATTTTTCTGTAGATAAAATGACGACAGGCCAATTTTTATATTGAAAAAAATTACGGTAGGATAATTTTAAAGCTCTTTAAAGGGTTAATCCACAACATCACTTTATTATGTTACTCATACGCCATGTGGTTGAGTTTTTTTTATTTTTTATAATTTATGCAAATTAAGGAGTTTATTTTCCTTCATCCTTTTTTGGTGAGTAATTTTTTCATTTGATGAAAATTTTGTTTATTTATATGTTTGTTCGTTTGTTCATTTCTTTCGTTGTTTATTTATTTATTTAGCTGTTTCCTTTAAATGATTAAATAAATTAAAGCAGCAAAAATATGCAAAATCAACAAAGAATTTAACGAACAAATGACTGACTAAAGGAATAAATGAATGAATAAATGTCGGAAATCAAAAACAAATACAATAAAAATTTGTTTGTTTCTTATTAAAATTGAAATTGCTGTTATTTAGTTTTTTTTAACAAAATTTTCCTTAATAAGCTTTTTTTTATGTACAAAAAAAAAGGAAATTGAAAAACAGCTAAACTGCAAAATATCTAAAGGGTGTTAAACAGTTAAAGGCAGTAATAAAATTTTAACTCGTAAAACTAATAAAATTTAAACTGAATATAAAAACTAATGAAGTCAGGTATTAGAAAGTCATAAAGATAAATTGTAGAAAATCTACTTTAGCAGTAAAAATGTGTGTTTAAGTAAAATAAAGGTACTTTTTAAAAAGGAATGATGCTTTTTTTATTTAAAATTTACATTTGGTTATCAGAAGGTACTTTTGTGTTATCAAAAGGTAATTTTGTGTCATCAAAAGTTTCTTCTGTGTTATCAAAATATACTTTTGTGTTATCAAAAGGTACATCTGTGTCATCAAAATGTACTTTTGTGTCATCAAAAGGTACTTCTGTATCATCAAAAGGTACTTTTGTGTCATAAAATGGTACTTTTGTATCACTAAAAGGTACTTTTGTATCACTAAAAGGTACTTTTGTGTCATCAAAAGATACTTTTGTGTCATTAAAAGGTACTTTTTTGCCAATAAAAGGTACCTTTGTGTCATCAAAATGTACTTTTGTGTCATCAAAAGGTCTTTTATGTCATCAAAAGGTACTTTTGTGTCATGGGAAAGTACTTTTCTATCATCAAAAAGTACTTTTGTATCATTAAAAGTTACTTTTGTATCATCATAAGGTACTTTTGTATCATCAAAAGGTACTTTTGTATCATCAAAAGGTACTTTTGTATCATCAAAAGGTACTTTTGTATCATCAAAAGGTACTTTTGTATCATCAAAAGGTACTTTTGTATCATCAAAAGGTACTTTTGTATCATCAAAAGGTACTTTTGTATTATCAAAAGGTACTTTTGTATCATCAAAAGGTACTTTTGTATCACCAAAAGGTACTTTTGTATCATCAAAAGGTACTTTTGTATCATCAAAAGGTACTTTTGTATCATCAAAAGGTACTTTTGTATCATCAAAAGGTACTTTTGTATCATCAAAAGGTACTTTTGTATCATCAAAAGGTACTTTTGTATCATCAAAAGGTACTTTTGTATCATCAAAAGGTACTTTTGTAGCATCAAAAGGTACTTTTGTATCATCAAAAGGTACTTTTGTATCATCAAAAGGTAATTTTGTATCATCAAAAGGTACTTTTGTATCATCAAAAGGTACTTTTGTATCATCAAAAGGTACTTTTGTATCATCAAAAGGTACTTTTGTAGCATCAAAAGGTACTTTTGTATCATCAAAAGGTACTTTTGTATCATCAAAAGGTACTTTTGAGTCATTAAAAGGAACTTTTGTGTCATCAAAAGATACTTTTGTGTCATCAAAAGGTACTTTTGGTTCATCAAAAGGTACATTTGTGTCATCAAAAGGCACTTTTGTGTCATCAAAAGGTACTTTTGTGTCATCAAAAGGCACTTTTGTGTCATCAAAAGGTACTTTTGTGTCATTAAAAGGTACATATAAACCTCAAATTACAAACAATTAGGAAAAAGCTTATTTATTTGTCTATGTATAAGATCACATCTATTAATATTTTTCTTTTTCCTTTTTCTAGAAATTTTCTTGAGTTCAACATTTTTATATCCCCTTTATATGGTTATAGTTTTTATATACATTTCATTTTATTGTTTAAGATATTTCAAATCGAAATATTGAAATCTTTGGTGATATCATTTTACAATTTTATTGAAATAAAAGGGGTTAAACAGCTGTCACTTTTAAGCTTATAAAATCACCAAGACTACAACAAAATCTCAAACTTTGATATACAAACTTAAGTCACCAAAAAAACTTTAATAAACAAAATTTGATTTTATTTTGGCTTCACAAAATTCTCTAACACTTTTCAACAATATACAAAACACTGGAGATAGTCAAATTGAAAATCAAAGATTTTTTCTATTTTTTTTCTAAAGTTTGGGAATTTTAGAAAAAAATTTATAACTTTTTTTATATTTTTTTCTATTTTTGTAGAAAACAAAAATTTTTTGGGGGTTTTCAAAACAAAATAGAAAAAAATGATTATTGAATATCCAAAATAATAAAAAATGTGGTAAAAAATTTGAGACGTGAAGCATCTTGAGATGAACAAATTCTTAGGCAAAACCCTCTAAGAATAACATCAAAAACAACTGGAGAAAAAACTCTAACTTGGCCAACTCAACTTGAGCCAAAGAAGCTAAACAAACTGGTCCAAAATAAAAACTAACTGCTAAGAACTTTAACTGAAAAAGATAAAAAACAAACCAAGAAAAAAAGAACATAAAACTACAAAGAAAAATAGAATAATAAGGGCAACAATAAAATCAACACGAAAGCAACCAAAAGAAACTGGTTACACCAGATGGATAGATTAAAATGTAAGACCCCAGACTTCCGTGATTAATTTCAAAAGAGTTCAATGAATGAGTGATTAAAAAAACTAAAAAGACAAAGACCCCCTTAAAACTAAATTTACTCAATTCGAGTTCAAATTGAGTAATTTCTAAATTAATAAATTAAAGCCAGTGTAAACCGCCTACTTAGCTAAAACAATTTTCCAACTCTAACAATTTTATTTCTTCTCTAAACTCAAAACAACAGCAGGAAAAAATAGACGAGAACAACTTTAAAAAAATACTTAACAAAATGAAAGACAACAAAGAAAATTACAAAAAATACTACAAAACTCATACATTTTTTATAAACTCTTTAAAAAAAAAAAAAAAACAAAAAAAATCATTAAAAAAAAATCTAAAAAACAAGAACCAAAAGAAAAGCCAACAGCAACAATCAACAACTTGTTTAGCACTTGCCAGTTAAAGCAGCCAGGGAGAGGCAGTCAGTCATGAAGATTGAAGTGCTAGAACCAGTGGCTTTGCTGCATGACTGATAGATAGGTAGACCCACTCACAAGTCCAAGAGACAGACGAAATTCACTTGCTTTAAGGTGATTTTTCTTAAGAGAGTTGATTATTCTTGTTGTGGGCTAAAGCTGCTCTAAAGTTTGGTACTTTATTTAGCATAACAATACGAGTTAGATTTAGGAAAAAGATTGACAAAAAGAAAAGTTTCAATGAAAATACAAGTGACAGAAAACAGAACTTCAAACCAAAAATAAAATTTAAGAAAACATTAAATTGAAGATGGGCAAAAATTTCTATAGAAAAGATGATGATGACATAATATAGGCAAGATTTTTTGTAGAAAAAATGATAATAAAAAATTTTTTTCATTGAAAAAAATGATAGATAATTTTTTCTATAGAAAAAATGACGTTAAGGCAATTTTTCTATAGAAAAAATGACGTTAAGGCAATTTTTCTATAGAAAAAATGACGTTAAGGCAATTTTTCTATAGAAAAAATGACGTTAAGGCAATTTTTCTATAGAAAAAATGACGTTAAGGCAATTTTTCTATAGAAAAAATGACTTTAAGGCAATTTTTCTATAGAAAAAATGACGTTAAGGCAATTTTTCTATAGAAAAAATGACGTTAAGGCAATTTTTCTATAGAAAAAATGACGTTAAGGCAATTTTTTATAGAAAAAATGACGTTAAGGCAATTTTTCTATAGAAAAAATGACGTTAAGGCAATTTTTCTATAGAAAAAATGACGTTAAGGCAATTTTTCTATAGAAAAAATGACGTTAAGGCAATTTTTCTATAGAAAAAATGACGTTAAGGCAATTTTTCTATAGAAAAAATGACGTTAAGGCAATTTTTCTATAGAAAAAATGACGTTAAGGCAATTTTTCTATAGAAAAAATGACGTTAAGGCAATTTTTCTATAGAAAAAATGACGTTAAGGCAATTTTTCTATAGAAAAAATGACGTTAAGGCAATTTTTCTATAGAAAAAATGACGTTAAGGCAATTTTTCTATAGAAAAAATGACGTTAAGGCAATTTTTCTATAGAAAAAATGACGTTAAGGCAATTTTTCTATAGAAAAAATGACGTTAAGGCAATTTTTCTATAGAAAAAATGACGTTAAGGCAATTTTTCTATAGAAAAAATGACGTTAAGGCAATTTTTCTATAGAAAAAATGACGTTAAGGCAATTTTTCTATAGAAAAAATGACGTTAAGGCAATTTTTCTATAGAAAAAATGACGTTAAGGCAATTTTTCTATAGAAAAAATGACGTTAAGGCAATTTTTCTATAGAAAAAATGACGTTAAGGCAATTTTTCTATAGAAAAAATGACGTTAAGGCAATTTTTCTATAGAAAAAATGACGTTAAGGCAATTTTTCTATAGAAAAAATGACGTTAAGGCAATTTTTCTATAGAAAGAATTACGTTTTTCTATAGAAAATGTGACAGACAAATTTTTTTATAGAAAAAATGACGATAGGCAAATTAAAAAAAAAAAATACAAAGGCATATCGAATCGCAAGAGGCAAAGAGAAGCAGATGAAATTTCGCAGTTAGAAAGGCCACCTAACATACTTTTATATGATTTATGCTTATTCCGAAAAATAGCGGATCTTAAAAGATCTTGTGATTTTAATATAACTACCTCTGCAAAAAAGTATGAAAATTTTTAAAATTACATTCAGACTAGACAAAGACAAAAACAAAGAATAATATATATGAACTGATAATAGGATTTAGAAAAATTAAATGAAGTTTTCCTTTAAATGGCTCCCATTTGTCTTAGTTTTTTTTGAGAAAATTGCTTTACTCTTCCCAATAATGAAACAAAATTTCTAAAATCTCTGTTTCTATACCAAAACGAAAAGAAAAACTTCTATACATTTTTAATGTCTAAACAACATCTGTTTTTTTGATTTTAATCCCAAAGCAGCTGAATGAATAAAAAACAAAGTTTTTATCACTTTTGAATTTTAATAGTTTTAAGTTTTTCATTTTTCTCATTTTCTTGGCTACTCCGTTAACCATAAAAGTTAAGGGGGAAAAATCAATCTTTATTTATTTATCTATAGACGACCAAGATACAAGTAAATATTTGGTAACTTTTCATTTATTTTTCCCTTAGATTTTTGTTGTTCTTCTTTCATTTCTTACACTTTATTTAATCTTTTTATACTTTCAATGTTGCCAATACAATCAGTCTTAATCCCTATTGTCTGTATTAAAGACTCTCCAAAGACTTTTAACTAACACTTTTTGTTGTTTTTGTTGTTGTTTTTTTTTCTGTTGGTAGTTTAGGAATCTTTTGTTGTTTGAGTCTAAGGAAAGCTGCAGCTACTGGCCATCTAGGAAACAAAAAGTTTTCTTGTATTAGTTTTGAATGTGAAGAATTTTTAAGTTAAAAGAACATTTGGGTTGGCTCTTCGAAAAAGTTTAAATTTACTTAGTTTTTATGCATTTGTTTGGAAAAAAGTTTCGAAATAAGAAAAGAAAATTTAATTTTTGGAAAAGAGGAGATATCTTTAGTTTAAAGTGAAAATTAAGCCAAAGAAATAAAAAACTTGCTAAGTGAAATAATATTCGAGGAAACTAAGTTCTTACTAAAAAAACATATGAGGGTCAAGAGTATATTTTAAATTATTGTCAATTTAGTTTTATGTAGAAATCTTGAAACTTTTCTACAGAAAACTAGTCACCGTGACTATAGAAAAACATCGTTCGATTTTTTGAATTCTAACTTTAGTTATGTCCTGATATGTCTAAAATAACATAATATTTTCAACATTTTCATGCTTTTTTTAATGTAGTTCTATTTAAAGTCCCATTTCTTTTAAACTCCGCAATATTTCAAAATACGCTTTCATTATTTAGTAGAATATTGTGAGATCTTTATACCTGAAAAATCATATCTGCAGCGCCATGCTTTTTGCGATGATTTTGCCTTTGTATAGCCAGCATGTGGTTTTTGAAATCATTAAATTTCTTCAAGTGCAATTGTATAAGAATTCCTAGAACTTCTAAACTTCGTAATCTTTCGAAATCAGCTTTTTGTGAGTAAAAGACAATAATGTACTCATGATGTGTAAAGAAACTTGCTTGCAGCGCTTTGCCCCTTTCTATGAAATTTAACTATATCCCTACAAACCTACTTCAAATATTTTTGTTCTAAATTTTATATATTAAGTTCTAAGGCTCTAAAACCGGAGTAGAACTTTCAAGCTCCCATATATTTTGATTAACGAACTCTATTTAAGTTAAGTAAATTAAGTAAATTAAGTAATCTTCATGATATGTTTCTGGTAGTGCAATTTATTATATATCTTACGAAGAAGATATAAGATTTTATAAGACTTTTTCCCAATAAAGTTGTTTTAAAATCATTATAACTTTTAAGATCCGCTTTATTTTTGAACGAGTTTTGTGTAATTTAAGACTCATGATGTAGTCTTAGCAGCAAAGTAAAATCTTTTGCCCTATTCTGCGCCTTCTGATAAAAATTTAACAAAATTTCCAAATAAAAAAATTTATATATATTTTATATGAAATATTCATTTCAACTTTTTTTTTTTTTGAATATATAAAATTTTATAAGATTTTTTCCCAATAAAGTTGTTTTTAAATCCTTATAACTTTTAAAATCCGCTATATTTATAAACGAGCTTTAAGTGTTATAAGACTCATGATGTTATCAAAGTAAAATCTTTTGCTCAAATCTGCCCCTTTGAAAAAAATTTAACAATATTAAAAAAAAAAATTATATATATTTTATATGATTTTTTATTTTTAATTAAATTCTTAATACAGTAAAAACTCTCTAGACGGACACTCACTGTCGCGTTTTTGTTTTCTGTCCATTTATAAAAGGTGTTTGCTTAAAAATGGTAGAGACTTATTATTTTTGTTATTGCGGTTCTACAGGATTTGTCCAGTTGTTGGAGGTGTTCGGTTAAGTGAGGTTTTCGCTAGGAGAGATTTGACTGTACAGGATCAAATGATTGGCATAAATTGGCCTCTTTATACTATAGGAAAATTATTTGCGCTTTTTTGCCCTTTTGTGATAAAAATTGAACTAGTTTACCATAAACATTTTCTAAAAACAATTTATAATGATTTTTCCTCAATGTATTTCGGAACAAATTTCGAAATTACTTTTAGGATCCTTCAGCTTTTGAAACGAGCTTAAGGTATGTCAAATCCTAAGATGTAGTCTCTATACCAAAGTAAAATTGTCTGCGCTTCTTTGCCCCTAGTGATGAAAATTGATCTAGTCTGCTATAAACAATTTTTTAAAAACTATTTATTATGATTTTATCTCAATGTATTTTGGAATAAATTCTCAAAACTTCTAAGTTACGCCATCTTCCGAAATTTGCTTAAGGCATATCAAAGTCCATTATGTAAGCCTAATATCTAGAGAAATTCATCTGCATCGCTTTGCCCTTTTCATCAATTTTATTAAATTTTATAAAAAAAAATATAAAAAAATATTTTCATAATTTTTTTCAATGCTAACGTTTTAAAATCAAACAAACTCCAAGTAAGGAGAAAAGGGGTTAAAACTCTGCGAAAATAGCGTTACGTAATATGTGAACAGCCCCTAACTACAGAATTGGATTTAGTATAAGTCCCAGAGATAATTCATTTTCCCTGCTCTTTCTGATAAAATTTGAACAATTAATAGAAGATACTAAATAAAAGATTTTATATAATTTTTTCTATGTATTTTTTTTTTAAATTACCAAAACTTCTTAGTTACGCAGTCTTTCGAAATGAAAAGAAAGATATGGCAAAAAAGAATATATGGTCTTTACATCAAGAGAAATTCATTTGCATCGTTTTGCGTTTCTCGACAAATTAAGCTATATTTTTTACCAACAATATTTTTTTTTCAAAAATTTTTTGTATGATTAATTTCAAAGTGATCGTATTTAAATCCTCAAAACTTTTAAATTCTATCACATTTCGATATGGACTAAAGACATAATATAGCAGATTTTAAGGACTTAATATGAGGAAAATATCATCTGCAGCGCTGTGCCTTTTTCTAACAAAATTAAGCAACAATCCTAACAAATTATTTTAAATACAATTAATAGAAATATTTAGCTCTAATAAGTCAATATCGTAAACGTATTTATTTTTCTTTTCACAAAAAAATCTTAAAGAACATTAACTACAAATTTTCAAGGATATTTTCATTAATTGCATTTCATTATTATTACTTTTCACTTCATTTCATAATTACACTTCTCCCCGAGAAACTTGAAAATCTCAAGAAAATTCCCCCTTAAAGAACAAAAAATTTTTTTCTATTTGTAATCCAACAAAACAATCATGGCAATTCCCAGCTAAACTTGAAAATTATTTTTAATTAATACGAATTTCAGGCAAAAAGTAAAAATTCTGAAGCAAAATGTTTTGAGAAAAAATTGAAATAATAAGTAATAAACAACTTTTTGTTTTTGCTAAATTCTTACAAAGTTTTTTTCTACTTTCTTTTCAGTATTTGTACTGATGATTATTTCCAGTTGGTTTTCATTTGTTGAAACTATTGTTGTTTCAGTTATTAAGTCCTTTGATTTAATAAGTTTTCCTTTTTTTAGAAAAAGAAAAAAATTCTTATTTTTTTAACAAAATAATTACAAAAATCTAGAACAATAAACTTTAAGAGGGTAGGAATAATAGGGAGGAGAAAAAAAGTTAAAGTTTTATTTTTTTGTATATTTTATTTTAATATAAAATTTCAGTTGTGTTTTACTGTTATTATTGTTGCTGCTGTTGCAGCATTTGTTGTTTTTATAAAGTTTTTTTTTTTGTCGGTCATTCATTCCCCAACTCGACTCAGTTGCACAAGTTTTGTTGCTGAAGTTTTTAAACAGTTTTTATTTATACACAACAATTTTTTTCGTAGAATATCGTTGCAATTTTTGAAGTTGAGTAAATAAATAAATGAATGAGTTGTAGTGACCACTACTACTATAAACTACCCAATGCACACACATACACAAATGCAGGTTTAACAAAGTTTCCCACACTCAAATATTAACAGTAAAGCCTTGATATATGCAATGAAACTCAAAAAACTATGCTCATATAAAAATAGTTAAGTTACTTATGCTTTTGTTTATTGAAAGCCGTAAAACAAAGTTTTTTTTAACGAAATTTTCTATATCGAGGTGCCACTGTCCCAACTTGTATAATGAACAACAATCATAATAAATGAGTAAACAACACGTTAAACATAAACACGACTACGAACGGAAAACTATTCTCTTGCTAAAAAAACAGTAGTCGAGCTATTATACTTCATTTGCAATAATTTTCATTTTTTTTTTTTATTACAATTTGCCAGCAACAGCTCCAGTAAAACATGAACAAAAACAAAATCAAAAAAAAATAAAAATTAAACTCATAATTATGTTGCGTATTTATACGAAGTGTAATATGACTTTATTGTTTTAAATTATAAATTATTCTTGCACAAAACATTAACGGGGCAGTAAACAAAAAATGTGGCATGCCTTCATACCCTTAAACCCAATAGGAACAGTTTACGGTGCAAATATTTGAAATGGGAAGAATTTTGTAAATTCTTGCAACTAGGAAGTTTTTTTTTTTTTTTTTGAATAAGTTGAAGCTGGGAAGAGTTTTTTAGAGAAAAGCTAAAGGTGGGAAGAGTTTTCTATACAAAAGTTGAAGGTAATAATAGTTTTCTATGGAAAAGTTTAAGGTGTTAAGAGTTTTATATAAAATTTGAAGGTGGAAAGAGTTTCCTATAGAAGAAATGAAGGTGGGAAGAGTTTTCATATGAACGTTGAAGGTGGAAAGAGTTTTCTGTAGAAAAAATGATGGTGGGAAGAGTTTTCTATAGAAAATATGAAAGTTTTCTATACAAAAGTTGAAGGTGGGAAGAGTTTTCCTAAGGAAAAGTTGAGGGTAAGAAGAGTTTTCAATAGAAAAGTTGAGGGTAAGAAGAGTTTTCTATAGAAAAGTAGAGGGTAAGAAGAGTTTTATATAGAAAAGTTGAGGGTAAGAAGAGTTTTCCATAGAAACATTGAGGGTAAGAAGAGTTTTCTATAGAAAAGTTGAAGGTGGGAAGAGTTTTCTATAGAAAAGTTGAAGGTGGGAAGAGTTTTCTATAGAAAAGTTGAAGGTGGGAAGAGTTTTCTATAGAAAAGTTGAAGGTGGGAACAGTTTTCTATAGAAAAGTTGAAGGTGGGAAGAGTTTTCTATAGATGTTTTGCAGGTGGAAAAACTTTTTTATAAAAAAGTGGACGATAGATCTAGTTTTCTATATAAAAGTGGACGATAGATCTAGTTTTCTATATAAAAATGGACGATAGGCCTAGTTTTCTATAGAAACGTGGACGATAGGCCTAGTTTTCTATAGAAAAGTGGACGATAGGCCTAGTTTTCTATAGAAAAGTGGACGATAAGCCTAGTTTTCTATAGAAAAGTGGACGATAGGCCTAGTTTTCTATAGAAAAGTGGACGATAGGCCTAGTTTTCTATAGAAAAGTGGACGATAGGCCTAGTTTTCTATAGAAAAGTGGACGATAGGCCTAGTTTTCTATAGAAAAGTGGACGATAGGCCTAGTTTTCTATAGAAAAGTGGACGATAGGCCTAGTTTTCTATAGAAAAGTGGACGATAGGCCTAGTTTTCTATAGAAAAGTGGACGATAGGCCTAGTTTTCTATAGAAAAGTGGACGATAGGCCTAGTTTTCTATAGAAAAGTGGACGATAGGCCTAGTTTTCTATAGAAAAGTGGACGATAGGCCTAGTTTTCTATAGAAAAGTGGACGATAGGCCTAGTTTTCTATAGAAAAGTGGACGATAGGCCTAGTTTTCTATAGAAAAGTGGACGATAGGCCTAGTTTTCTATAGAAAAGTGGACGATAGGCCTAGTTTTCTATAGAAAAGTGGACGATAGGCCTAATTTTCTATAGAAAAGTGGACGATAGGCCTAGTTTTCTATAGAAAAGTGGACGATAGGCCTAGTTTTTTATAGAAAAGTGGACGATAGGCCTAATTTTCTATAGGAAAGTGGACGATAGGCCTAGTTTTCTATAGAAAAGTGGACGATAGGCCTATTTTTCTATATAAAAGTGGACGATAGGTCTAATTTTCTATAGAAAAGTGGACTATAGGCCTAGTTTTTTAAAGAAAAGTGGACTATAGGCCTAGTTTTCTATAGAAAAGTGGACTATAGGCCTAGTTTTCTATAGAAAGTAGACGCTAGGCCTAGGTATGTATTTAAAAGTTGAACTACGCTTAGTTTTCTAAAGAAAAGTAATGGCAGTGAGTAGTTTTCTATAGAAAACAAATAGATTTCAAATAGTATTTTTATATAATATGTTTTCATTTAAATCACATTTCATACAATTTTAGTAAAATGTCAAGTGTTGTTACATTTATAAAGCTTTAAAAGCCTGTCCTTACAAGATAAAACTAAACTAAGTCATAGATATACTTCTATCTATTTCCCGGAGAAAAATGCAATAAGATTGTTATGTTATAAGTATCTTTAGCATCTTTTAAGAACCAACTCAATCAAGGCTTTTATCACTTATGACGAGTGCATTCATTTCCTAAACACTTTCCTTATATTTTCCCCCCCATACAAACTGGCAGCAGGAATTGCTAATGTCCTTGCTTTAAACTAAAAGCATATTGACAGGCAGGGAGACATACTGACGGACAGACAGGCAGGCAGATACCTAATAACTAACAGAGAAAAATATGTTGAAATAAACGAATTTTAAAAGGATCCAGAGAAAAAGGAAGACAACAAACAAAATCAATTTTACAACAAAAAATCATACTTTGGTTTTCATTAAAACATTTCGATGTAAAAGCAGGCGACGAAAAAAAAACGTTAAATGTGAAAAGCTTTCTTTAGAAATTGAAAAAAATAACATGATTCCATTGTGACTATTGAAAAGGATATAAAGGAAAAAATCTAGAAAAACATAAAATGTTTGCTATATGATGATTGCTTTTGATACAATAACTGCCAATGAGAGACACTTCCGTTTCCAGTATTGCCTATGATGTTCATGACGACGACGATGATGATAGGCGATAGATGTTGTTGTAATTGAGCTCATGTTGTCAATGTGTTGCTGTTGTTGCCTTCACCATTATTTTGGTTGTTACAAACCAAAAACATAAGAAAACATGAAAATAAAATGGAAAATCTAAAAAAGAATCAACGTGAATTCAGGCAAGGCGCAAACTAACCAAATGACATTGTGCATACAAAATATTGAGAAAATTCCACAGAAAACAGTCAAAGCTTAAGCATAGAAAGAATCTATACGACATGACCATGACAAAGGAGGGACGTACCAGCGGACTAGCTGTTGGAATACAGTAAACAAAACCTTGATAACGACACTTACAGGGTTTCAAAAGAAATTCTGAAAAGCAAAGAAAACAAGGAAATGGCAACAACAAAAAAAGAAAATTGTTTAAAAAAATGCAATTTGCACATTGTACAAGTAACTGTCATTCAAAAGCGGCAACATTTTAAAAATGTACACAAAAAAAGAAATTTAAACAATAAAGCACAGTGGTTTAGAACACGAATTTTGAGGTTAAAATGTAAAAAGAATTTTTAAATATTTTACAAAAACTGAAGACAAGAAGTAATTTCTACAGAAAAATTGAAGATGGGAAGAGTTTTTATAAAAAAGTTTAAGCTGGAAAGAGTTTCCTATAGAAAATTAGAAGAAGGGAGGAGTTTTCTATAGAAAAGTTGAAGGTGGAAAGAGTTTTCTATAGAAAAGTTGAAGGCGGGAAGGGTTTTTTTATAGAAAAGTTCAAGGTGGGTAGAGTTTTCTATAGAAAACTTGAAGGTGAGAAGAGTTTTCTATAGAAAAGTTGAAGGTGAGAAAAGTTTTCTGAAGAAAAGTTGAAGGTTAAAAGAGTTTTCTATGAAAAAAATGAAGGTTGGAAAAGTTTTCTATAGAAAAGTTGAAGGTGGGAAGAGTTTACTATAGAAAAATTGAAGGTGGGAAGAATTTTCTATAAAAACGTTAAAAGTTGATAGAGTTTTCTTCAGAAAATTTGAAAGGGGGAAGAATTCTCTATAGAAAAGTTGAAGGTGGGAAGAGTTTCCTATAGAAAAAATGAAGGTGGGAAGAGTTTTCTATAGAAAAGTTGAAGGTGGGAAGAGTTTACTATAGAAAAATTGAAGGTGGGAAGAGTCTTCTATACAAACATTGAAGGTGGGAAGAGTTTTCTATATAAAAATTGAAGGTGGAAAGAGTTTTCTATAGAAAAGTTGAAGGTTAGAAAAGTTTTCTAAAGAAAAGTTGAATGTGGGTAAAGTTTTCTATAGAAAAGTTGAATGTGGGAAAAGTTTTCTATTGAAAAGTTAGAGGTGGGAAGAGTTTTCTATAGAAAAGTTGAAGGTGGGAAGAGTTTTCTATTGAAAAGTTTAAGGAGGGAAGAGTTTTCAATAAGAAAATTATAGTTTTCAATAAGAAAGTAAATGTTTTCTATAAGAAAGTTATAGAATAGGTGAAAATGGTAATACATTTTTATTTTAGACAAATAACGATGAGAACATTTTTCTATAGAAAACTTGAAGATGGGAAAAGTTTTCAAAAAAGTAAAAGTTGTTTTTTCTTAGAAAATTTGGAAATGGATAAAGTTTTTACAAAAAACTTTAGGGTGGAAAGAGTTTTGCACCGAAAAGTTTACTGTGGGTAGAGTTTTCTACAGAAAATAAGGTAAAAATTTACTTTCAAGAAGAAGTTTATAGCCACAGTGCTTCGCTAAATATTGTCAGAACAGCAACATAAAGGCAGGAGACAGTAAAATTGTAAAGAAAACAGCCAAGCAAAAAGGGGAAAGAAAAATGACGAAAAACAAGTAAATTGGAAATTCAATTTGCAAATACCACAACACGTTAAAATCCCATGCTCCAGTGATACCATGAATTTGTAATAAAATGAAATAAAAATTAACAACAAACAGCCGAACCAGCAGCAACAGCAATTGAAATTGCAAAATGTTGCACATTGAAATCCTCCTCTTGCAGCTCTTCAGCCCTCCCCCAACCATTCGACCATTTGTGACAGCCAGAAATAAAAAGTATTTTTCATTCATAAACAGTTAACAACCATTACAAAAGTATGTACTTGGGTCTAGGTTTCAGATTAAAAGCAAACAACAGCAACAATTACTTGAGAAAAAAGCAGCAGAAAAGCAGGGAAAACTACACCAGCAGCAACATGGAAAATAAAATAATCAACATACATTTTGACCTTGCCATACATACGAATATGGCTATGGCTACGGCTGTTGCTGCTGCTGCTGCATTACACAATGACAACAACAATATCAACAATAAATAAACAAAAAAAAAAGTAAAAAACAAAAAATGGGAAAAAGTTTTAAAAAAATACTTTTTAATGTCATCCACTAGTCAACTCAACTGTTTTGTTGCACGGCACTACTGCACAGTGCTGCTATGAGTTTATTTCGTTTGCCACCCACCCGTTTTAATGTTGTGGCCGCAACAGGGTGTCTCATTAAAAAAACATACTGTTTCTTTTATAGACATGTCAAAAACAGAAAGAGATCATAGAGAGAGACATAACTAAAGAAAGAAATAAAGAAAAAGACTGATTATTAAGTGGATTATTTTAAAAGGGCGATGAGGAAGGGCAGGGGAAAGCAGTAAATGGTTATTAAGGCACTTAGTTGAAGTTCTAGCTTTTTCTTTAAATTTAAAAGTTTAAAGCTGAAGCTAATATTCAAATTACTTTTGACCATTAAAATAAGGAAGAGCTTCTCTAGAAAAGTTGAAGGTGGGGAGAATTTTCTATAGAAAAGTTGAAGGTGGGAAGAGTTTTCTATAGAAAAGTTGAAGGTGGGAAGAGTTTTCTATAGAAAAGTTGAAGGTAGGAAAAGTTTTCTATAGAAAAGTCGAAGGTGGGAAGAGTTTTCTATAGAAAAGTTGAAGGTGGGAAGAATTTTCTATAGAAAAGTTGAAGGTGGGAAGAGTTTTCTATAGGAAAGTTAAAGATGGTAAGAGTTTTCTATAGAAAAGTTGAAGGTGGGAAGAGTTTTCTATAGAAAAGTTGAAGGTAGGAAAAATTTGCTATAGAAAAGTTGAATCTAAGAAAACTTTTCTTTAGAACAGTTGAAGGTGGACAGAGTTTTCTTTAGAAAGGTTGAAGGTGTGAAGAGTTTTCTATAGAAAAGTTAAAGGTGGGAAGAGTTTTTTATAGAAAAGTTGTAGTCATTGTAAAAATGCAAATCATGTTAAGAATGCATGTCATGGTAAAAAAGCAAGTCAAGTCACAGTAAAAATGCAAGTCATGTTAAAAATGGAGGTCATTGTAAAAATGCAAGTCATGATAAAAATGCAAGTCATTTCAAAAATGCAAGTCATGGTAAAAATTCAAGGCTTGGTAAAAATGCAAGTCATGTTAAAGATGGAGGTCATAATAAAAATGCAAGTCATTATAAAAATGCAAGTCATGTTAAAAATGCAAGTCATGGTATAAATGCAAGTCATTGTAAAAATACAAGTCATTGTAAAAATGCAAGTCATGGTAAAAATGCAAGTCATGGTATAAATGCAAGTCATTGTAAAAATGCAAGTCATGTTAAAAATGCAAGTCATGGTTAAAATGCAAGTCATTGTAAAAATACAAGTCATTGTAAAAATACAAGTCATTGTATAAATACAAGTCATTGTAAAAATGCAAGTCATTGTAAAAACACAAGTCATTGTAAAAATACAAGTCATTGTAAAAACACAAGTCATTGTAAAAATATAAGTCATTGTAAAAATGCAAGTCATGTTAAAAATGTAAGTCATGGTATAAATGCAAGTCATTGTAAAAATACAAGTCATTGTAAAAATACAAGTCATTGTAAAAACACAAGTCATTGTAAAAATGCAAGTCATGTTAAAAATGCAAGTCATGGTATAAATGCAAGTCATGTTAAAAATGCAAGTCATGGTATAAATGCAAGTCATTGTATAAATACAAGTCATTGTAAAAATGCAAGTCATTGTAAAAACACAAGTCATTGTAAAAATACAAGTCATTGTAAAAACACAAGTCATTGTAAAAATATAAGTCATTGTAAAAATGCAAGTCATGTTAAAAATGTAAGTCATGGTATAAATGCAAGTCATTGTAAAAATACAAGTCATTGTAAAAATACAAGTCATTGTAAAAACACAAGTCATTGTAAAACTGCAAGTCATGTTAAAAATGCAAGTCATGGTATAAATGCAAGTCATTGTAAAAATACAAGTCATTGTAAAAATACAAGTCATTGTAAAAATGCAAGTCATGGTAAAAATGCAAGTCATGGTAAAAATACAAGTCATTGTAGAAATGTGAGGCTCTATGCTCCACTGGGAGTCAGGATAACAGAAATAGAAATGCAAGTCGTAACAAAAATGCAAGAAATGTACATGTAACTTTTTTTTACATTTTTATGTAAAAAACTCGACAACCGTTAACCATATGAAAAAATTGTCTTACCAAGGCTTAAAAAATCTGTCGGTGTTTCTTTCAACGAATTTAGATAAGCCATTCTCAAGATATGATAAAATCAATGGAAAAACCTCTGTAAAAATTCGAAATTATAGAAAAAAAAATTTTAAATCGTATACATAGAATTAAAAATTGTGGGTGTTATTGTAATTAGGGTCCATAACACTTCGAAATTAAATAGTTAGACTTCAAAGCAATTTCTCTTGTTGACCAGTATTTTCAGTACATCCACAGACATAATCTTTTTTGGAATAGTAACTGTCACATCCAAAGAACTAGAGCCACGTTTGAATGCAAACTTTATAGGTGACCTCATATTTTGATAACTGGACTTGGTGGACGGAAAGCCAGATATCTGTTCATCCCTCCCCTATCTAAAACCATTCCAAAGTCTTCAAATCAGATTTTCCTATACAACATCACCCTGTGAGAACTTTTTAAACCAAAAAGAATAAAAAAAACACTGTAAAAATTAAAACCGAATCAACAACCACTAGAACTTTTATTGTATAATAATAAAAATCTCGAAACAAAAAGTAGTAGCAGTTTTCCGTCAACTAAAAAAACTGGGTAAAAAAATGTTGCTACTTTAGCGACAAAAAAAAACCGTTCGCAGAAAATTGCTGTAATACAATTCGAGTGACAAATTTGATTAAATTTCACACAAAAACAAGTCAAGAACAGCAGCAAAACTATTTATGTATAAACTCGTAACTGCGGCACAATAGGAAACATTTTAAAAAACAAATTTTTTTAAACAAAAAAATTGTTTATTAACTTTTGCGAGGAAGAGAAAAAAAGTTAAACTGACACTGTAAATGTTCTTCACTCAAAATTTCATTAACTTTGATATGTTTTAATGTTATTCCAACGAGATTGTTTTACTTTTTAATAGGGTTTACTTTTTGCTCTCGCTCTCTGTTGCTGAGTGGCAAAAAGAGTCAGTTGGGTAAACAGAGTTTAAACGAAGTTTAAGTGGAAGGTATCACAATTTGTTGTTTTTAAGTTTATTCAATTTAATATTTCTACTTTATTCAATTTAATATTTCTACTACAAGGCCTTCAATGTCATTTTAATTTTCACTCCAGGGGTTAAACTTAAATTTGTAAGAGTCTTTAAGCATCTGATATTGCATCCACGAAAACTCCTTAAATTACAAGCTTCTCGCAATTAAGTTTTATGCGAAAAAATATTAAAAAACGAAATTGAAAAACGTGTCAAATGAAAGCAAGTCATATGAACTGCAAACCCATTAAAATGTGCACATTTTGTCATAAATATCATAAATATAGAAAAAAAAACTTTCGAGCTAAACAAAATTCATGCTTGTTGGCTTTCATAAGTGAAAAGGCCAGGCAGGATACAAACAACAAACAAACAAGGCAACAAACAAGGACCCTGACTTTTATTGTAATATTTTCATGTTTTCATATTGTTTTATGTTGTGTTAGGGCCCAACACTTGTAAAAAGGTAACAAGCGTAACGCGAAGCAGGAGAAACGACAACTTTTGCCACTAGAGTCTCTTTAATAAATGATAAATAGCTAAAAGCGGGTAATAAATAGTTAAATATGAGTTAAAGGGAAAAAGATTTTTATTATTTCACTTAAAAAGATGAAATTAAAAGAGGTTTTATTAAAGCTGGCAAGAGCTTAAAGCTCAAGAATTTAGTAAAAGGTAAAAATAAAGAAAACTTATCTTAAAAAGGTTTCAGGTTTTCTATAAAAAAAAATGACGAAGTTTCAGATTTTCTATAGAAAAAATGATGAAAGGACAGATTTTCTATAGAAAAAATGACTAAAGGTCAGATTTTCTATAGAAAAATTGACTAAAGGTCAGATTTTCTATAGAAAAAATGACGAAAGGTCAGATTTTCTATAGAAAAAATGAGGAAAGGTCAGATTTTCTATAGAAAAAATGACGAAAGGTCAGGTTTTCTATAGAAAAAATGACGAAGGGTCAGATTTTCTACAGAAAAAATGACGAAAGGTCAGATTTTCTATAGAAAAAATGACGAAGGGTCAGATTTTCTATAGAAAAAATGACGAAAGGTCAGATTTTCTATAGAAAAAATGAGGAAAGGTCAGGTTTTCTATAAAAGAAAATGACAAAAGGTCAGATTTTCTATAGAAAAAACTGACGAATGTTTAGATTTTCTATAGAAAAAATTACGAAAGATCAGATTTTCTATAGAAAAAATGAGGAAAGGTCAGATTTTCTATAGAAAAAATGAGGAAAGGTCACATTTTCTATAGAAAAAATGAAGAAAGTTCAGATTTTTATAGAAAAAATAACGAATAGACAGATTTTGTACAGACAAAATGACTAAAGGTTACATTTTCTATAGAAAAAATGACGAAAGGTCAGATTTTCTATAGAAAAAATGATGAAGGGTCAGATTTTCTATAGAAAAAATTACGAAAGGTCAGATTTTCTACAGAAAAAATGACTAAAGGTCAGATTTTCTATCAAAAAAATGACTAAAGGTCAGATTTTCTATAGAAAAAATGACGAAGGGTCAGATTTTCTATAGAAAAAATGACGAAAGGTCAGATTTTCTATAGAAAAAATGACTAAAGGTCAGATTTTCTATCAAAAAAATGACTAAAGGTCAGATTTTCTATAGAAAAAATGACGAAAGGTCAGATTTTCTATAGAAAAAATGACGAAAGGTCAGATTTTCTATAGAAACAATTACGAAGGGTCAGATTTTCTATAGAAAAAATGACGAAAGGTCAGATTTTCTATAGAAAAAATGACTAAAGGTCAGATTTTCTATCAAAAAAATGACTAAAGGTCAGATTTTCTATAGAAAAAATGACGAAAGGTCAGATTTTCTATAGAAAAAATGATGAAGGGTCAGATTTTCTATAGAAAAAATTACGAAAGGTCAGATTTTCCATAGAAAAAATGACGAAAGGTCAGATTTTCTGTCGAAAAAATGAAGATAGGTCATATTTTCTTAGAAAAAATAACGATAGGTCATATTTTCTATAGCAAAAATTACGATAGATCATATTTTCTATAGAAAAAATGACGATAGGTCATATTTTCTATAGAAAAAATGACGATAGTTGAGATTTTCTAAAGAAAAAGTGACGATAGGTAAGATTTTCTTTAGGAAACAATTACGAAAAAGTTACGATAGGTCAGAGTTTCTATAGAAAAAGTGACGATAGGTTAAAGTTTTTAGTCAAAGTCTTTTGATAGAAAGTTTTAGGAAATGATAATACCATATTTGTCGGTATTGTTTTAATATTTTTTTCTTTGATGGCAATTATGTACTTTTTCTCATTAAAAACTTGACAGTTTTGCCCATAAAACCTAAATTTTCTCATTAGAAACAATTTAGCAACAAAGAATTATTATTGCTTTTTTTGCCTAAATGATAATATCTCCATAACTTTACTACAGACTTTGAACAAAAACTAGCTAAAGTCAATGACAGCTTTTAATATTTATTTACTCATAATAATATTGACTGTGTAAAAAATAAATATAAACTAAGTCAAAAAAAAACTTTTAGAATGCAAAAAAAAAGGTTTAACATTTTAAATATTTACACATATTTTACACTTTTAAATGAGAAAAACTAATACGAAAAAGTCATAAAATTTCCACATATTTACTGACATATTTTTCTAAAATGAACAAAAAAAGTCATCAAAAGTCTGGGAAAATAAAAACACACAAATACTCACTCTCGTTTATATCTCAAAATGGGTTAAAAAAACAACAAAACATCGATTGTCAACATTCTCATACAACCGTAAGTTTGTATGAGAGAGTGGGTGTAGTTGCTTGTTTCTACTTCCAGTTGTAGCATAATTTTAGGTGCTTTATATTTGTGTGCGTTTGAAAAAAGCGTTTAACTTTATGGAAAATCTAATAAAATTTGTTATTTATATTAAAGTTTTTTGTAGCGAAAAGAGAATGAATTTGGTTTAAAATATTAGGTTGTGGCTTTTTTTATTTTATATTTATTACAATTACCATGAAAAAGTGTTAGTGTTAAATATATTCAGAAATAAAAAAAATAGTTAAATTGTCTAAACTAAAGCCATTAAATCCTAACAAAGTATCATACGTAGTAAATTCATTTGAAGGGATTATTTAGACGAAATAAACACTTACTTATTTCAGGTGATTAAATGAAGGTTTATAGTTTCGGTTATGAAATGAAAAACATTAAAAGTTTGGAAAAACCGACATGTGTTAATACTTTTTTAAGGCTATTGCTGTTAGTGACATGAGTTTTTAATTAAAAATTTAGGTTAATTTTATATATATAGATACAGAAAGTATTAAAGTGTTGCTATATAAAATATGTTTAAGCTAATGTCATTTTTGTTCTAATCTAGAAAAGCTGAAAAACCGTAATTTTTTCTATATAAAGCCTAACCTATCGTCATTTTTTTTCTATAGAAAACCTGACCGATCGTCATTTTTTCTATAGAAAACCTGACCTATCGTCATTTTTTCTATAGAAAACCTGACCTATTGTCATTTTTTCTATAGAAAATTGGACCTATCGTCATTTTTTGTACAGAAAACCTTACTTATCGTCATTTTTTCTATAGAAAACCTGACTCATCGTCATTTTTTCTATAGAAAACCTGACTTATCGTCATTTTTTCTATAGAAAACCTGACTTATCGTCATTTTTTCTATAGAAAACCTGACTTATCGTCATTTTGCTATAGAAAACCTGACCTATCGTCAGTTTTTCTATAGAAAACCTGACCTATCGTCAGTTTTTCTATAGAAAACCTGACCTATCGTCAGTTTTTCTATAGAAAACCTGACCTATCATCAGTTTTTCTATAGAAAACCTGATTTATCGTCATTTTTTCTATAGAAAATCTGACTTATCGTCATTTTTGCTATAGAAAACCTGACTTATCGTCATTTTTTTATAGAAACCTGACTTATCGTCAATTTTTCTATAGAAAACCTGACTTATCGTCATTATTTCTATAGAAAATCTGACTTATCGTAATTTTTCTATAGAAAACCTGACCTTTCGTCATTTTTTCTATAGAAAACCTGACCTATGTTAATTTTTTCTATAGAAAACCCAACATATCATATTTTTTTCTATAGAAACCCCGACCTATAATCATTTTGTCTATAGAAAACCTGACCTTTCACCATTTTTTCTATAGAAAACCTGACCTTTCACCATTTTTTCTGTAGAAAACCGACGACATGTCATCATGTTTTCTATAGAAAATCCGACCTATCGTCATTTTTTTGTATAGAAAACCTGACCTATCGTACTTTTTTTATAGAAAGCCTGACCTATCGTCATTTTTATGTAGAAAATTTAGTCTATGTTCATTTTTTATAGAAAGGTCAGAACCTGTTGTCATATTTTTTATAAAAAAATTTAAGTTAAATCTAATTCAAACTTAAGGAAAATTCCAAAGAAGTTTTCTTTTGATTTCTTTTTCATTTTATTACTAATTTATTCCTGTGTTTTCTCATTTTTTAACAATTTATGTTAAAGTTGATTTTAATATCAATTAGTCAATCAAATAACCATAAATTCATTTCAAAAACATACACACACACACACACACTACCAGACAAACCCACACCCATACTTAAGCGAAAATAAATAGGAAAAACGCTTAAAGTTTTCTCATAAAAACCCAAATAAAATATGAAAAGTTTTTCCAAGTTTTTTCTCTTTTGGATCCGGAGTTTTATAAATGCGTGTGTGTGTGTGTGTGTTTTTATTTTTATCGTTGTTGGGAGCATAAAAGTTATGTTTGCTTTCAAACATGTTTCTTATTTCTTTAGTTAAGTTCGAACGTTCGAATCAGACAGACAGACAGACAGACAGACTAAGGGGAATTTTCGTCTTTTTTTATTTAATGGCAAAAATACATTAAATAAAAATTTATTTAAATTTTTAAAAATGCAAAAATATCATTTGGAAAATTGTAGCAAATAAGTTAAAAAAGAAATAAATTGATTGTTAAAAACCCCCTTAAAACAAGAAAAAGTATTGAAATTCTTTAGGAGAAGATATTAGAGAAGGGTTGGCTATAATGGGTGACATGAGGGGTATAATACAGAAAATTGTATAAATAATAAATTACATATTGAGTAGATATTTATTCATGTACAAGAAAAATGCTCTACATTTAATTCAACATCATCATGTAGAAATAAATTCACATAAATAAAAATAAAATATATAATAAATAAAAAAAATCTATAAAAATAATATTGTAGTGGCATTCGAAGAGTAAAAGTAATAAAAAGTTGTAGAATTTTTTATTTTATGGCAAAATGAAACTCCACAACAGCCACTGACTAATAGTTTTTACAATGAATTTCATATACAAATATATTTTCACATAAAAAAGTCTGTTTTTGTTTTAAAATACTTCTAATAGTTTGTTAAAGTAAATAAAAAATATTTTAAAACAAATAAATAAATATTGAAATTTGATTCATTTTTTTCATATCTTCCACGAAAAATAAAAATTGACACTGGACAAAGCAAATTTTTTAAAAGAAAAAATGATGAAAGCCCAAGTTTTCTAGTGAAAAAATTAAAAAAGGCCAATTTATCTATAAAAAAAAAGTAGAACATTTTTGAAATATTTCCTATCAAAAAGAGATTTTTGAAAAATTTCCGATATGAAAACAGGACATTTTTGAAAAATTTCCGGTATATAAATAGGAATTTTTTTTTAAATTTTCTATAAAAATATGAAATTTTAAAAAAATTTTTTATAAAAATAGGACATTTTGAAATATTTTCTATAAAAATAGGAAATTTTATAAAAATTTCCTATAAAAGTTTGAAATTTTATAAAAATTTCCTATAACAATATGAAATTTTATAAAAATTTCCTATAAAAATAGGAAATTTTTGAAAATTTTCTTATTAAAACAGGAAATTTTTAAAAATTTCCTATAAAAATAGGAAATTTTTGCAAAATTTCCTATCAAAATATGAAATTTTTGAAAAATTCCCAATAAAAATTGGAAATTTTTGAAAATTTCCTATAAAAATAGGAAATTTTTGAAAAATAGGAAATTTTTGAAAAATTTCCTATAAAAATAGGAAATTTTTTAAATTTCCTATAAAAATTGGAAATTTTTGAAAAATTTCCTTTAAAAATAGGAAATTTTTTAAAAATTTCCTACAAAAATAGTAAATTTTTGAAAAATTTCCTATAAAAATAGTAAATTTTTGAAAAATTTCCTATAAAAATAGTAAATTTTTGAAAAATTTCCTATAAAAATAGGAAATTTTTGAAAAATTTCCTATAAAAATAGGAAATTTTTAAAAAATTTCCTATAAAAATAGGAAATTTTTAAAAAATTTCCTATAAAAATAGAAAATTTTTGAAAAATTTCCTATAAAAATAGGAAATTTTTGAAAAATTTCCTATAAAAATAGGAAATTTTTGAAAAATTTCCTATAAAAATAGGAAATTTTTGAAAAATTTCTTATCTTAATAGGAAATTTTTGAAAAATTTTCTATAAGACTAGGAAATTTTTAAAAAATTTTCCTATAAAAATAGGAAAGTTTTGAAAAATTTGCTATAAAAATAGGAAATTTTTTAATAGTTTGCTATAAAAATAGAACATTTTTGAAAAATCAACTTTAGTTTATTTTTGAAAAATTCGCTATAAAATTTTTGAAAAATAAAATTTTTAAAAATATAAAGTCCATGGAACTTTAAAATTTATGCTTTTGTTTCAGTTATAAATTTATTTTCTAGCCATTAAATATTTTATGATATGTATAAAAAGAAAAACAGTCCTAAAATCTAAAAAACAGCAAAAAAGTATTAAAAAAGTAACATTTTAATAGTTTTATGGTCGTACGTTTTCTCTTAAAAACATTAAATAACTTTTAGCGTTTGTTTATGATTTTATGAGCCAGAGCCACAGGAACAAGGAAATAAAAAGAAAGTAAACAGGACAACAGTCCAAATTTTGAAAGCAAAATTGTGTTTGTTTAAAAACAAAAACAAGGAAACTAGAATTTTATGAAGAAGGCTAGTTATAGCCCCGGAAGGATAACTATTTTTCTTGGTTTTAAGGGCAATTTTAAGATAAAATGTTATATATATATCCTCATTATTTAAATTTCAAAAAATTTTCTTCAGAAGATTTTGGTCTTTTAAATTAAGCAACTCAAAGAAAGCCCCTAAAAATCAACTATGAAAATTACACTAAAAATCTCGTTATACAATATTAAACATGATGTTTTTTAATTAAAAAACATCATGTTGCAGCTGCACATTTTATGAGGCAACAATAAGCTACATAAAATACAATCTGGCTGCGTACGGAAAAAACTCTTTTGTTTTTAGCTCAACAAAATTTAAAGTAACATCAGCCCAACAATGAAAGCCAACAGTTTTACCACCAAAACAAAAAAAACAAAAAAAAAACGCACAAAGAAACAATGAAAACGAAAAACACAGCTTGAATGAAGGACGACGACGGCGACCAAAAAATGTCAGTCATTATTTCATTCATTCTAGCATAACAACGGCCTTAAGCAACCAACAGAAAAAGAACCCTATAATAATCTCTCATACCTCCTTCAATCTCTTTCAAAGTGAAAACAAAAAAGAAATGGCCGCATCCTACACAAACACTTATAATTTTGTACATTTATTTACACTTAAACACAACCATTTATACACTCGGTTTGAGTCTTTTGAAAACATACAAGTTTATTCATGTGTATGTGTTCATAACCATCCACACACATTGGGCCTGAAACTCATACCATCACCACATATGATTTTCACATTCCCTGACAAGTGTTCTATAGTCTGCGCTATCCTCTCACACCCCTCGCCCAAAAGTAAACTCTTGCATTTATTTTCAAGCTATAGCATTAAGTTGAAACTTTTCTTGTTGCTGGTGTTCATTTAATTTTAAAATAGAGTGTATTTGTATATATGAAAGTACAATCGTTTTCGTTTGAAGTTATTTTGCAAAATTTCGTTAAAAATCTCTTACCAAAACACAAAATTTTTAACAAATTTCCTTTGAAAATAGACAACTTTTTAAAAATTTCCTATAAAAGTAGACATTTTTTAAAAAATTTCCTATAAAAGCAGACATTTTTTAAAAAATTTAATACAAAAATAAAAAATTTTTGAAAAATTTCCTATAAAAATAGAAAATTTTTGAAAAATTTCCTATAAAAATAGAAAATTTTTGAAAAATTTCCTATAAAAATAGAAAATTTTTGAAAAATTTCCTATAAAAATAGAAAATTTTTGAAAAATTTCCTATAAAAATAGAAAATTTTTGAAAAATTTCCTATAAAAATAGAAAATTTTTGAAAAATTTCCTATAAAAATAGAAAATTTTTGAAAAATTTCCTATCAAAATAGAAAATTTTTGAAAAATTTCCTATAAAAATAGAAAATTTTTGAAAAATTTCCTATAAAAATAGAAAATTTTTGAAAAATTTCCTATAAAAATAGAAAATTTTTGAAAAATTTCTTATAAAAATAGAAAATTTTTGAAAAATTTCCTATAAAAATAGAAAATTTTTGAAAAATTTCCTATAAAAATAGAAAATTTTTGACAAATTTCCTATAAAAATAAAAAATTTTTGAAAAATTTCCTATAAAAATAGAAAATTTTTGAAAAATTTCCTATAAAAATAGAAAATTTTTGAAAAATTTCCTATAAAAATAGAAAATTTTTGAAAAATTTCCTATAAAAATAGAAAATTTTTGAAAAATTTCCTATAAAAATAGAAAATTTTTGAAAAATTTCCTATAAAAATAGAAAATTTTTGAAAAATTTTTGAAAAATTTTCTATAAAAATAGAAAATTTTTGAAAAATTTCCTATAAAAATAGAAAATTTTTGAAAAATTTTCTATAAAAATAGAAAATTTTTGAAAAATTTCCTATAAAAATAGAAAATTTTTGAAAAATTTTCCTATAAAAATAGAAAATTTTTGAAAAATTTCCTATAAAAATTGAAAATTTTTGAAAAATTTCCTATAAAAATAGAAAATTTTTGAAAAATTTCCTATAAAACTAGAAAATTTTTGAAAAATTTCCTATAAAACTAGAAAATTTTTGAAAAATTTCCTATAAAAATAGAAAATTTTTGATAAATTTCCTATAAAAATAGAAAATTTTTGAAAAATTTCCTATAAAAATAGAAAATTTTTGAAAAATTTCCTATAAAAATAGAAAATTTTTGAAAAATTTCCTATAAAAATAGAAAATTTTTGAAAAATATCCTATAAAATTGATTTTTTTTTAAATTTAAAATAATTTAATTTAATTTTTTAATTCTTTAGCCAATTTTGACTTCTCTGAAAAATTTTTTGTTGAGGCAAATTTATAGCAAAAATTTCTACTTTAATTTCCTTTTTTTTTCTATCAAATTTATCTATGTTTTCCCCTATTTCGTTTGTAAATTTTATTTTTAACACAATGGTTGTGGCTTTTTTTGTAAGAGCCCTTTGGCATTAATTTCATTTACAAATATCAATTTCATCAAAATATTTTTGTTACAAATTTTTTCTATGTTATTTTTCTCATTGCCCTGAAAACCTAAAAAGCAGACAAATAAAAAATTAAAATTTTAATCAATATCATTACAAATATGTATGTATTGCAAATTATTCACAAGATAACTGGGAAATTTATAGCATTTTTTATATATTTTTCTTGAAAAATTTTAATATTTATTAAAGAATTTTAATAAAAATGATTTGCTTTTATTTATAATTCAAATATTTAAGCATTTTTATTTCTATTAGGTCTTTTAAATTTTTTTTTTAAATTTCTTCTTAAATCCTTTTTCTTGTTTAAGAAATGTTTAAAAATTTTGTTGATTTTGATTATTTTTTTTATAATTTTTTCTTCTCCTTGCTCTAGAATCCTTTAGATTATCTTAAGAATGTCAACATACTTAAAGAAATTATTAAGACTTTATATGTATCCGTGTATGTATGTGTATGTTTGGGTTTGCTGAAAACTTGAGTAAAGAATTTTTTGTATATGAAATGTGGGTATAATCATCTTTATATTTAAGTTAGTAGTAAAACATCCTTTAATGTCCTCAATTCCCCTTCCCAACAAATATGTGAACATTTGGTTTTTCTATTTGAGTTGGAATTTTATTAGGAATTTTCTTCTACTTAATGATGCTCTAGTCATTGTCGTGTGCTGGCAAAAAAACGAGGTTTATAAAGTTCTTAAGTTTATAGAAAATTTTCCCAAAACTCCTTCACATCATGCTCACACTAGTCAGACAATATGAATGAAAAATCCTTTACACACATGCGAAATCTTGGAAAAATGCCTTAAATGTCAATTACTTTTGCCACCAACTACAACTACAACTACGACTTCAATGATTGTTAGTTAAGGACCTTTTTTCAAACAGAAACTTACAAGGACACATAAACTTTCGAGCACACATGTTCCGACATGTGTTTTAATTGTTTAGCATCAAACAATAAAAATTTTTAATCTACATTTTTCTAATGATCTCATACAACTATATAGACTTCCTTCTAGACATCCACAAAAACAAGAAGAATTATTTAGAGAAGACAGGCAATGAGCTGTAAAAGTTTTAAAAATTGAATGAAAAAAACAAGGACAAAAGGAAATTTACAGTGACGTATGAGTAATATTTAATTGATTTATGGCAATTATCATTAATCATACGAGTAGATAAACCAGAATACAATTTTCTTTTTTGAAAAATTTCCTATTTTTAAAGAAAATTTTTCAAAATTTTTCTATTTTCAAAGAAAATTTTCTATTTTTGTTGGAAATTTTTCATAAATTTTCTATTTTTTCCAGAAAATTTTTAAAAAATTTCTGATTTTTATATTCAAATATTTCTTATTTTTATTTGAATTTTTTCAAGAATTTCTTATTTTTATAAGAAATTTTTAAAGACTTCTTATTTTTATCGGAAATTTTTAAAAATTTTTTTATTTTTATAGGAAATTTTAAAAATTTTTTTCATTTTTATAAAAAATTTAAAAAAATTTCTCATTTTTATAGGAAATTTTTCAAAAATTTTCTATTTTTATAAGAAATTTTTCAAAAATTTTCTATTTTTATAAGAAATTTTTCAAAAATTTTCTATTTTTATAGGAAATTTTTCAAAATTTTTTTATTTTTATAGAAAATTTTTCAAAAATTTTCTAGTTTTATAGGAAATTTTTCAAAAATTTTCTATTTTTATAGGAAATTTTTCAAAAATTTTCTATTTTTATAGGAAATTTTTCAAAAATTTCCTATTTTTATAGGAAATTTTTCAAAAATTTCCTATTTTTGTAGGAAATTTTTCAAAAATTTCCTATTTTTGTAGGAAATTTTTCAAAAATTTCCTATTTTTCTAGGAAATTTTTCAAAAATTTCCTATTTTTATAGGAAATTTTTCAAAAATTTCCTATTTTAATGAAATTTTTTTAAAAATAAATATATTTAACAATAAATATATTATTTATAAAAAAAAAAATTGTTATTTTTATAGAAAACTTTTTAAAAATTTCTTAATTTTATAAGAATATTTCAAAATTTTTTTATTTGAATAGTAAATTTTTCAATAATTTCTTGTTTTTGTAGGAAATTTTTTAAAAATTTCTTGTTTTCATAGGAAATTTTTCAAAAACTTCTTATTTTTATAGGAAATTTTTAAAAAACTTCTTATGTGTATAGGAAATTTTTCAAAATTTTTTTATTTTTATACGAAATTTTTCAAAAATTTCTTATGGTTATAGGAAATTTTTTAAAAAATTTCTTGTTTATGGGAAATTTTTAAAAAATTTCTTATGTTTTTAAGAAATTATTCAATAATTTTTTATTTTTATATTAAGTTTTTAACAAATTTCTAATTTTTATATGAAATTTTTCAAAAATTTCTTTTTTTTTAGAAATTTTTCAAAAATTTTTTATTTTTATAGGAAGTTTTTGAAAAATGTCTTATTTTTATAGGTAATTTTTCAAAAATGTCTCATTTTCATAGGAAAATTTTAAAAAATTTCTTATTTTCATAAAAAATTTTTCAAAAATTTTTTATTTTTATAGGAAATTTTCAAAAAATTTTTATTTTTATAGGAAATTTTTTTAAAAATTTGTTATTTTTATAGAAGATTTTTAAAAATTTTTGATTTTTATAGCAAATTTTTCATAATTTTTAAAGGAAATTTTTCAAAAATTTCTTATTTTTATAAGAAATTTAGAAAAAAAACTATTTTTATAGGAAATTTATTAACTTATATAGAAAAATTTTCTCAAAATTTTGTCTGTGTGTATTTCCGGCAATAATTTTGTTGATTGTTTTCTCTTTTTAAAGGTTTTTGTCATTATTTGTGGTCTCCTAATACGAGTGCGTCTGTATGGCTGCCTAAATGTTGGGTTTAAGTGTATGTGTGCATTTAAATTTATTAATCCGGGCATGAATAAATCTAGTACTTAATTTATTATAACTAGTAATTATTGATAAAAGCTGTAGAAATAAAAAAAAGTCTATCATTTCATTATAACTATAACAACCATGAACAAATTTTCTCTATTTAATTTTAGCCAAAAATATTTATGAACTTATACCAACATAAATATGTACATATGTATTAATGCGAGTTAACAAATGGCTGAGGGTATATGTATGATAATTATGTATACATATGTACGATTATATTTCTCTAAGTGTATATGTATATAATAATTTTCCTATTAAATATTTTTCTAGTTAGATGATTATTTTCCACATCACTTGGTTTTGAAAATATTAATTTATGCCTTCATTATTATTATGGCGATAATGACAATGATAATAGCGATAATGATGACGATTATGAAAATGTTGGCAAAAATAATTTGAGTTTATGGTTTTTTTGTTTTCGAATCCTAAATTATTTTTATGTTGTGGGAAAAATGCTTATGTTTGGGATAATTGTTGGTCCTCATCTAAACATTTCATATGAGTTTCATATTAAAGAATTTTTATTAAAACATAAATTATTAGTTAGTCATGTGTCAAATAAATGATGGCATTGTCAATAAATATCAAGTGGTTGCTATGGCAGTTTTAGCAAAAATTAATTATCAAAAAGAATGAAAAATATATACAAAAAAAATCACCAAATTGACAAATTAAATAGAAATTTTGAAAAAAAAAATTGCGAAAATTTTTAGTTAAATTTACCGATTTTAGTAAATATGACAATTACAGCAGATTGGGGAAGAAAATTTTTCTGAAATTTCCTAAATTCTTATGGAAAATTTACCTAAATTTTCTATTCTTATATGAAATTTTGCAAAATTTCTATATTTTTTAAGAAAATTTTAGTAAAAGTACCACTTTTAAGACCTTTTGGTAAAATTTAAAAAAAAATTATTATTTTTTTTTTTTGTTTTCTAGAAATTTTTCAAAAATTTTACATTTTAATATGAAATCTTTCAAAAATGTTCTATTTTTTTTAGGAATTTTTGCAAAAATTTCTTATTTTTATAGGAAATTTTTCAAACATTTTTTATTTTTACAGGAAATTTTTCAAAAATTTCTTATTTTTAAAGGAAATTTTTTAAAAATTTCTTATTTTTGTAGGAATTTTTTCAAAATTTTCTAATTTTTATAGGAAAATTTTCAAAAATTTCTTATTTTTATAGGAAATTTTTCAAAAATTTCTTATTTTTATAGGAAATTTTTCAAAAATTTCTTATTTTTATAGGAAATTTTTCAAAAATTTCTTATTTTTATAGGAAATTTTTAAAAAATTTCTTATTTTTATAGGAAATTTTTCAAAAATTTCTTATTTTTATAGGAAATTTTTCAAAAATTTCTTATTTTTATAGGAAATTTTTCAAAATTTTTTTATTTTTATAGGAAATTTTTCAAAAATTTCTTATTTTTATAGGAAATTTTTCAAAAATTTCTTATTTTTATAGGAAATTTTTCAAAAATTTCTTATTTTTATGGGAAATTTTTCAAAAATTTCTTATTTTTATCGGAAAAATTTTCAAAAATTTTTTATTTTTATAAAAAAAAAATGGAAATTTAGGAAATTTTTCAATAATTTCTAATTTTTTGTAAGAAAATTTTCAAAAATTTCTTATTTTTATAGGAAATTTTTCAATAATTTCTAATTTTTATAGGAAATTTTTCAAAAATTTCTTATTTTTTATAGGAAATTTTTAAAAAATGTTCTATTTATATAGGAAATTTCTCAAAAATGTTATATTTTTATAGGAAATTTTTCAAAAATTTTCTATTTTTATACAAAATTTTTCAAATTTTTTTTATTTTTATAGGAAATTTTTTTTACTAATTTTCTTAATTTTATATGAAATTTTTCAAAAATTTTCTATTTTTATTGGAATTTTTTTAAAAATTTCTTATTTTTATAGATTTTTTTAATTCCTTATTTTTATGGAAATTTTTCAGAAATTTCTTATTTTTATAAGAAAATTTTCAAAAATTTCTTTTTTGTATAGGAAATTTTTCAAATATTTCTTATTTTTATAAAAAGATTTTTCAAAAATTTCTTATTTTTATGGGACATTTGTCAAAAATTTCTTATTTTAGATAGGAAATTTTTCAAATTTTTTTTTTATTTTTATAGCAAAAATTTCAAAAATTTCTTATTATAAGAGAAAATTTTTCAAAATTTTCTTATTTTTATAGAAAATTTTTTCAAAAATTTCTTATTTTTATAGGAAAATTTTCAAAAATTTCTTATTTTTATAGGAAAATTTTCAAAAATGTTCTATTTTGATAGGAAATTTTTTAAAAATTTCCTCTAAAAATATAAAATTTTTCAAAATTTTTTTATTTTTATAGGAAATTTTTTAAATATTTCTTAGTTTTATAGGAAAGTTTCCTCTTTAACAACCAATTGACTTCTATTTTAGCATTATTATTTCTTATTTTCTATACAATTAGTCAACGATTGCTTAAGCCTTAAACATTCTCAAATTACATTAATAACCTTCTTCAGTGAATGACTGACTCCAATTATAATTCCTAATCATTGACTTCCCCATTCTACCACTAAAATTCAAATAATCACCTAAAGATATTAACGGAAACAATAAATATAATGTTTAAGCTTTAATGGATTGAGGAGCATTCAATAAATATTAAGACACACAAACAGACACGCAAAATTCGAATTTCCACTAACACATTTACACAATGTAAAGCATAATTTTCGTAACAGCCTCCTTTTGTGTAGTAACAGGATAATAATTGGTTGGGGGCAAAGGTTAATGTTATTCTTTTTCAATATTCTCATACTTACAAGAATATTTTGATAGGGGAAGAAAAAGGTTCAACTCACCTGGAAATAGAAAGAAAAGGAAGGAAATTAATATATTTAATATCTTAGAAATGAAAAAAATGTTTTATACTTTAAAGTAATTTTAGAATATTTTGTAACAAAAATTCGAAATGAATTTGACTCTTCCTTAATCAAGATTTTCATTCGATTTTAGTTTAATGCAATTGACGTTGCCCTACATCCGCCTCGTCTTAAATAGGCTATGACTGTTTGTCTATAAATGAGAATATATTAATAAACAAGCTCAAACACCAACATAAACTAATTTAAATATTAACCCATAAAAGTTCAAAAGGGTCAATATAAACCCAAAATTTTTTTTAAATTGTCTTAACTTAAAAATTTAAAAAATTTAAATGGTTAAGGATTTAAGGCTTTAGAATATAAATTCTCAGTTCTCCAGATACCCAAACTACCATCAGCACTTTTAAGGGTTAACTTACAAATACGAGTACATGCAACACTAAAAACATAACACAACCTTACAACAAGCCCCAACGGTAGCAACAACACCAAAAACTAACTATCTAAAGCAATTCATCACTTTAGGGAACAATATTGTTGATATTGACGTATACGAATGCCAGCAACAAGAGATAATACCTAAGGCGAAATAGCAGCAGCAGTTGCAGCAAACAGCATACCATCATCATCATCCTCAAGTGCTTCGCCAACAAACATTAAACCAACAAGAAAACTTTTTAGAAGCTTAAGAATAAACTAATAGAGGCGCTGGCTGAATACCGCCATGTCCTTATCATCATTTGTTAAATTGCATTCCCTAAGCAAAAGTTTTGCCGGCAGAAGGAGTTGAAGTAATTCTTAAGGCATCATTTGTATATTTCAACTGTGAGAGCTGGTGCAGAGGCTAGAGGGTAACGTTTATATTTTAAGAGAAGATGTCACTCTATACTAAACATATTAACATATCAACAAAAGCATTTATTCAGTTGTTCAGTCATTTATTTATTCACTCACTCGTTTATTCAGACATTCAGTCATTTATTCATTTATTTCTAGCAAGAAGCGAGAAAAAATATACGCGAGAAGATTCAAGAGATATGGAAGAAAAATGATAATAAGTTTAACGAGGGTAGGTAAGAAAAGTTTCCACAGAAACTTTTTCTATAGAAAAAGTCTTCACAGGACCCTTTTCTACATAAAAAAGTCTCCACAGGACCTTTTTCTATATAAAAAAGTCTTCACAGGACCTTTTTCTATATAAAAAGTCTTCATAGGACCTTTTTCTATAGAAAAAAGTCTCCAGGGACCTTTTTCTACAGAAAAGAGTCTTTTCAAGACCTTTTTCTATAGAAAAAAGTCTCCACAGAACTTTTTCTATAGAAAAAGGTCTCCACAGTACCTTTTTCTATAGAAAAAAGTCTCCACAGTACCATTTTCTATAGAAAAAAGTCTCACAGGACTTTTTTTCTACAGGAAAAGTCTAAATAGGACCTTTTTCTATGGAAAAAAGTCTCCACAGGAACTTTTTCTATAGAAAAATGTCTCCACAGGTCCTTTTTCTATAGAAAAAAGTCTCCTCAGGACCTTTTTCTACAGAAAAAAGTCTCCTAGGACCTTTTTCTATACAAAAAAAGTCTCCTCAGGACTTTTTTTTGAAAAAAGTTTTTACAGGACCTTTTGCTACAGAAGAAATTCTCCAAAGGACCTGTTTCTATAGAAAAAAGTTTCCACAGAAAAAAGGTCTCCACAGGACCTTTTTCTATAGAAAAAGGTCTCCACAGGACCTTTTTCTATAGAAAAAGGTCTCCACAGGACCTTTTTCTATAAAAAAAAGTATTTTCAGGACCTTTTTCTATAGAAAAAAGTCTTTCCAGGACCTTTTTCTATAGAAAAAAGTCTTTTCAGGACCTTTTTCTATAGAAAAAAAGTCTTTTAAGGACATTTTTCTATAGAAAAAAGTCTTTTAAGGACCTTTTTCTATAAAAAAAAAGTATTTTCAGGACCTTTTTCTATAGAAAAAAGTCTTTTCAGGACCTTTTTCTATAGAAAAAAGTCTTTTCAGGACCTTTTTCTATAGAAAAAAGTCTTTTCAGGACCTTTTTCTATAGAAAAAAGTCTTTTAAGGACCTTTTTCTATAGAAAAAAGTCTTTTCAGGACCTTTTTCTATAGAAAAAGGTCTTTTCAGGACCTTTTTCTATAGAAAAAAGTCTTTTCAGGACCTTTTTCTATAGAAAAAAGTCTTTTCAGGACCTTTTTCTATAGAAAAAAGTCTTTTCAGGACCTTTTTCTATAGAAAAGTCTTTTCAGGACCTTTTTCTATAGAAAAGTCTTTTCAGGACCTTTTTCTATAGAAAAAAGTCTTTTTGAAAAAAGACCTTTTGCTATAGAAAAAAGTCTCCACAGAACCTTTTTCTGTAGAATAAAGTCTCCGCAGGGCCTTTTTCTACAGAAAAAAGTCTCCACATGACCTTTTTCTATAGAAAAAAGTCTATAGAAAAAACTCCACAGGACCTTTTTCTAAAGAAAAAAGTGTCCACAGGACCTTTTTCTAAAGAAAAAAGTGTCCACAGGACCTTTTTCTATAGAAAACAGTCTCTATGAGGACTTTTTGTAATAAAAATACCTAAATATCTTTTGGTACTACCTCTTTTTTTTAATATTTGCATACACTCTTCTAACAAACTCTCAACTAAAAACTCCTTTACTGTCTCTGCCTCTCTCTCCTTCTTGCGCTTCTGCATTAACACTTGCTCAACAATAACTGTTTTACAATGTGTAGACAATTTTATACACATACACTCTGATAGTTACACAGAGATACACACACTCATAGAATGAATGTATGTAAAGTGGCAGTAACACAACAAAACGTTAAAATGGATGGTTTTCTTGCTTAAATGCATCGTGATGCATGATGCCGTGTTTATATGTTTATTTGTTGCCCAACAAGTACTTCGTGGTTGTTTTTGTTGTAGTTGTTCACTGGGAGGTTGGAACCAAACAACATGTTCAAGTTCTTGATGTATTGTTGTTATATTATAATGTCGAGGCTATTGTTATTCTGCTGTTGCTGCTCGTGTTGTACTAGAATTTGTTGTTGTAAGTTTTGCCTGCTGCAACAACATATTCAAGCAGCTACAACGCGTACTTGATTGCAAACTATTAACACCATTAAAGTGGAGGGAAAATTTAAATAATTCCCGCATGAATTAAAACATTTTCCATCATGGGTTTTGTTGATGATGTCGTTGTTATACTGCCACACTTTAAAATACGATTCCCGTTTATTCCCTTTCTAAGTACTCGACGTCATACAACAAAAAGAACGTCAAGAGCAACATAAATTTTGTAATACACAGATACTCACACACATATACTCTGAATCACATACATTTCAAAACGCATGCAATACAAATGACATGTTGTCTTGTCTATCCTTTAAGAGAATAACAACAACAACATAACAGTTATATCCTTACAACAAACACACAACAATAAGACATCAACACTGTTTGGAGTGATGGCACAGAAAGTTTTTAAAGTTTCTGTTGTTACTCTTCGAGTTACTCAGAGCCACTGGAATGGTAGAGGAGAAGAAAGTAAAAGGAAACAGCTTCAAAATAAAACAAGTCGTAAAGAGGATACATAAGTAGTAGGAAGAATAAATTAAGTTGTATAAATAGATTGGAAAAGGAGGTGGTATCTTTTACTATTTTTTCCAACTTTTTTTGTTGTATGCACATGAAAACAAGTGATAAATGTGGTTGAGGAAAAGTACTTTAAATGTACTAAAGATAGAAGACAAAACAATAGTCGAACTTAATATTAAAAGAGAATAAAGCGTTAATCTTTAAAAAGAAATGAATTGAATACGTTTTTAAAGATTGTGTGAAAGTCATGTAAAGATGTTTTCTATTAAAATGGGTTTTATTAAAACCTTTTCTATAGAAAAACCACTTATTGATACCTTTTTCTGTGGAGATGTTTTTCAATAAAAAAATGTCCTGTGGAGACTTTTAATAAATGTCCTGTAGAGACTTTTTTGTATAGAAAAAGGTCCTGTGGAGACTTTTTTTCTATAGAAAAAGGACCTAAAGAGACTTTTTTCTATAGAAAAGGGTCCTGTGGAGATTTTGTTCTATAGAGATTTTCTTTCTATAGAAAAAAGTTCTGCGGAGGCCTTTTTCTATAGTGTATAGTAGTGTATAATGTATAGACCTTTTGCTATAGAAAAAGGTCCTGTGGTAACTTTTTTCTATAGAAAAAGGTCCTGTGGAGACTTCTTTCTATAGAAAAGGGTTTTGTGGAGACTTTTTTCTATAGAAAAACGACCTGAAGAGACTTTTTTCTATAGAAAAGGGTTCTGTGGAGATTTTCTTTCATAGAAAAAGGTCCTATGGAGACTTTTTAATACAGAAAAAGGTCCTGTTCAGACTTTTTTTTATAGAAAAAGGTCCTGTAGAAACTTTTTTCTATAGAAAAAGTTCCTGTGGAGACTTTTTTCTATAGAAAAAGTTCCTGTGGAGACTTTTTTCTATAGAAAAAGTTCCTGTGGAGACTTTTTTCTATAGAAAAAGTTCCTGTGGAGACTTTTTTCTATAGAAAAAGTTCCTGTGGAGACTTTTTTCTATAGAAAAAGTTCCTGTGGAGACTTTTTTCTATAGAAAAAGGTCCTGTGAAGACTTTTTTAGAAAAAGGTAATGTGAAAATTTTTTTCTATAGAAAAAGCTTCTGTGAAGACCTTTTTCCTATAGTAAAATGTCCTGTGAAGACCTTTTTCTATAGAAAAAGATCATGTAAAGACTTTTTTCTATAGAAAAAGGTCCTGTGAAACCCTTTTTCTATAGAAAAAGGTCCTGGTTAGACCTTTTTTCTATAGAAAAAGGACTTGTGAAGACCTTTTTTCTATAGAAAAAGGTCCTGTGGTGAATTTTTTCTATAGAAAAAGGTCCTGTTGAGACTTTTTTTCTATAGAAAATGGTTCTGTGAATACATTCTTTCTATAGAAAAAGGTCCTATGGATACTTTTTTCTATAGAAAAAGGTCCTATGGATACTTTTTTCTATAGAAAAAGGACCTATGGATACTTTTTTCTATAGAAAAAGGTCCTGTGAAGACTTTTTTCTATAGAAAAAGGTCCTGTGGAGACTTTTTTCTATAGAAAAAGGTCCTGTGGAGACTTTTTTCTGTAGAAAAAGTTCCTGAAGAGACTTTTTTCTATAGAAAAAGGTCCTGTGAAGACCTTTTTTCTATAGAAGAAGGTCCTGTGAAGGCCTTTTCTCTATAGAAAAAGGTCCTGTGGAGATTTTTTCTGTAGAAAAAGGTCCTGTGAAGACCATTTTTCTTTAGAAAAAGGACCTGTGAAGACCTTTTTTCTATAGAAAAAGGTCCTATGAAGACCTTTTTCTATAGAAAAAGGTCCTGTGAAGACCTTTTTTCTATAGAAGAAGGTCCTGTGAAGGCCTTTTCTCTATAGAAAAAGGTCCTGTGGAGACTTTTTTCTATAGAAAAAGGTGCTGTGGAGACTTTTTTCTATAGAAAAAGGTCCTGTGTAGACTTTTTTCTAAAGAAAAAGGTGGTGAATTTTTTCTATAGAAAAAGTTACTGTGAAAATTTTGTAGAAAAAGGTCAAGTGGAAACCTTTTTCTGTAGTAAAAGGTCCTGTGGAGACTTTTTTCTATAGAAAAAGATCCTATGGGGATTTTTTATAGTTTAATAAAAATCATTCTTTAAAACTTTTTTCTAAAATCTTTGTCCTTCTCCATCCTTATATCAAAAACTTCCTAGAAATTGCTTACAGCCAGCATAAGTGTGAGAAAACAAATTTCCCTTTTATGTCAATTTAAGGCTGTTGCTGTTGAAATGCTAGACCATCCTTTAAAACGTTTATACATAGAAACTTTCTTCAGTCTTCCGCATCCGTCTGTCTAACTTGTCTCTTAAGTTTGACTGCCTGCATATTTGTGATGTTGCATGCAACATACAATATGTATCAAAAAAGAAAAAAAACGTAGAAAATACAATCAACAATAAACCAACAAGTAAAAGGCATCAAGCAAAAGATAAAGTTAAATTGTCATGTGAAGATAAACAGCATTTAAAAGTACTTTTCAGGCACTGGAACAACGCAATACAAAGCAGATTCTTCTACAACATACGAGGGTATTATATACAGACTTGAATACATAAATAAATATACTATATTATAACAAGTGGAAAAGGAGGTGTTTACCAGCATCAGTAGGATCAGCAGAAGGAGGAGAAGGAGGCGATACTAGATGAAGAATTTTGATGATGATATAAAGCCCAAAGAAGACTTGTTCAAAGAATGAGAGAAAATAATACAAAACACATGGCTTTAAGTGATAAATTAAAGACATTCATACACATAAACACTCTTGTGCATACAAGCTTTCAAACATAAATACTTTATTTAATAGCTGCACACATACCACGATCAAACTTAGCTTATACCCAGCAGTTCAAAATGAGGACGCACACTTTTAAGTTAATGTTTATCCGGGAAAGAGTAAGGTTTTGCTTTCCAACACCAATTTTAGTAGATATGAGGGTTCTTATTCCCTTGGAACTAATGGGTTTTCATACTCCTTAACGTATGCTATTATTTTCTCTACATTTCCTGCTAAATACTCATACATATTTTCTTTATTATAACATTTCATACAACAAAGACAACAAAAAGAAGAAAAAGGTATAAAAACAAAATTTGCTACAAAAAAGCCAACGTCTTTGTAGAATTTGTTGTTACTATTCCTTTTGTGGAAAATGCATTATGTTTTAGAGTCAGAATTTTACACACACTCATATATTTATACACGTTGCAACACACACAAAGCGCAAAAGTGTTTAAGAAAAAGCTTACAGTTTGTATGTTGAGAAACCATTTAAGGCAGGTAATGTAAGTAAATATGTGTGTGTGCATTATGCTATAAATGACACAAGCTTCTCTTCATTATACAAAATACATAACTATTGGTTAGGGGAAAAGGTAACCAAAATACTTTTTTTTTTATAGAAAAAGTTCTTAAAGAGTTTTTTTTATGGAAAATTGTCCTGAATAATCTTTTTTCTATAGGAAAAGGTCCTGAATAATCCTTTTTCTATAGGAAAAGGTCCTGAAGAGACTTTTTTCTATAAAAAAAGGTCCTGAAGAGACTTTTTTCTATAAAAAAAAGGTCCTGAAGAAACTTTTTTCTATAGAAAAAGGTTTCTATAGAAAAAGGTGAAGAGACCTTTTTCTATAGAAACAGGTCCTGAAGAGACTTTTTTCTATAGAAAAAGGTCCTGAAGAGGCTTTTTTCTATAGAAAAAGGTCCTGAAGACACTTTTTTCTATAGAAAAAGGTCCTGAAGATACTTTTTTCTATAGAAAAAGGTACTAAAGATACTTTTTTTCTATAGAAAAAGGTCCTGAAGAGACTTTTTTCTATAGAAAAAGGTCCTGAAGAGACTTTTTTCTATAGAAAAAGGTCCTGAAGAGACTTTTTTCTATAGAAAAAGGTCCTGAAGAGACTTTTTTCTATAGAAAAAGGTTCTGAAGAGACTTTTTTCTATAGAAAAAAAGTCCTGAAAAAGGTCCTGAAGAGACTTTTTTCTATAGAAAAAGGTCCTGAAGAGACTTTTTTCTATAGAAAAAGGTCCTGAAGAGACTTTTTTCTATAGAAAAAGGTCCTGAAGAGACTTTTTTCTATAGAAAAAAGTCCTGAAGAGACTTTTTTCTATAGAAAAAGGTCCTGAAGAGACTTTTTTCTATAGAAAAAGATCCTGAAGAGACGTTTTTCTATAGAAAAAGGTCCTGAAGAGACTTTTTTCTATAGAAAAAGGTCCTGAAGAGACTTTTTTCTATAGAAAATGGTCTTGAAGAGACTTTTTTCTATATAAAAAGGTCCTGAAGAGACTTTTTGTATAAAAGAAGGTCTTGAAGAGACTTTTTTCGATAAAAAAAAAGGTCCAGTCTAGACTTTCGTGGGAACTTTGTTTAAGAAAACACTTTTTAGAATTCTATATCTTTGTATGTGTTTGATCCTTTTAACTGTTGGTTATGGCTAAATGTGTTGGGGAATTTAGCCATTTTCTTCCTTTTAGTTTTTTGTCTTTTTTGTTTTGGTAAATGCCTCAAAAAAGAAAACAAACACAAAAACTTTAGCTAAAACAACAACAACAAGAACCGACACAATCACAACAACCAGAGCGGGAGCAACAGCAGAAACGTTAAAAATAGCAAACAACTATTTAACAATTCTTGTCGGTTTAAGGTGTGAGTTAAATGTCACTTGAGGCAAAATTATGCGTGCCAAGAGTGTTGTTTAGTTTTCCCAACTAAATTTTCAGGTATGAAAACAAAAACAAACAGCAGGAGCGAGCAACATAAATATCTAGCATCAACACCCGCCTGCTTCACTTTATCATTTTGTAGCTTTTTTATTATTTTTTGTGGAAGAGAAGATTCACAGCATGAATTTTGGCTACCCCTGAACATTTTAGTTGTAATATTGTAGACTTTATACTAAACTCGAATTTTTATCTTCCAGAAGATACTTGGTGATATCAATTATCTTGACGGCAATTGTACTTCTTCCTCTATGGAAGGTAGGAATAATATTTTTTCGGCAAAATAACACCCTGTAAAATTCATTGCTTCATAGGGACTTCCGCTTTGTATAAATGCTTGTTGGTTCATTCCGTGTATGTGTGTAAGTGTATATATCCGCATACATTCTCTAGTGTTTTCTAAGTAAAAATAATTTGAAAATTTTAATTTTATACATTTTTCGTTTAAAGACAAACTAAAAACTTTACAATGATTTTTCGTTGTTGTTTTTTGCTGTTGCAAATGATGATGATATTGTTGTTGCTGACTTCTCTTCCATTTGAACGTGGAAAATGTTGTTATAGTTTTCCATTATAAATATGTCAGTGTATAAATGTTAGTTTGTGTGTGTGTATGGGTGTATGTGTGTGTTTGTGTTGTGTAGAGATTTGAGTGAAGCTTATGCATGTGATTGCACTTTAGTGTGTTTATGTCAAGTATTCACTTACAGCCTGTTAAACACTCAATGAAAAACAGTTTAGCAACAACAGAAATTGTTGCAACTAAAACAACAACAACAACACTAGCACTAACATCATCATCAACAACTCTAACAACGACATGTAACTTTTGCATTTATTTTCCGAAATATTTTTCACATTTTCCTTAATGTTATGCATGAATGTTTGCCTTCGTGTGTTTTTGAAAAGTATTTAACTTTAAAATACCCTACAGAATGCACGTTAAAGATATATAAGGCTAAGTCTTCATTTTTTGTAGAAAGCAGTCTCCAAAGGTATCTATAGAAAAAAGTCTCCAGAAGATATTTTTCTATAAAAAAAAGTCTTCACAAGACATTATTCTATAGAAAAAATTTTCCACAAAACATTATTCTATAGAAAAAATTCTCCACAAGGCATTATTCTATAGAAAAAAGTCTCCACAAGACATTTTTCTATAGAAAAACGTCTTCACAAGACAATTTTCTATAGAAAAAAGTCTCCACAAGACATTTTTCTATAGAAAAAAGTCTCCACAAGACATTTTTCTATAGAAAAAAGTCTCCACAAGACATTTTCCTATAGAAAAAAGTCTCCACAAGACATTTTACTATAGAAACAAGCATTCACAAGACATTTTTCTATAGAAAAAAGTCTTCACGAAAGATTTTTCTATAGAAAAAATTCTCCACAAGACATTTTCTATAGAAAAAGTCTCCACAAGACGTTTTTCTATAGAAATAAGTCCTCACAAGACATTTTTCTATAGAAAAAGGTATTCACGAAAGATTTTTCTATAGAAAAAATTCTCCACAAAAGATTTTTCTATAGATAAAAGTCTCCACAAAAAATTTTTCTATGGAAAAAAGTCTCCACAAGACATTTTTTTAGAGAAAAAAGTCTCCACAAGACATTTTTCTATAGAAAAACTCTTCACAAGACACATTTCTATAGAAAAAAGTCTCCACATGACATTTTTCTATAGAAATATTAAACAATTTTTATAAAAAACTCGTAGCAAATTTAATCCCTGGATAAAAGTCTTCGCAAGACATTTTGCTATAGAAAAAGTCTCCACTCTTTCTATAGAAAGAGTCTCTACAAGACATTTTTCAATAGAAAAAAGTCTCCACAACATATTTTTCTATAGAAGAAAGTCTCCGTAAGATATTTTTCTATAGAAAAATGTCTCCACAAGACATTTCTTTATAGAAAAAAGTCTCTACAAGATATTTTTAGTTGAAGAAAAGTCTCCAAAAGACCTCTATTTACAGAAAAAAGTCCCTAGGAGACTTTTTGCTACAGAAAATTTCTTAACAATACATTTTTCTTTTTAAAGAAGTATCCACTTTTCCGTCTGTCTTTATCGTAGGGAGGTTTGATGTCGTCTACAATTGAACATTTTAATTTCCATTTCATAATAAACTTATTTTCTACCACATAATTTAAATCAAAAAACACATCAAAAAACTACATTAAGTCTTTTCAAAAATCATTGCTAAGCTTTGTTGTTTTTGTTTCGAAAATATATTTAAACGTGTCAGTAGATGTAAGTGTTTTAAGTAAATTAGCTTTAAATTGAGATTATTTTGTGGTTTCTATACTTTTTACGTTTTTTGTTCGTAAGTGATAAATATTCATAGTTTAAACACACTTAAATTTAATTACAGAGAAGACTAAACGTCGTCACATAGAAACACACACACACACACATACAGTCGTATTTATATTCGTATTAGAAACCACAAAATCCCTGCATCTACTTATGCAGCACATGGCTGAAATCACTTATAAAAAACCACAAGAAAATAATTACATTAGAACAAATCAATTTGCCATTTGCACACAAATACATTAAAGAAACTCTACAAAGTCTCCGCGAGACATTGTTTGAAAGAAAAAGTTTTGTACAAGACTATTTTCTATAGATAACTAAGATGATAGGATATTTTTGAATATATTATATAGGACCACAGGACCATTCTTCTATAGAAAAAGTCTCCATAGGACATTTTTCTATAGAAAAAAGTCTTCACAGAACCTTTTTCTATAGAAAAAAGTCTCCACAGGACCTTTTTCTATAGAAAAAACCTCTCCACAGGACCTTTTTCTGTAGAAAAAACTCTCCACATCATCTTTTGCTATAGAAAAAAGTCTCCATAAGACCTTTTTCTATAAAAAAAGTCTCCACAAGACCTTTTTCTGTAAAAAAAGGAAACTTTTTTTAAAGAAAAAAGTCTTCAAAAATTCTTTTTCCAAGAAAAATGAATTCATAGGACTTTTTTCAAAAAAAATTTCCACAGTACCTTTCACTATAGAAAATTGTCTTACAGGACCTATTTTAATAGTAAAAGAAAACTAATTTTCTTTGTGGTATTTTATTAAATAATATTGTTAATTATCCTAAAATAACTTTATTAATATTTAAACAAGTTGTTGTGTGTCGTCTTGTTCTGTGTGTGTGTGATGTCAATTTTTGGCACAATCACATAATGAACTTAATAATCACAAATGATTATTATTATATTAAGTTCAGTAGCAATTAAATTTTTGGGGTAAAATTTTAGTCAAAATTTCTGTTTACAAGGCCGTCATAGTCTGTTTTTAGTTTGTATTTGTTTTGAGGTTTCAAAGTATCACATACCAGCAGACAGGCAGACGGACGGACGTAAGGACAGACAAACAGGGTAACCACAACAAATTTAACTAAAAATTAGACAAAATATAAATTTTAATATAAAATGGGTTAAATGGTTTTCACAAATGGCCAAACCATCAGAAAAACAAAACAAACAACAACTAAATGGTCCAGACGGACGACAGATGACGCCAGAAATGAATGAAATAGCCAGAATAAATAAGAATAAATGAATGAATGAATGTTTGGATAAATGAATTTTGAACTGAAACTTAAAGGCCAGTAACAAATTATATAAATTAATTAACATAAAAGTCATTGGAATAAATTTTAAAGAGAAGTGAAAGGACCTTGAGTAAAGAAACCAATTAAAATTGTAATAAAACAAGGAAAATTAAAATTTAATGCATAATCACATTAATTATAAAGGATTTTTCAAAAGGTAACAATGTTTGGAATTAAATGGAAATTAATGAAGTGGGAAAAGTAATTAATAAAGAGAACAAATACAATTTTACAAAAAGGAAAATAGAGGTCCTGAACAGGATTTGTTAAGGTCTTACGTTTACCCATATCAAAAATCCTGTGATAAGAATTTTTTTATATAGGAATTTTTTTAAAAATTCCTTATTTTCATAGGAATTAATAAAAAAAATCTTATACTCATAGGAATTTTTTAAAAAATTTCTTATTTTTATAGTAAATCCTTCAGCTTTTTTTTACTGTTATAGGAATTTTTTTAAAATTTCTTATTTTTACAGGAAATTTTTTGGAAAATTCTTATTTTTATAGGAAACTTTTTGAAAACATCTTATTTTTATAGGAAATCAAAAATACTTATTTTTATAGGAAATTTGTCAAAAATGTCTTATTATTATAGGAAAATTTTCAAAAATATCTTACTTTTCTAAAAAATGTTTCAAAAATTTCTTGTTTTTATAGGAAATTTTTGAAAAATGTCTTATTTTTATAAGAAATTTTTCAAAAATTTCCTATTTGGATGCGTTATTTTTCAAAAATTGTTTATTTTTATAGGAAATTTTTCAAAAATTTCTGATTTTTATAGGAAATTTTTCAAAAACTTCTTATTTTTATAGGAAATTTTTCAAAAATTTCTTATGTTTTTATAAATTTTACACAAATTTCTTTTTTGTAAGATATTTTTCAAAAATTTCTTATTTTTATAGGAAATTTTTCAGAAAATTTCCTATGTTTATAGGAAATTTTAAAAAAAATGAATATTTTTATAGGAAATTTTTCAAAATTTTTTTAAAAAATTCTTATCTTTATAGGAAATTCTTCAAAAATTTCTTATTTTTATAGGAAATTTTAAAAAAATTTTTTTTTTCATAGCAAATATTTCAAAAATTTCGCATTTTTATATGAAATTTTTCAATTTTTTTTTATATTTATAGAATTTTTTTCAAAAATTGCTTATTTTTATAGGAAATTTTAAAAAAAATTCTCATTTTTATAGAAAATTTTTCAAAAAATTTCTTAATTTTACAGGAAATTTTTCAAAAATTTCTTATTTTTATAGGAAATTTTTCAAAAATGTCTTTTTTTATAGGAAGTAATTCAAAAGATTCTTATTTTTATTGGAAATTTTTCAAAAATTTCTTATTTTTATAGGAACATTTTCAAAAATTTCTTATTTTTATGGGAAATTTTTGTATACTGTTAAAACAAATAATAATAGATTCATAAGTGAAATATTTATAGCAAAAAGGACCTTTCTCTTAATATTTAATTTCTTGTTGTTGATATTTTTATTATTGTTGTTGCTGTTATTGTAGTTGTAAAACTAATTGCTAAACTTAGTTTTGTAAGAGAATTTAATATCTAAATGTTTAAGTATTTTCAGGATATTGTTTAGATGACAACATTGAAAAACTTTGTAGGAGGATTTGTTTACAAAATACTCGAACACATGTATTATATCCTGTACAGACACACTCAGACAAACAAACACTAAGATATTTTCATATATGTAAAAAGCTTTTTTCATTGCTCTTGTTATTTCTATATATAAAATGATAGAAAATACCACCAGGTCTTTGTAAAAGATGTGGAATATAAATTTAATTGGAAATTGCTTTTATTTTTTTGTTGCTGTTTGTTTTTGTTATTTTAATACCAACATACACATTTCTAATACTCCTACATACACATGGAACATATATCTATAATGTCAATGTGTTTATTTAAGCATTTGTGCATTTAAGCTTTTTCTCTCACTCTGTCTCTGGTTAGGAAAATATCCTTCATTTCCTTTGCCTTTGTTTCGAGTATTAAAATGTGCGTATGATGCTAAATATGTAGTAAAGTTTTTGTTTTAGTTGTTTCTCGGTTTTGTGTGTGTGTGTATATTGTGTAAGTGTGTGTGTTACCATGTTTATGTTAGTTGTTGATGATGACAACCACAAAAACGCAAAAATCTACAATAACGACAACAGCGACTACAACAATTGTAATAATAACAGCAACATTACAATGAGACAACAAGATATAAAACACCAATAAAACAAAAAACATAATCAACTACAACAACAAACAAAAAAAACTAAAACAAATAAAAACCAAAATAACAGCAACCGGGACAACATTTGCAACAGCATCCAAGGACAACAACAACGACAGCAAAAACAATAAATTCGTTTAACAAAACGCTAAAATGTTGTTCGTATTACAAATGAGAACAACAAAAACAACAGCAGCTTCAGCTACAACTACAACAAAACTTTTTTTGTAATGTTTTTGGCAATAATAATTTTCACATGTGAGTCTAATTGGAAATTTAATTATTTTATGCTCTTACACACGCACTTACAGATGGAAGGAAATAGACAACCACATGCACACACTCATTAAGCCATAAATATATGTATGTACGAGTGTGTGTGTGTGTGTGTGGATATGCTGGAGTGTTCATCTGGCCAAAAATAGGTAAGTATTGTGTACTTTTGCAGATAAAATTAGTTAAGCCAATAAAACCAACTAAATTTCGAAAGGACATTTTCCTGTAAAGAAAAATATCCTGAGGAGACATTTATTTAAAAAACAATGAGACAAACATCAAAATGAACTGTGGAGACTTTTTCATGTCTTAAGAGGATAAAAAGGCATTTTTTATGGCAAAAAATCTCCATAAGACATTTTTCTATAGAAAAAAGTCTCCACAAGACATTCTTCTATAAAAAAAGTCTATAGAAAAAATATACACAAGACATTTTGCTATAGAAAAAAGTCTTCACAAGACATTTTTCACTCCACTCAATTTTTTTCTATAGAAAAAACTCTCCACTCAACTTTTTTCTACAGAAAAAACTCTTCACTCAACTTTTTTGTATGGAAAAAACGTTCCATTTAACTTTTTCTATAGAAAAAACTCTCCACTCAACTTTTTTCTATAGAAAAAACTCTCCACTCAACTTTATTCTATAGAAAAAACTCTCCACACAACTTTTTTTATAGAAAAAACTCTCCACTCAACTTTTTTCTATAAAAAAAACTCTCCACTCAACTTTTTTCTACAGAAAAAACTCTCCACTCAACTTTTTTCTATAGAAAAGACCCTCGACTTATTTTTTTCTATAGAAAAAACTCTCCACTCAACTTTTTTCTATCGAAAAAACTCTCCACACAACTTTTTTTATAGAAAAAACTCTCCACTCAACTTTTTTCTATAAAAAAAACTCTCCACTCAAATTTTTTCTACAGAAAAAACTCTACACTCAACATTTTTCTATAGAAAAAACTCTCTACTTAATATTTTTCTATATAAAAAACTCTCCACTCTACTTTTTTCTATAAAAAAAACTCTCCACTCAACTTTTTTCTACAGAAAAAACTCTCCACTCAACATTTTTCTATAGAAAAAACTCTCCACTCAATATTTTTCCATATAAAAAACTCTCCACTTAACTTTTTTTTATAGAAAAATCTCTCCACTCAATTTTTTTCTATGGAAAAAACTCTCCACACAACTTTTTTTTATAGAAAAAATTCTCCACTTTACTTTTTCTATAAAAAAACTCTCCACTCAACTTTTTTCTACAGAAAAAACTCTCCACTCAACTTTTTTCTACAGAAAAAAACTCTCCACTCAACTTTTTTCTATAGAAAAGACTCTCCACTTAACTTTTTTTTATAGAAAAAACTCTCCACTCAATTTCTTTCTATAGAAAAAACTCTACACACAACTTTTTTTATAGAAAAAACTCTCCACTCAACTTTTTCTATAAAACAAACTCTCCACTCAACTTTGTTCTACAGAAAAAACTTTCCACTCAACTTTTTTCTATAAAAAAGACTCTCCACTTAACTTTTTTCTATAGAAAAAACTCTCTACTCAACTTTTTTTTCTATAGGAAAAACTCTCCACTCAACTGTTTTCCATAAAAAAAACTCTCCACTCAACTTTTTTCTATAGAAAAAACTCTTCACTTAACTTTTTTCTATAGAAAAAACTCACCACTCAACTTTTTTTCTATAGAAAAAACTCTCCACTCAACTTTTTTCTATAGAAAAAACTCTACAATTAACTTTTTTCTATAGAAAAAACGCTCCACTCAACTTTTTTCTATAGAAAAAACTCTCCACTCAACTTTTTTCTATAGAAAAAACTCTACAATTAACTTTTTTCTATAGAAAAAACTCTCCACTCAACTTTTTTCTATAGAAAAAACTCTACAATTAACTTTTTTCTATAGAAAAAACTCTCCACTCAACTTTTTTCTATAGAAAAAACTCTCCACTCAACTTGTTTCTATAGAAAAAACTCTACAATTAACTTTTTTTCTATAGAAAAAACTCTACAATTAACTTTTTTCTATAGAAAAAACTCTCCACTCAACTTTTTTCTATAGAAAAAACTCTCCACTCAACTTTTTTCTATAGAAAAAACTCTCCACTCAACTTTTTTCTATAGAAAAACTCTCCACTCAACTTTTTTCTATAGAAGAAACTCTCCACTCAACTTTTTTCTATTGAAAAAACTCTCCACTTAACTTTTTTCTATAGAAAAAACTCTAAACTCAACATTTTTCTATAGAAAAAACTCCCCACTCAACTTTTTTCTATAGAAAAAACTCTCCACTCAACTTTTTTTCTATAGAAAAAACTCTCCACTCAACTTTTTTCTATAGAAAAAACTCTCCACTCAACTTTTTTCTATAGAAAAAACTCTCCACTCAACTTTTTTCTATAGAAAAAACTCTCCACTCAACTTTTTTCTATAGAAAAACTCTCCGCTTAAATTTTTTTCTCAACTTTTTTCTATAGAAAAGTCTCCAAGAAAGCTTATTTTCAAATTAGTTGGTGACATTATTTAATTGATTATTAAAAAAAAACGTCCAAATGTTTGGCATTTTGGTTAAATGTGTTAGAGTTTCGATATGCAACTAAATTATGCTTATGACACAAGGAGGTCTAAAATATGGGTGCACAAATGAATGAATGAATGAAGGGATGTGTTTGTTTTTGGAGAAAACATTTTTGGAATGTGTTTATTTGTAAAGGCAAAATGGTTGTCACATATAACAAAACTGGCAACGACATAAAATGATTTTCTTCTTTACTAAAATATTATAAAATATCGTAAAGGGGGGACATATAGTGAAATAAACAGACGAGCAAATAACAATGTACGAACTTGTATTTATGGTGACACATCACGATATACCACAGAAGGAGAGCAGTTTCTCGATTGTCTCAGTTAAAGCTGGCAAAATGAGGGCTCAAATTTCAGTGGCGTTAAACGAGGACTAGGTTTACTTAATACCAAATACCAATTGTTTATATATGTATTGTTAATTGTAAATGTATGTCTTTCGGGATGTCTATCTATCTGTTAGACTGTGCAGATGTGTGCATGTTTTGTAACATTTTTTGTCGAGCGCCCTTTTTAGAACGTCTATGCCAAAATTTTCATTATTACATTCATGTTTTGCTGAATAATGAGCAAAAATATGTTGGAACATTAAATGTATAAAATCAGACAAACACTGAAACAGTCATACATAAAGCCCTACATTTATAAGTAGAAGATAACCACATTCATGTAAAATATTCCTATAGTATAACTCTCCAAAAACACTCATACGCCCCCTATTCTAAGCAGCTGTACAACAATAATTTTACAACATTTGTATGATAATATTTGGTAAAATTAACGTTTTATAACTTTAGCTCCCTTAAAGGCAGCTACAGAACGAAATGCATAAGTATCCCCTTCCCCCTCGATGGAAAACCATTGAAATCCAAAGAGTTTGTCTAGTTCTGGGAAAATGAAGAAAAACAAAATTTAAGTAAAAGAAAACCTATTAAAAACTATAAATGCAATAATTAATACAAAGAGGCAACATTCGTAAATATTTCCACAATAATATTGTAAAATGAATGAATGAAACTATAAGGAATTTATGCCGAATTCCCATAATAAAACCAGAACAGACAAGCACATTCATGCACACCAACACACACTTGATTTGATGGTATTGTGGGGTGTGCTAATGCGTTTGTTTTGTTTCAAGTGAGGGTGTCAAATTTTGGTCTAAGTTCCAGGAGGTTTTCTGGGTGGATACACCCATAAATTTTCGGCACTCTTGTGTGGTTTACAAACAAGTATTAAAACATAGTTTTAGGTGGAATTTAACATTTATGTTGATATTAACAATGATAATGGTCAAAATTATAGGGACATTAAAGATGTGTGTTTAATAAAGAGAGATTTCTAAGGGAAAATAAATTAGAAATGAAATGCTGGGATGCTTCCCAAAAAAGAAAGATATTTATTATCATTCTGCAATTTATTGCTAAACGATATTTTGTATGGAGTGGAAGATATATGGTTTTAAAGATGATTACCTCATAATTAATATTAATTATACGACACATATGGAAATATTAGAAAAATGTCTATATATTACAATTTGCTATACTAAAATGTTTCTACAAGAAAAAATTTCCTACAAGACATTTTTCTATATAAAAAGGTCTCGACAAGACATTTTTCTAAAGAAAAAGGTGTCGACAAAACATTTTTCTATAGAAAAAGGTCTCGACAAGACATTTTTCTATAGAAAAAGGTCTCGACAAGACATTTTTCTATAGAAAAAGGTCTCGACAAGACATTTTTCTATAGAAAAAGGTCTCGACAAGACATTTTTCTATAGAAAAAGGTCTCGACAAGACATTTTTCTATAGAAAAAGGTCTCGACAAGACATTTTTCTATAGAAAAAGGTCTCGACAAGACATTTTTCTATAGAAAAAGGTCTCGACAAGACATTTTTCTATAGAAAAAGGTCTCGACAAGACATTTTTCTATAGAAAAAGGTCTCGACAAGACATTTGTCTATAGAAAAAGGTCTTGACAAGACATTTTTCTATAGAAAAAGGTCTCGACAAGACATTTTTCTTTAGAAAAAAGTCTCGACAAGACATTTTTCTATAGAAAAATGTCTCGACAAGACATTTTTCTATAGAAACAAGTCTCGACAAGACATTTTTCTATAGAAACAGTTCTCGACAAGACAGTTTTCTATAGAAAAAGGTCTCGACAAGATATTTTTCTATAGAAAAAGGTCTCGACAAGACATTTTTCTATAGAAAACGGTCTCGACAAGATATCTTTCTATAGAAAAAGGTCTCGACAAAACATTTTTCTATAGAAAAAGGTCTCGACAAGATATTTTTCTATAGAAAAAGGTCTCGACAAAACATTTTTCTATAGAAAAAGGTCTCGACAAGACATTTTTCTATAGAAAAAGGTCTCGACAAGATATTTTTCTATAGAAAAAGGTCTCGACAAGACATTTCTCTATAGAAAAAGGTCTCGACAAGACATTTTTCTATAAAAAAAAGTCCCGACAAGACATTTCTCTATAGAAAAACAGTCCCGACAAGACATTTTTCTATAGAAAAAAGTACCGACAAGACATTTTTCTATAGAAAAAGTCCCGACAAGACATTTTTCTATAGAAAAAAGTCCCGACAAGACATTTTCCTATAGAAAAAAAGTCCCGACAAGACATTTTTCTATAGAAAAAAAGTCCCGACAAGACATTTTCTATAGAAAAAGGCCTGAAAAGACATTTTTCTATAGAAAAAGGAAATGACAAGACATTTTTCAATAGAAAAAGTCCCGAAAAGACATTTTTCTATAGAAAAAAGTCGCGACAAGTCATTTTTCTATAGAAAAAAAAACCCGAGAAGACATTTTTCTATAGAAAAAAAGTCCCGACAAGACATTTTTCTATAGAAAAAAGTCCCGACAAGACATTTTTCTATAGAAAAAAGTCCCGACAAGACATTTTTCTATAGAAAAAAGTCCCGACAAGACATTTTTCTATAGAAAAAAGTCCCGACAAGACATTTTTCTATAGAAAAAAGTCCCGACAAGACATTTTTCTATAGAAAAAAGTCCCGACAAGACATTTTTCTATAGAAAAAAGTCCCGACAAGACATTTTTCTATAGAAAAAAGTTCCGACAAGACTTTTTTTTATAGAAAAAAAGTCCCGACAAGATATTTTTCTATAGAAAATGGCCTGAAAAGACATTTTTCTATAGAAAAAGGTACCGACAAGACATTTTTCAATAGAAAAAGTCCCGACAAGACATTTTTCTATATAAAAAAGTCCCGACAAGTCTTTTTTCTATAGAAAAAAGTCCCGACAAGACATTTTTCTATAGAAAAAAGTCCCGACAAGACATTTTTCTATAGAAAAAGTCCCGACAAGACATTTTCTATAGAAAAAAGTCTTCACAAGACATTTTTCTATACAAAAAAGTCTTCACAAGACATATTTTTATAGAGAAAAGTCCCGACAAGAGATTTTCTATAGAAAAAGGTCTTCAAGAGACATTTTTTTTATAGAGAAAAGTCCCGACAAGACATTTTTCTATAGAAAAAAATCCCGACAAGACATTTTTCTATATAAAAAAGTCCCTACAAGTCATTTTTCTATAGAAATCAGTGTCCACTCAAAATGTGTCTATGAATTCATTAGACGTTTTATTCCTTTAATCATGACTCCCTTTAATTCCGTATCCTTAATTATTATCCTGAGTGTCTGTTTATGTTTATTGTGCTCTTGACTGAAGTATGTGGCAAATTTCTGTTGTTCTTCCTTTTGTTGTTTCCAGTATTACACATTAATTTAAATGTTGCAAAAATTTACTCAATTTTATATAATTTTAATAAATGTTCGTTTATGAGAGTGTGTTTTGTATTTATTGTAGCATAATTTTAGGTATCTTTTGTTAGCACCACAAAACTCCAAATACCTTTATGTTGTAGAAACAACAACGCAAAAGCATTTTAAATTAACGAGACTTTAACACACAAGCAGTCAATGTACTCATAACCATTCAAATCCATGTGTGCGAGTGCTTTTAATATTTTTATTCCATATACACACACATAGACCAACAGAAAGACCAGCATCAACGCCAGACCGAGAGAGAGAAAAATACTTTATTATAATGATTATTTTGATTACAAATAACAAATGTTTATTACTCCAACACAAAAACTTCTTTGTATATTTTCATTATCTTTTTTTGTTTGTTTTTGTTAAAATTATTTCTTTTTTTTTCTGCAGCCATTTTATGATTTCTGAGTCCTTTAATCCGAATATATGGGATTTTTTTCTGTGAATCTGTTTATTGTCTGCTTTGAGCTTTTGGTTGGTGGTTTGCAGAAAAAAAACATAAAAGAATATGAAACATCATTTCATTTTAATCGTTTTCATGTGCATTTGAACAAAAGACATTTTAGAGATAATTATTTGGCAAAATGTGAAACAAAAATCCTCAATTCTACACAGACAAAAGACCGAAAGATAGTGTGCCACAAAGAGAGCTGTCATTTGTATAATTTGGTGGATAAATGGAATAAGTGAAAAAATCTGCTACAAAAGAATGGTAATTTTAGGTATAAATGATTTTTTTGCAACAAAAAGATTATGGTTGGCTATATATTTTTTCAAGCCAGTGAAATTGTTTAAATAATTTGAAATCTAGTTTATATTTTCCAATTTGTTTTAAAAAAATATCTCTCAGGGTTTGGAAAATATAATGTTTTTAACACAAATACTTTTTAATTAATATTAATCATACGCAACATATGACAATTATTAAAAATATATACATCAAAAAACTATGCAAGACATTTTTCTATATAGAAAAAAGTCTTTAGAAGACATTTTTCTATATAGAAAAAAGTCTTTAGAAGACATTTTTCTATATAGAAAAAAGTCTTTAGAAGACATTTTTCTATATAGAAAAAAGTCTTTAGAAGACATTTTTCTATATAGAGAAAAGTCTTTAGAAGACATTTTTCTATGTAGAAAAAGTCTTTAGAAGACATTTTTCTATATAGAAAAAAGTCTTTAGTAGACATTTTTCTATATAGAAAAAAGTCTTTAGAAGACATTTTTTTATATAGAAAAAAGTCTTTAGAAGACATTTTTCTATATAGAAAAAAGTCTTTAGAAGACATTTTTCTATATAGAAAAAAGTCTTTAGAAGACATTTTTCTATATAGAAAAAAGTCTTTAGAAGACATTTTTCTATGTAGAAAAAAGTCTTTAGAAGACATTTTTCTATATAGAAAAAAGTCTTTAGAAGACATTTTTCTATATAGAAAAAAGTCTTTAGAAGACATTTTTCTATATAGAAAAAAGTCTTTAGAAGACATTTTTCTATATAGAAAAAAGTCTTTAGAAGACATTTTTCTATATAGAAAAAAGTCTTTAGAAGACATTTTTCTATATAGAAAAAAGTCTTTAGAAGACATTTTTCTATATAGAAAAAAGTCTTTAGAAGACATTTTTCTATATAGAAAAAAGTCTTTAGAAGACATTTTTCTATATAGAAAAAAGTCTTTAGAAGACATTTTTCTATATAGAAAAAAGTCTTTAGAAGACATTTTTCTATATAGAAAAAAGTCTTTAGAAGACATTTTTCTATATAGAAAAAAGTCTTTAGAAGACATTTTTCTATATAGAAAAAAGTCTTTAGAAGACATTTTTCTATATAGGAAAAAGTCTTTAGAAGACATTTTTCTATATAGAAAAAAGTCTTTAGAAGACATTTTTCTATATAGAAAAAAGTCTTTAGAAGACATTTTTCTATATAGAAAAAAGTCTTTAGAAGACATTTTTCTATATAGAAAAAAGTCTTTAGAAGACATTTTTCTATATAGAAAAAAGTCTTTAGAAGACATTTTTCTATATAGAAAAAAGTCTTTAGAAGACATTTTTCTATATAGAAAAAAGTCTTTAGAAGACATTTTTCTATATAGAAAAAAGTCTTTAGAAGACATTTTTCTATATAGAAAAAAGTCTTTAGAAGACATTTTTCTATATAGAAAAAAGTCTTTAGAAGACATTTTTCTATATAGAAAAAAGTCTTTAGAAGACATTTTTCTATATAGAAAAAAATCTTTAGAAGACATTTTTCTATATAGAAAAAAGTCTTTAGAAGACATTTTTCTATATAGAAAAAAGTCTTTAGAAGACATTTTTCTATACAGAAAAAAGTCTTAAGAAGACATTTTTCTATATAGAAAAAAGTCTTTAGAAGACATTTTTCTATGTAGAAATATATATAATATAAATATAAAGGCACTTTTTATAGCAAATTATTCAAATTTAAAAACAACTTTGTCATTTAATTCACTTTTTTTATCTTATTAAATTTTTTTGTTCAAACTCTTACTTAAATTTAATTATTTCTTCATTTATCTATGTTATTTGTATCTAATAAATAATTTTTGAGATTATTTTTTTTATCTATTTGTTTCTGACACTTATGTCATATAAATATATGAGCTTTTTTTCATTAAAACTTAAATCAAATCCATTGTCATAAGTGTGACAAACTAATATTTTCTAAAATAAATATTTCCTGTAGTTATTAAACTTTTCAAAAATTTAAATAAAAATGTCGTCAATGACTTAAATACTTGATATCTTTCCAAAACAGACACATCCTTATATATCCTTTTGCTACCAACATAATTTAATTGTAATTTAAACTTTTGCAGATTTTTTTCTCTAAGCAAAAAGTTCTGATCTAAAAAGAAGGTATTAGAATATTGAAAATTTGTGCAAATATTTGTTTAAATAGAACACATCCTGTTGCAAGGACACATACAAAATAATTTTGATTTTAAATATTTATTTAAAATTGAGAATATTTGTGTAGGTATTTGTATGTATTTGTTTAAAGATCTCCTACACGTGTACAAGAGTCAGTGTATGTGTCTGTGTTATTGAATATTTAAATAATATTATTTAAAACAATAAAGATTATTAAACATTGTAAAATGTATTTATTGTTCTGACCAAATGCCATTGTTTGGCTTTCATTTTGCGACTTGTAATTTTATTCGAATACTTAATAATTTTCTATTTTCAAATAAGAACTAATTGTTTGTTCTCCCTTATAGACAAAGGGGGTAAGAGACAGAAAACGAAATAGTAAATCTTTAAACATATTATGATTAAATGTGAAAATTTCCTTATGAATTCCTGTTGGCCCAAAATATTTAATGAATTATTTTCAATGAAAGCATAAAAACCATATAACAATTTAGGCAAAATTTATGTTAAAAGGATTAATTTTGTGTTACAAAATCTGATAAGATACAATTTAATTTGTTCGTTCTTATAAACAGAAGAATGAAATTTAATTAAATTTAAGGAAATTATTAAAATGTAACGAAGTTTTATGGGAAGTTTCGAAATTAAAAAACAAATCTTAAGGAAAACATAACAAAATATATAGGAAAATGTGTTCTTAAGACTTTTTTCTTTAAAGAAAAATGTCTTCTTAATACTTTTTCTATAGAAAAATTTTTGTAAAGAACATTTTTCTATAGAACATTTTTTATAAAGAACATTTTTCTATAGACAAATTTTTGAAACGAAAATTTTTCAATAGAAAAATTTTTATAACGATAATTTGTCCATAATAAAAATTTTATAACAACAATTTTTCAAGAACTTTTTACAAAAGTTTTTCTATAAAAAAACTTATGACAAACAAAGATTTTTCTATAGAAAAAATTGTTCTATAATAAACACTTTATAGAGAATATTTTCCTTCAGAAAAAATATATATAACTTTTTTTAAATTTTTTCTATAGAATTTTTTTTTACAAAATTTCTTCTAGATAAAATTTTTATTATAAAAAATTTTAATAACTTAAATTTTTTTTATAGAATAAATTTTATAACGAAAATTTTTCTAAAGAAAAAATTTTATAACTCAAATTTTTCTATAGAAAAAATTTTAAAACGAAAATTTTTCTATAGAAAAAATTTTATAACGAAAATTTTTCTATAGAAAAAATTTTATAACGAAAATTTTTCTATAGAAAAATTTTATAACGAAAAATTTTCTATAGAAAAATTTTTATAACCAAAATTTTCTACAGAAAAATTTTTATAACGAAAATTTTTGTATAGAAAAAATCTTGTAACGAAAATTTTTCTATAGAAAAAAATATATAATGAAAATTTTTCCATAGGAAACACTTTATAACGAAAATTTTTCTATAGTAAAAATTTAATATCGAAAATTTTTCTATAGAAAAAATTTTATAACGAAAATTTTTCAATAGAAAAGATTTGTAACGAAATTTTTTTTAAAGAAACAATTTTATAACGTAAATTTTTCTACCGAATAACGAAAAAATTTTATGACAGAAAAATTTTAAGACAAAAATTTTTCTTTAGAAAAAATTTGATGACAAAAATTTTTCTATAGAAAAATTTTTATAAATTTTATTTTTTTCCTGAAAAAATTTTATGACAGAAAAATTTTATGACAAAAATTTTTCTATAGAAAAAATTGTATGACAAAAATTTTTCTATAGAAAAAATTTTATAACAAAAATTTTTCTTCAGAAAAAATTTTATGACAAAAATCTTTCTATAGAAAAATTTTTATGGCAAAAATTTTTCTACAGAAAAATTTTTGATAAAAATTTATAGAAAATTTTTCATGACAAAAATTTTTCTATAGAAATTTTTCATGACAAAAATTTTTCTATAGAAAAATTTTTATGACAAAAATTTTTCTATAGAAAAATTTGAAGGACAAAAATTTTTCTATAGAAAAATTTTTTGACAAAAATTTTTCTTTAGAAAAAATTTTATGACAAAAATTTTTCTATAGAAAAATTTTTATAAATTTATAAATTTAATTTTTTTCCTGAAAAAAATTTATGACAGAAAAATTTTATGACAAAAATTTTTCTATAGAAAAAATTGTATGACAAAAATTTTTCCATAGAAAAAATTTTATGACAAAAATTTTTCTTTAGAAAAAATTTTATGACAAAAATTTTTCTATAGAAAAATTTTTATGACAAAAATTTTTCTATAGAAAATTTTTATGGCAAAAATTTTTCTACAGAAAAATTTTTGTCATAAATTTTTTTCAATAGAAAAATTTTTTTGACAAAAATTTATAGAAAAGTGTTTGATAAAAATTTATAGAAAATTTTTCATGACAAAAATTTTTCTATAGAAAATTTTTCATGACAAAAATTTTTCTATAGAAAATTTTTCATGACAAAAATTTTTCTATAGAAAAATTTTTATGACAAAAATTTTTCTATAGAAAAATTTGAAGGACAAAAATTTTTCTATAGAAAAATTTTATGACAAAAAATTTTCTTTAGAAAAAATTTTATGACAAAAATTTTTATAAATTTATAAATTTAATTTTTTTCCTGAAAAAATTTTATGACAGAAAAATTTTATGACAAAAATTTTTCTATAGAAAAAATTGTATGACAAAAATTTTTCTATAAAAAAAATTTTATGACAAAAATTTTTCTTTAGAAAAAATTTTATGACAAAAATTTTTCTATAGAAAAATTTTTCTATAGAAAAATTTTTATTTTTATTTTTGTCATAAATTTTTTTCAATAGAAAAATTTTTTTGACAAAAATTTATAGAAAAGTGTTTGATAAAAATTTATAGAAAATTTTTCATGACAAAAATTTTTCTATAGAAAATTTTTCATGACAAAAATTTTTCTATAGAAAAATTTTAATGACAAAAATTTTTCTATAGAAAAATTTGAAGGACAAAAATTTTTCTATAGAAAAATTTTTATGACAAAAATTTTTCTATAGAAAAATTTGAAGGACAAAAATTTTTCTATAGAAAAATTTTAAGGACAAAAATTTTTCTATAGAAAAATTTTAAGGGCAAAAATTTTTCTATAGAAATGTTTATGACAAAAAATGTTCTTTAGAAAAATTACAAAATTTTTCTATAGAAAATTTTAAGGACAAAAATTTTTCTATAGAAATGTTTATGACAAAAAATGTTCTTTAGAAAAATTACAAAATTTTTTTATAGAAAAATTTGTATGACGAAATCTTTTTGTAGAAAAAATTTGATAACTTCTTTCTATAGAAAACATCTTATGGCAAAAATTTTTCTAGAAAAATGTTTATGACAAAAAATGTTCTTTAGAAAAATGACAAAAATTTTTTCTATTGAAAAATTTTTATCATAAAATTTTTTCTATAGAAACATTTTTATCATAAAATTTTTGCCATAAAATGTTTCCTATAGAAAAATTTCTGTCATAAAATTTTTTCTATAGAAAAATTTTTGTCATAAAATTTTTTCTATAAAAAATTTTTGTTATAAATTTTTTTCTATAGAAAAATTTTCTTTATAAAATTTTTTCTATAGAAAAATTTTCTTTATAAAATTTTTTCTATAGAAAAATTTTTGTCATAAAACTATTTTCTATAGAAAAATTTTTACATAAATTTTATTCTATAGGAAAATTTATGTCAAAAAAATAGAAAAATTTTTGTCATAAAATTTTTGCTTTTGAAAAATTTTTTTCATAAAATTTTGTAATTAAATTTTAAATTAAAGTTAATTACTTGCATTGAAGTTACTTATTAGTTATCATTTTTTTGAAGCCTAGGGCTTTTGTTAATATTCTTGTGTTGCATTTAATAATTAGTAGTTTTGCACTTAATCATCTCATTAATTATTTATTTGTTAATTATTCAAACAGAGATAGAGAAAGAAAGCGGAGAAGGGGGGCGGGGGGGGGGGGGGGAGGTAAACTTTTTAACTTTTAACTATAGAATGATTAAAATGTCATATTCAATAAAAATTATAATTATTGCAACAGGTTTTATTTTATTTAAATAAAATATTATCATAATTGATGCTATAATATTCAATTTATTAACATATACGAGGTTTGCCTTTTGTAATTTGAGATAAGAGAAAACAAATAAATTTTCATTATCGAAAATGGCTTAATTTTTGACTCTGTTCTCACTACGATTTGGATTCAAAATATTTAAAGTTACCCTGATTTCACTTTTAGTTACAAGACGATACTTAAGTGTCAGTTCTCGCACATCATTAGTCTTTTTTTCAGAGGAAGAATCGATTTAAGTAGAAGTCAGCACTGGTATTGCTTAATCTCAAAACAGAAAAGGCAACCCTCGTTTTTTTTTAATTTATTTTTTAATGTTTTTTTATAACTAAATTATTGAAATTGAATTAAAATTTCATATTAGCTGAAATTAGATGGTCATTTCGCTTCTTTTTCTGAGGGGATTAAAAGAAAAATTGGAAAAAAAAATTTAAATATTTTTTCCATTTAACATTCGATTTATTTAAAATAGTTATTTGATGAGCCGTAACAATAATAGAAAAGATTTATTTGAAACAATTTTTCATTATTAATTTATGCTCAAATTGACAAATTATATATATTTTTAATTTAATTCTTTATCTCTTGTTTATGGAGTAAATACGAGTAATTCGCAGTAGAAAGCAAAAAAAAACTTATTAAAATTTCCATTTTAATTGAATACAATTCAATTATGTTTGGAAAAATTATAATTATTATTATTTTTATTATATTGACCGTAAATCGTAAATTGTTTGGAGTATTTATTGATTGTTTTTAATTCATTTAATTTAAAAGTTACAAAAATTAAATCAAAGTTTCAATATTAACTAAATTTATTTTATTGTATTTTTCGCTTAAACTTTATATAAATAAATTAAAATATTTTAATGCCATAAAATTTATATGCTAATTAGGTCTAATAAGCAATTTTATGAGTTTAAAAATGAATACAATAAAACATGAAATTGTACAAAAAAAAAACTTTCAAACTAAATTCAAATTCAAGAAAAATTTATTAAATTCTAAAGAAAAAAATCCATTGTTTTAACAAAAACAACTTAAAACATTATCTAAGGGCTTATTTTTGCATATTATTTAAAAAAGTAATGTTTTTTTAACATTTTAAGAAATTTTTACAAATTTCGAAATTAAGTTCGAATTTTCGAACATCGCCAAAATTGCTCAAAAATAATTAACTTGACTTAGAAACAGTTCTAAAACAAAATAAAATCGTCTTTAAACATTTTTAGTTATATTCGAAAATTTTTAAATTAAATTCGAATTTTCGAAATTAAGTTCAAATTTTCGAACATCGCCAAAATTGCTTAAAAACAAACAAACTTAATTAAGGAACTGTTCTAAAACAAGATAAATTTATTTTTAAACATTTTAAATTATGTTCGAAAATTTTGAAATTATATTCGAATTTTCGAAATTTACCAGAAAGTCTCGAAAATTAAAGTTAGACACTTATTACTACAGCTAACATTAAATAAGGACATTTCCAATACGTTTTCGGCATAATTGATAATTTCGAATTTCATTATTAGTACAAAAACGTTTTCAAAATAATTTCGAATTGAAAAAACTTTTAAAAAGTTAAAAAAAAAAACTAAAAATTGATGAACAACAATGGCTTAAAACCTCACCCAAGAGCTTTTTCGAATATAACTCAAAATACAACTTTTCATCTTCCTTAATAAGGATTTTCGAAAATTTCGAAATTAAGTTAAATTTTTTGAACAGCTCAAGATGGCTCAAACATTAGAAAAATTCAATGATAAAAGCTTCTAAAACAAAATTAAATAATTTCTTAACATTTCAAGTCATGTTCGAAAATTTTTAATTCAAGTTCGAAATTTCGAACATCGCCAAAATGGCTCAAAAATAAATAAACTTGACTTAGAAGCTGTAATACACTAAAATATAATTTTTTAATAAAAGAAAATCATTTTTAAACATTTTAAGTTATGTTCGAAAATTTTGAAATTAAATTCGAATTTTTGAAATTTACCAGAAAGTCTCGAAAATTAAAGTTAGATACTTAGAACTACTGCTAATATTAAATAAAAACATTTTCAATAAGTTTTAAGCATATTTGACAATTTCGAACTTCGTTATTGCTAAAAAAAACTTTTCGAAACATTTTCGAATTTGAAAAAACTTTTAAAAAGTTTAAAAACATAAAAAATTTATCAGCAAAACCGGCTAAAAATCTTATTAAAGAGCCTTTTTCGAATATAACTCAAAATACAATTTTTTTTCTTTTTATATTGGGTTTTTCGAAAATTTCGAAATTAAGTTCAATTTTTCGAACAGCTCAAAATGGCTCAAAAATTAGACAACTTCACTTGTAAAAGCTTCTTAAGCAAATTAAACAATTTCTAAACATTTTAATTCATGTTCGAAAATTTCGAAATTAAGTTTGAATTTTCGAACATCGTCAAAACTGCTCAAAAACAAATAAACTTAACCAAAAAATTGTTCTAAAACTAAATAAAATCGTTTTCAAACATTTTAAGTAATGTTCGAAAATTTTTAAATTTAATTCCAATTTTCAAAATTTACCAGAAAGTCTTGCAAATTAAAGCTAAATGCTAATAACTGCTGCTTACATGTAGTGGAAGCATTTTTAAACAGTTTTAATTGAAAATTTCGAACGGCATTTTTTGCTACGACAAATTCAAAACCAATTTTAACGCAATTTCGAAGTTTAAAAAATTTTTCAAATTTTCAATCTTTTAAAATTGATATTCAAATTAAATTAAAAAAAAATCCTAAAAATTTCCGAAGTGTTTTTTTTTTAAATATAACTCAAAATAAAATATTTTTTATAATTTTTTAGGGATTTCGAAAATTTTGAAATTAAATTTGATTCTTCGAACATCATAAAAATCTTTAAAAACAAACAAATTGAACTCAAAGAAGCTTCTAAAACCAAATTGTTGCCTTTTAACAAATTTTTAGGTATGTTCGAAAATTTAGAAATCATGTACGAATTTTCGAAAATCAACAGAAAGAGTCTAAAATGATCTGTTTCTGAACTCCAATTGCTTTATCCTCTTCTCAGATCTCAAAGCAGGTAATATTCTTCGAATTTTTTAATTTTCGAATTTCAAGTTCGAATTTTGGAACATCTAGCAAAATGATAAAAGGTTAAAATTAGGATATTATTTGCTAATTAAAACCAACTGCAATCATTTTAAATCAAATACAAACATTTTGTAGAATTTTTAAATTAAATTCGAATTTAATATTAAAAATTCTAGAAAATCTTAAATTCGAACATCAAAAAAAATTATATAAATAACAAATTTTGTTCCCTTACACCGAAAATAAATGTTTTTATTTTCTTAAAGCCATTTTCCAGAGTATCGAAATTAAGTTCGAATTTTCGAATATCTACAAAAATAATCCAAAATAACCATTTTTAATAAAATTTCATCATTAACAGCAAAAATAGAATTTTTGTTATAATTTTAAGCAATTTTACAGATTTTCAAAATTAAGTTCGAATTTTCGAACATAAACAAAAACGTTATGAGTAGATTAATATTGATAAATTTTGACATCTAAGATCAAATATATTAATATTTAATCATTATTAAGCATTTTATGAACTTTTTGATTTTATAACATAAAGTTCGAATTTTCGAATATCAACAAAAATTATCAAAATCAATAGATTTTGATAAATTTAGTAAAATGACATCGAATGGAACACTTTTTAATCACTTAAAGCCATTCTCAAGAATTTCGAAATTAAGTTCGAATTTTCGAACATCTTAAAAATTTGTTTTAATTAATAAATTTTAACAATTTATTTCAAATAAAGCTGGTTATTAAGAGTTTTACTTACTTTTTTATGAAAGGAATATCAATTTTCAGCTAATCTGCAAAGAATTAGAACAACATTTAGTAATTGTCTTAAGTTGTTAAAAACTTTTTTTGTCATAAAAATAAATGATAATTTTTAAAATTAAAAATTTTCAATTTTCATCATAAACTCAAACATTTAACCCTCAACTTCTTAAGTCATTAACTCTTAAATTTCATATAAATTTATTAAATGTTTTAGGAAAAATCTTGAATAATAAAGAAAATTACTTAAGAATATTTCCAAGTAGTAAATAAAATGAAATAAATATCTTTCAACAAAAAATTATGAAAAAATATTTTAACTAAAACAAAACTGAATAATTTATGAATTTTGAAAAAAACTGAAATAAAATATTAAGAAAAACTAAAACGTCTGACTACATCAGAAGTAGCAGCAGCAATTACAGACTTGCATTTAGTTACAAGGTCAAGCGCAGTCAAGCAAAGATTTTGAGCGAGCTTTCAAGAAAAAAAATCTAATTTTAAAATGCATTAGAATTTCAAAATTAAAACAACAAATACATTAACAAGAAACACAAATAGAATTTTGAATTTTGTTTATAATGCAACAGCTGTTTTCAATGTTTAACCAGAGACAACAGAGGGTATGCAAGACGACAGAGAGCCCATGCGCGCAGTTTAAGCAATAAAACGCTTCGTCTCTTTTAACACTTGTTTGGTAATAAACTTGACTTAAACACTTTTTTATTGTGTGTTTACGAGTTACGAGTCTTTTATATTAAAACGTAAAATCGCATTCAATTAAGTTGGTGAGACAGACGGACCGACCGCCTGCCAGTAGGTCCGTCCGTTGGTGTGTGGTTTTGTCTTTATATTTTATTGGTTTAAGCTCAAACGTTTATAGAAAAAAGTTTTAAAATCTTAAAACAAACAGGTCGTTGGGTATAACAAAAGTGTCTATATAAAAATTTAAAGAAATATAAAATTATAAAATTAAGGCATACATCGAGAAAAAATACATTTTTATAGGAAATTTTTAAATTTTTATAGGAAAATTTAAAAAAATTTTATATTTTTATTGGAAAATTTTTAAATTTTCTATTTTTATAGGAAATTTTTCAAAAATTTTCTATTTTTATAGGAAATTTTTCGAAAATTTTCTATTTTATAGGAAATTTTTAAAAAATTTTCTATTTTTATAGGAAATTTTTAAAAAATTTATATTTTTATAGGAAATTTTTTAAAAATTTCTTATTTTAGTAGAATAAATTTCAAAAATTTCTTATTTTTATAGAAAATTTTTAAAAAATTTTTATTTTTATAGGAAATTCTTCAAAACTGTCTTTTTTTATAAGAAATTTTTTACAAATTTCTTATTTTTATAGGAAATTTTACAAAAATTTCTTGTTTTTACAGGAAATTATTCAAACATTTTTCCTAATTTGCTCTTTTTATAGCGAATTTTTCAAAAAAATCCTATTTTGAAAGGAAATTTTTAAAAAATTTTCTATTTTTATAGAAAATTTTTCAAAAATTTCTTATTTTTTTTAGAAATTTTTCAAAAATTTCTAATTTTTAGAATTTTTTTACGAATTTCTTATTTTTAGGATTTTTCAAAAATTTCTTATATTTAAGGAAATTTTTTCAAATTTTCTATTTTTATAGGAAATTTTTCAAAAATTTTTTATTTTTATAGGAAATTTTTAAAAAATTTTCTATTTTTATGGGAAATTTTTCAAAAATTTCTTATTTTTGTAGGAAATTTTTTTAAAAATTTCTTACTTTTATAGGAAATTTTTTAAAAATTTCTTATTTTTATAGGAAAATTTTCAAAAATTTTTGTTTTTAATAATTTTTTCGAAAAATCTTTAATTTTATTTTGCAAAAATTTCTCATTTTGATAGGAAATCTTTCATAAATTTCTTATTCTTATAGGAAATTTTTCAAAAATTTCTAATTTTTTTTTAGGAAATTTTTAAAAAATTTCTTATAATTTGGGAATTAATTATTCGAACTTTTAAATTGAATTAATTGAAAAATTAGGATTTATCAGGCTTGAGTTCATTTTTAATTTTCAAATTATTTATTTGAAAGTAATAAGGTGGAGAAAAACTGAAAAAAATATTTTTGAACGCGGCTAGTGGATTGCAATTTCTGTCCCGCCACAGGACGTCATCAGCACTTAGCGCCCTCGACTACAGTCGAGTTATCAAATTGCAGAGTTAATCATCAATTTAACTCATTGAGTTTGATCAAACATCACTACGTTTAATTGATTGTGTATTCTCCTATTACTTGTTTTGCTCGATCTTTTCATTTACAAACACATACTTTCATGTAATTTTCTTACATATGTGAACACTGTTACTATTCTATAAATAGCATCAAACCAAAAAGTCTTGTTCTTCTCTACATGCCAACGGCAAGTGAAAAGATCGAGCAAGACAAGTAATAGGAGAATACACAATCAATTAAACGTAGTGATGTTCGATCAAACTCAATGAGTTAAATTGATGATTATCTCTGCAATTTGACAACTCGACTGTGGTCGAGGGCGCTAAGTGCTGATGACGTCCTGTGGCGGGACAGAAATTGCAATCCACTAGCCGCGTTCAAAAATAATTTTTTCAGTTTTTCTCCACATTATTACTTTCAAATTTTCAAATTGATAATTTGAAAATTAAAAATGAACTCAAGCCTAATTTTTCAATTAAAAATTTCTTATTTTTTTAGGACATTTTTCAAAAATTTCTTATTTTTTTAGTAAATCTTTCAAAAATTTCTTATTTTTATAGACAATTTTTAGAAAAGTTCTTATTTTTAATTGAAGTTTTCATGGTCCTAGAATAAGAATCGATATTTTTACACATAAATAATTTTCCATATATATTTCTTTCAGTGTTTATTTCTTGTTTAATATTGTATTTACATATATTAACAATAATTTGATTTAAAAAAAATATTTAAATTAGCCTTTTAAATTAGAAATAGAAATGTTTTTTGTTAACAAGAAACAGCTGAGCTGAATTGGCATATAAAGTTCTAGCTGACCAAAGAAAAAAGTTAACAAACAAAAAAAAATTATGATTAATGCTAATAAGACTTGAAAAAAAAAGCTAACAAAAAACATGACCAAACATAAATTAAATTAAGCCAATGAGGCCTATTTTCTTTTAGAGAATCAGCTGAAATTGAAGTGAAATAAGTGGAAATGTCTGGAATGGATGAATTGTTAAATAAACAAACAAAAGGAGCAAATTTAAATAAATTAGTGAATGCTGAATAAATAACATCAAATATAAATATTATTAATGTTTAAGGCAACAAAGTTTTTGTTGAAAACAAACACTTTTTTGACTTAAATGTTTAAAAAATGTTAAATTTGTGTTCTTTAATCTTTTTGTCCGTCCATCCTTCTGTGCGTCCTTCCTTCTGTCCGTCCATCCTTCTGTCCGTCCATCCTTCTGTCCGTCCATCCTCTGTCCGTCCATCCTCTGTCCGTCCATCCTTCTGTCCGTCCATCCTTCTGTCCGTCCATCCTTCTGTCCGTCCATCCTTCTGTCCGTCCATCCTTCTGTCCGTCCATCCTTCTGTCCGTCCATCCTTCTGTCCGTCCATCCTCTGTCCGTCCATCCTTCTGTCCGTCCATCCTTCTGTCCGTCCATCCTTCTATCCGTCCATCCTTCTGTCCGTCCATCCTGCTGTCCTTCCATCCTTCTGTCCTTCCATCCTTCTGTCCGTCCATCCTTCTGTCCGTCCATCCTTTTGTCCGTCTATACTTTGTTTCTTTAATTTCTTTCCAAATGTATGTCCCCTTTTCCTATTACCGATTTTTTATTATTACTTTTTTCTCGGAATAAATAAATATTATTTTTATTTCATTGATTGACCATTACTCGGAGATACTGCATGCAGTAACTCTTAGTTTTTATTAAGGGTCATAAATTAAGTGAAAATAAAATATAAAAATATCATGAAATGAAATGAAATGAAATAATAGAATGACGATGACATCGTCATATAAAAAAGAACACAATTGCAACTATGACAACATGTTCGACAAAATGGGGTAACACATACTTACGTAAGAGTATTCGTTCTAATTCTATAGATACTTGTTTTGTTACACTTACATTGATTTAAATAGAGTAACAATTTTATTGAATTATTGCATTTTCCAGAGATTTTATTACCATCTCATGAAGTGTCATAAATCTAAGCTCCCCTTAACATATATGACCATAATTCTTAGAATATGAGATTTCTTTGCTTGTTATATTTTTTAGATTCCCTCCTCATGGGATATGGATTGTATAAATGTCCGTTTCTTTATCCTTCTATGACTGTTTCAGTTTTACAAACCAAACCAATTCGACCATTAAAATCTAAAGTAATAATATTTTTTTATTCGATATTATACTTTGTCTCTTTATTTATTATATTTAGTAAAATTGTTATTATAAGACCAAGATTTAAAATATGAAACATATGAGAAAGTATCCGAAACCATAAAGAATCAAATCGATAATAAATGTTTTAATAATAAAGACTGATTTAAAATAAAAATATAGTAATAAAATGAATAGATAAATATAATTTCTATGACATTGATTACCAAGAATAGACTAAATGGAGATTAAACTGGTTACATTTTAATTCCATGAAAGAAAATTGATATAAACGACATCAATATAAAATAATTATGAAACATTTATATTAATTAATATAAATGTAGCAAAATCGAACATAAAACATGCAGAAATAAGTTAATTATTTAGTTAATAGATTTTTAATAGACAAAGGCAGATGGACAAAAAAATCTGCCAACTGATATTCTATGTCATAGTCTATGTCTTAGTCCATGTCTTAGTCTATGTCTTAGTCTATGTCTTAGTCTATGTCTTAGTCTATGTCTTAGTCTATGTCTTAGTCTATGTCTTAGTCTATGTCTTAGTCTATGTCTTAGTCTATGTCTTAGTCTATGTCTTAGTCTATGTCTTAGTCTATGTCTTAGTCTATGTCTTAGTCTATGTCTTAGTCTATGTCTTAGTCTATGTCTTAGTCTATGTCTTAGTCTATGTCTTAGTCTATGTCTTAGTCTATGTCTTAGTCTATGTCTTAGTCTATGTCTTAGTCTATGTCTTAGTCTATGTCTTAGTCTATGTCTTAGTCTATGTCTTAGTCTATGTCTTAGTCTATGTCTTAGTCTATGTCTTAGTCTATGTCTTAGTCTATGTCTTAGTCTATGTCTTAGTCTATGTCTTAGTCTATGTCTTAGTCTATGTCTTAGTCTATGTCTTAGTCTATGTCTTAGTCTATGTCTTAGTCTATGTCTTAGTCTATGTCTTAGTCTATGTCTTAGTCCATGTCTTAGTCTATGTCTTAGTCTATGTCTTAGTCTATGTCTTAGTCTATGTCTTAGTCTATGTCTTAGTCTATGTCTTAGTCTATGTCTATGTCTTAGTCTATTTCTTAGTCTATGTCTTAGTCTATTTCTTAGTCTATGTCTTAGCCTTAGTCTATATTTTAGTCTATATCTAAGTCTATGTCTCAGTCTAAGTCTTAGTCTATGTCTTAGTCTATGTCTAAGTCTATTTCTTAGTCTATGTCTTAGTCTATGTCTTAGTCTATGTCTTAGTCTATGGCTTAGCCCATCTCTTAGTCTATGTCTTAGTCTATGTCTATGTCTTAGGTATGTCTTAGTCTATGTTTTATTTTTGAAAAATTTCCTAAAAAATAAGAAATTTTTGAAAAATTTCCTATAAAAATAAAATTTTTTTTTAATTTCCTATAGAAATAAGAAGTTTTTGAAAGTTTTCCTATAGAAATAACAAATTTTTAAAAAATTTCCTAAAAAAATATTTTTTTTTAAATTTCCTTTAAAAATAAGAAGTTGTTGAAAAATTCCTATAAAATTTGAAATTTAAAAAAAATTTGATAAATTTCCTATAAATAAAGAAAGATTTCGAAAAACTTTCTATGGAAGTAACAAATTTTAGAACAATTTCCTATAGAAATTAAAATTTCTAGTAGTGACTAGTTATATTTTAAACCTAAAATTTAGTCCTAGTTTTACTTTCTGTTATCAACTGAACCCTAGTCTCTGTCTTAATCTTAGTTTTAGCCTTATTTCTATTGCATTTCCAAGTTGGCAAATATTTTTTTAATATTTCGAGTATTAAGGTTATGTTCACTCTTTTTCCTTTAACCTTTTTTTACACTTATTTCCACCATTAACGTCCTTTTTTTCATATTTGTTGTCGTTTATTTCTGTTCTTCGTATTCTCTGTGGGTTTGGTAATTAGCACTGAAATCTTGGCGCAACATAAATATTTAATTCCTTTAACATAATTTGTTCCTCCATTTTACCGTCCGAGCCCGTCTGTCCTGCTAGAGGATTTCTTAAATTTTTATTCGCTTTCGCTTGATTCCATTCCAAAGACCAAAGTTAATTAAATTCACAGTTTGTCTTCTATTTGTGTTTTATCTACATCTACCGCAACTTAAATGTAGACAAGCGAAAAACATTTTTATTGTTTCGTAGATGCTGCTGCTGCCGAGGATCTCAGATCCTTGCAATAATGACTTGGCAAAAGGATGTCTAGTGTTATAAATATATTTATTTTGTTTTGTTTTTAATGGAGTATGAATGTAGCAAAAACACAAAGAAAAAAAACATATAAATATAAATGTCTCGAGATAAAAATCTTGTTGTTTTCATTCTTTTTCTAGTGGATTTGTTGGAAAGTCTATCTTTTTTCAAGTTTTGTTTCTTTCTATCTTTGACTTAGGCTGAGTCTGAATGAATGACTGTCTGGTTGGCAGCAATTAAACATGTAAAACGTAAAAGCCACTAATGATACAGATATAATACCACTAACTCCTCTGCATAACCAATAAATTCCAAACGAACACACACTCACTCTCATATTGAAACAAACTCGCTTCTGCTAATGGAAACTCACAAACACAAACAAAATTTAACTAAACCAATACAAACACTCACATAGTTTTGGTTCTAGTTATGCTTTTGGATGTATCCTATTCTCTCCTATCCCAGCAACCAAAACCATTAATGTTTTGGTTTACTAGCAAATGATAATGTTCCAAGGTTCATTTATTATGGAAGACTGCATCTGTTTATGTGTTAGTTGTGTTTTGTGGCTATTAGTGGGTTTTGCCGGGATATAAGAGTCTTTGTGTGTGTGTTTGAAATACATTTGTTTGAGATTGAAATAATTTTGTAAATTTGAATTTGGCGTGATTTGAGCTGAATTATTTAATATTTGGAATGAATTTATTTTTTATCAGATAATGAAGAATTATTTATTTAAAATAGGCTAAGATATAGACTAAGGCATAGACTAAGAAATAGACTACGAAATGGGCTAAGACATAGACTAAGAAATAGACATAGACTAAGACATAGACTAAGACATAGACTAAGACATAGACTAAGACATACACTAAGACATAGACTAAGACATAGACTAAGACATAGACTAAGATATAGACTAAGACATAGACTAAGACATAGACTAAGACATAGACTAAGACATAGACTAAGACATAGACTAAGACATAGACTAAGACATAGACTAAGACATAGACTAAGACATAGACTAAGACATAGACTAAGACATAGACTAAGACATAGACTAAGACATAGACTAAGACATAGACTAAGACATAGACTAAGACATAGACTAAGACATAGACTAAGACATAGACTAAGACATAGACTAAGACATAGACTAAGACATAGACTAAGACATAGACTAAGACATAGACTAAGACATAGACTAAGACATAGACTAAGACATAGACTAAGACATAGACTAAGACATTGACTAAGACATAGACTAAGACATAGACTAAGACATAGACTAAGACATAGACTAAGACATAGACTAAGACATAGACTAAGACATAGACTAAGACATAGACTAAGACATAGACTAAGACATAGACTAAGACATAGACTAAGACATAGACTAAGACATAGACTAAGACATAGACTAAGACATAGACTAAGACATAGACTAAGACATAGACTAAGACATAGACTAAGACATAGACTAAGACATAGACTAAGACATAGACTAAGACATAGACTAAGACATAGACTAAGACATAGACTAAGACATAGACTAAGACATAGACTAAGACATAGACTAAGACATTGACTAAGGCATAGACTAAGACATAGACTAAGACATAGACTAAGACATAGACTAAGACATAGACTAAGACATAGACTAAGACATTGACTAAGACATAGACTAAGACATAGACTAAGACATAGACTAAGACATAGACTAAGACATAGACTAAGACATAGACTAAGACATAGACTAAGACATAGACTAAGACATAGACTAAGACATAGACTAAGACATAGACTAAGACATAGACTAAGAAATAGACTACGAAATGGGCTAAGACATAGACTAAGAAATAGACATAGACATAGACTAAGACATAGACTAAGACATAGACTAAGACATAGACTAAGACATAGACTAAGACATAGACTAAGACATAGACTAAGACATACACTAAGACATAGACTAAGACATAGACTAAGACATAGACTAAGACATAGACTAAGACATAGACTAAGACATAGACAAAGGCATAGACTAAGACATTGACTAAGACATAGACTAAGACATAGACTAAGACATAGACTAAGACATAGACTAAGACATAGACTAAGACATAGACTAAGACATAGACTAAGACATAGACTAAGACATAGACTAAGACATTGACTAAGACATAGACTAAGACATAGACTAAGACATAGACTAAGACATAGACTAAGACATAGACTAAGACATAGACTAAGACATAGACTAAGACATAGACTAAGACATAGACTAAGACATAGACTAAGACATAGACTAAGACATAGACTAAGACATAGACTAAGACATAGACTAAGACATAGACTAAGACATAGACTAAGACATAGACTAAGACATAGACTAAGACATAGACTAAGACATAGACTAAGACATAGACTAAGACATAGACTAAGACATAGACTAAGACATAGACTAAGACATAGACTAAGACATAGACTAAGACATAGACTAAGACATAGACTAAGACATAGACTAAGACATAGACTAAGACATAGACTAAGACATAGACTAAGACATAGACTAAGACATAGACTAAGACATAGACTAAGACATAGACTAAGACATAGACTATGACATAGACTAAGACATAGACTAAGACATAGACTAAGACATAGACTAAGACATAGACTAAGACATAGACTAAGACATAGACTAAGACATAGACTAAGACATAGACTAAGACATAGACTAAGACATAGACTAAGACATAGACTAAGACATAGACTAAGACATAGACTAAGACATAGACTAAGACATAGACTAAGACATAGACTAAGACATAGACTAAGACATAGACTAAGACATAGACTAAGACATAGACTAAGACATAGACTAAGACATAGACTAAGACATAGACTAAGACATAGACTAAGACATAGACTAAGACATAGACTAAGACATAGACTAAGACATAGACTAAGACATAGACTAAGACATAGACTAAGACATAGATTAAGACATAGACTAAGACATAGACTAAGACATAGACTAAGACATAGACTAAGACATAGACTAAGACATAGACTAAGACATAGACTAAGACATAGACTAAGACATACACTAAGACATAGACTAAGACATAGACTAAGACATAGACTAAGACTAAGACATAGACTAAAACATAGACTAAGACATAGACTAAGATATAGACTAAGACATAGACTAAGACATAGACTAAGACATAGACTAAGACATAGACTAAGACATAGACTAAGACATAGACTAAGACATAGACTAAGACATAGACTAAGACATAGACTAAGACATAGACTAAGACATAGACTAAGACATAGACTAAGACATAAACATAGACATAGACTAAGACATAGACTAAGACATAGACTAAGACATAGACTAAGACATAGACTAAGACATAGACTAAGACATAGACTAAGACATAAACATAGACATAGACTAAGACATAGACTAAGACATAGACTAAGACATAGACTAAGACATAGACTAAGACATAGACTAAGACATAGACTAAGACATAGACTAAGACATAGACTAAGACATAGACTAAGAAATAGACTTAGATATATACTAAGACATAGACTAAGACATAGACTAAGACATAGACTAAGACATAGACTAAGACATAGACTAAGACATAGACTAAGACATAGACTAAGACATAGACTAAGACATAGACTAAGACATAGACTAAGACATAGACTAAGACATAGACTAAGACATAGACTAAGACATAGACTAAGACATAGACTAAGACATAGACTAAGACATAGACTAAGACATAGACTAAGACATAGACTAAGACATAGACTAAGACATAGACTAAGACATAGACTAAGACATAGACTAAGACATAGACTAAGACTTAGACTAAGACATAGACTAAGACATAGACTAATACATAGACTAAGACATAGACTAAGACATAGACTAAGACATAGACTAAGACATAGACTAAGACATAGACTAAGACAGAGACAGAGACTAAGACTAAGACATAGACTAAGACATAGACTAAGACTAAGACATAGACTAAAACATAGACTAAGACATAGACTAAGATATAGACTAAGACATAGACTAAGACATAGACTAAGACATAGACTAAGACATAGACTAAGACATAGACTAAGACATAGACTAAGACATAGACTAAGACATAGACTAAGACATAGACTAAGACATAGACTAAGACATAGACTAAGACATAGACTAAGATATAGACTAAGACATAGACTAAGACATAGACTAAGACATAGACTAAGACATAGACTAAGACATAGACTAAGACATAGACTAAGACATAGACTAAGACATAGACTAAGACATAGACTAAGACATAGACTAAGACATAGACTAAGACATAAACATAGACATAGACTAAGACATAGACCAAGACATAGACTAAGACATAGACTAAGACATAGACTAAGACATAGACTAAGACATAGACTAAGACATAGACTAAGACATAGACTAAGACATAGACTAAGACATAGACTAAGACATAGACTAAGACATAGACTAAGACATAGACTAAGACATAGACTAAGACATAGACTAAGACATAGACTAAGACATAGACTAAGACATAGACGAAGACATAGACTAAGACTTAGATTAAGACATAGACTAAGACATAGACTAAACATGGACGAAATATAGACCAAGACAAGGACTTAGACGTAGACAATAATACTAATGCTGATACTAATACTAATTGACACGTACATATATATATCTCTACCTTATATTAGGATTTAGTGCAATCCAGACTTAAAATTTTTATTCTAAACAAACATTTAAATCTAAACTGCTATTAAACTTTTAATAAAAGACATTATAAAAAAGAAATAAACCCTTTTTTATAGCTTTTTAAGTCTAGTAAAATTGATTTTATAGCTTTTTATTTTCTTAAAAAAATATCCTTTTGAATCATTATTTCCTTTCGATATATATTTTCCTAATATTTATTTGTTAAACAATCACATTAAGAGTTCAAAGTGTTAAAGATATTTATAGTTGTATATGGGAGGGTGTATATGTGTGTGTGAGAGCATATGTTTACTACACATACATAAACATGAAGAATCTCGTTATATCAGATTTAGACAACAAGGACTCACTCTGTACAGTCATCGATGTTTATTCAAAGAATTTTTATTTCTAAAATAAATAAATACAAGAATACAAATACAAATTGTAATGTATCACTGTGATACTGTGATATTGTTGCTATTGCCAATGTTGTTGTTGTTGATGTCCTTAGCAATTCTGTTGCTGTTACAACTAATGTTGTTATTGTCGTCCTTGCTGTAGGTTTTGTTGTTGTTGTTGTCGTCATCAATGTCGTTGTGTTATATTGTTGCTTTTGCTTTTGTATTTAATCTAATAAAAGGTTTATACCACTATTGCCATTTGCCCCAAAACCATTAGCTGGGGGTAATAAAAGAAGCCAGACCATCAATGTATAAATACTAGCAACAACAAAAACAAGAAAAACAACAACAACAACATCAGCAACAAAAAAATATTCTACTAGAACGTGCACAATCTTGTTTAGAATCTTTTGGGAATTTAAGCAGCACAAAAAAATGGGAAGGATGTCATCCTGGTAGTAATAAACAAGAAACCTTTAGTCTTTGGAGATTTTCACCTTCACCTTAACATTACAAGGACTTTCTTTAATTTTTCTAATGCAATGTCAATTCATAAAATATGAAATTAATTTTCAATGTCATTAAGAAAAGGGGATAACTTCCCTTTTTGGGAAATAAAGACTCAGAAGAAAAGGATACATTTTTTTCTTAGTTTTCTTTATGTCTCTCCCTTCGATGTTAACACATTTATATGATTGTGATGATGACGATGATATTTGTCTTTTCAAAAGGAGTGAGCAGCTTAAAGTAGGAAGGAATCCTGGGGTGATGTTTGGTTATGTCTAGATTATGTTGCTATCAGTCCCAGTACTTAAGGGTGGCTGTAAGTAACTTAGTGTCAAATACCGTTTTCCTTCTTTTTTCCTTAAGTTTGCTTTATTGAAGATTTTAGTATAATTTTCTTTTAAGCTTGAATGGAAAAAGCTACTCAAAACATGTTCCAAACATTTAGTCGTCTTTACGAGATGAGATAAGCAATTTAAAATAAATATGTAAAATATGAAAAAGAAATAATATTGAAAAGGATAATAGGACGAACTTAAATTTAAGAGTCAAGCATTAAAGGAATTTCCACAAAAAGTTTTTAAATTAAATTGAATTTAAAAGAGCATTTACTTTGCAATAAGAAAATATCTTTAGCATTAGAAAGCAATTTTTAAAGCAGACATTTTTTTTAAATTTCCTATAAAAATTAGAATATTTTAAAAAATTTCCTATAAAAATAAAAAACTTTTTCAATTATTTTCTGTAAAAAAAAAAAAAATTGCAAAAATAAGAAACGTTTGAAAAATTTTCTATTAGAACAAGATATTTTTGAAAAATTTCCTATAAAAATAAGAAATTTTTGAAAAATATCCTAAAAAATAATAAGAAATTTTTAAAAATTTCCTTAAAAAAAAAAAAAAATAGAAATTTTTAAAAAATTTCCTAAAAAATTCGAAATTTTTGAAAAATTTCCTAAAAAAAAATAAGAAATGATTGAAAATTTCCTAAAAAAATCTGAAATTTTTAAATAATTTTCTATAAAAACATAAATTAAAAAATTTCGTATAAAAATAAGAAATTTTTGAAAAATTTCCTATAAAAGCTAAAAATTAAAAAAAAATTCCTATAAAATCAAGAAATTTTTAAAAAATTTTCTACCAAGATAAGAAATTTTTTTATATATCAGTAAGAAATTTTTCCTATAAAAATATCAAATTTTTGAAAAATTTTATATTAAATTAGGAAATTTTTAAAAAAAATTCCTAAAAAAACAGAAAATTTTTGAAAAATTTCCTTAAAATTAAAAAATTTTGCAAAATTTCATATAAAAATAAGAAATTTTTAAAAAATTTCCTATAAAAATAAGAAATTTTTAAAAAATTTCCTATAATATTAAGAAACTTTTAAAGAATTTCCTATAAAAGTAAGAAATTTTTGAAAAATTTCCTATAAAATAAGAAATTTTTCAAAAATTTTCTGTAAAAATAAGAACTTTTTAAAAAATTTCTTATAAAAATAAGAAATTTAAAAAAAATAAGAAATTTTTGAAAAATTTCCTACCAAAATAAGAAATTTTTGAAAAATTTCCTACCAAAATAAGAAATTTTTGAAAAATTTCCTACCAAAATAAGAAATTTTTGAAAAATTTCCTATAAAAAATTTTCTATAAAAATAGAAAATTTTTGAAGAATTTTCTATAAACATTGAAAATTTTTGAAAAATTTCCTATAAAAATAGAAAAATTTGTGAAAAATTTCCTATGAAAATAGAAAAATTTTTGAAAAATTTCCTATAAAAATAGAAAATTTTTGAAAAATTTTCTATAAAAATAGAAAATTTAAAAAAAAAATTTCCTATAAAAACAGAAAATTTTTGAAAAATTTCCTATAAAAATAGAAAATTTTTGAAAAATTTCTTATAAAAATAGAAAATTTTTGAAAAGTTTTATATTAAATAAGGAAATTTTTGAAAATTTTGTAAAAATTTCCTTAAAATTAAAAAATTTTGCAAAATTTCATATAAAAAATAAGAAATTTTTAAAAAATTTCCAATAAAAATAAGAAATTTTAAAAAAATTTCCTATAAAATTAAGAATTTTTTGAAGAATTTCCTATAGATGTAAAAAATTTTTGAAAGATTTTCTATAAAAATAAGAAATTTTTCAAAAGTTTTCTATAAAAACCAAAGTTTTTGTAGAAAAAATGTTTCTACAAAAATAAAAACTTTTTAAAAAATTTCTTATAAAAATAAGAAATTTAAAAAAAAATCCTATAAAAATAAGAAATTTTTGAAAAATTTCCTATAAAAATAGAAAATTTTTGAAAAATTTCCTATAAAAATAGAAAATTTTTGAAAAATTTAATATGAAAATAGAACATTTTTGAAAAATTTCCTATAAAAATAGAACATTTTTGAAAAATTTCCTATAAAAATAGAACATTTTTGAAAAATTTCCTATAAAAATAGAAAATTTTTGAAAAATTTCCTATAAAAATAGAAAATTTTTGAAAAGTTTTCTATAAAAATAGAAAATTTTTGAAAAATTTCCTATAAAAATAGGAAATTTTTGAAAAATTTCCTATAAAAATAGGAAATTTTTGAAAAATTTCCTATAAAAATAGGAAATTTTTGAAAAATTTCCTATAAAAATAGGAAATTTTTGAAAAATTTCCTATAAAAATAGCAAATTTTTTAAAAATTTCCTATAAAAATAGGAAATTTTTGAAAAATTCCCTATAAAAATAGGAAATTTTTCAAAAATAGGAAATTTTTGAAAAATTCCATATAAAAATAAAAAAATTGTCTATAATAATAATAAATTTTTGAAAAATTTCCTATTAAAATAAGAAAATTTTAAAAAGTTTCTATAAAATACGAAAATTTTGAAAAACTTCCTATAAAAATAAGAAATTTTTAAAAAAGTTCCTGTAAAAATAAGAAGTTTTCAAAAAATGTTTGAAAAATTTCTTATAAGAATAAGAAATTTTTAAAATTTGTTTTTGAAGAATGTCTAATATAAGACCTTAGTCTATATCTTAAACTATGTTTTAGATTTTACCTTACTTGATGTCTTAATTTCTGACCTAGTCTATGTTTTGCTTAATATCTTAGTCAAAAGAGTATAGCAAAATATGACTCATGTCATCATTTTTGAATATTCTTAAAAAAAGAGTCTGTTAAGTACTAACAACAGGAAGTTAAAGTCTTTTTTAAAATTCGTTTATTTAGCACTTCTTTCTGTTGGTGTTCTTAATTTATGCTCCATTTTTATTAACATCCTCAATGTTTTTTGCCAACATCCTTTAATTCGGGCTACAGTTAAACTCCCATAAAAAGGAGTTATAACATTTATTTATTGGCTCACGCTTTTAAAGCAATTTCCGCAAGCCAAAAAGGAAAATAAATACAGTGTCATGTTTGCTTCCTTTCAAGGTTCACTAGACAAAAGTCAGGGTCCTTGAAAGGCAGATACACAAGCATTTACACATACACTAAAGTAACCATATAGACTATATGTTTGTATGTGTGAAGTTTATTATAAAGTTAATGGTTATTTTAGCTTTTCTTTTAGCTTCATGCTCTTAGTTTATCATTACAAAAAAAGGAAGAAAAAAGGACTTATTGACTAGAAAACAAAATTGGGAATCTAGAACACAATGCTTAATTGTCAAATCGCTTTAACATATATTTATCTGGCTTCCTTCCTTATTTGCCAAGCGATTATTTTCTTCCTGTTGGTAGCTCTAGAAGTTTATTGGGTTTATTGCAATAAAATTACGTTAACATAAATTAAACGGAAACTAACAGTTTTTTTCCATTTACTTTTTCAATTTTTTTTTTTGCTTAATATTCATTTTCAATTTCAAGGTTTTTAGTGAATGTTTTATAACCTTTTCATCTCATTTTCCACTTGAATCATTTGTATAAAATTTTAAGCAAAAAATTGGATTTTTTAAAAGTATCTCACTCAATATTAATTTCCTGCTGAAATTTCATTTACACATAAAAATTTTTAACTTTAAAGTAATTTTTTAGGTTTTATTAACAATAAAGGTAAACAATTGGTTTATGAATTTTTGTTTTTTTAGAGGATATTTTCAGTTTTCATTAATTTATTTAAAAAAAAGAGTGTGTCTTTTCTCAGTTGCTGTTGTAAACATATTTTATGCTTAATTAAATGTAAATTGTATTTAATTAAAATTGTAATTTATTTAAATATTCCTAAAAGTATGCTTTACATTTCCAATAAATTCATTCATTACAAATATGCAATGGTATTTTTTGTATTTTCTGCTAACTACCATTAAAAAGTAAAAGTAAAGCATACTTGTAGGTGGAATTTTTTTTCTGTAATTAATTTATTGTTGGCTCGAATTTTAATTAGTTTTTAAATCTTTCTACGAAGAAATTAAATAAAAATTGAAATGTTTTTGTGAAAAAAAAAAAATGAAAAACAGCATGAACAATTTAATTCAAACAAATTATTACTTATTTATAAAACTTTTTCAAAAGCACTTAAAGCTATTAAATTAGTCTTTTTGAGAAATATTTAAAAAAGTATTTTAACATTTTTGAGAACTTACTTTAAAAAGTTGTTGAATTTTTTAAAATATTTGCCGGTGAAATTCTGAAAAGAAGACAGAGGATTTTTTTATTAAGTTTGAACTTTTTTGAACTAAGAGGACTTATCTTTAATGAAAACTAATATACTCGTATAGCCTTAGAATCTATATAGACGTATTGAGCTATTCTCCTAGACACAGTTGCCATATCTGATACAAATTAACATTTTTAAACTCATTGTTAAGGCATTTTTGTTTTACATTATTTTTCATCGGCGCCGTGATAATGCTATATGACAGACAGACAGACACAGACAGACACAGACAGATACAGACAGACACAGACAGACACAGACAGACACAGACAGACACAGACAGACACAGGCAGACACAGACAGACACAGACAGACACAGACAGACACAGACAGACACAGACAGACACAGACAGACACAGACAGACACAGACAGACACAGACAGACACAGACAGACACAGACAGACACAGACAGACACAGACAGACACAGACAGACACAGACAGACACAGACAGACACAGACAGACACAGACAGACACAGACAGACACAGACAGACACAGACAGACACAGACAGACACAGACAGATACAGACAGATACAGACAGATACAGACAGACACAGACAGACACAGACAGACACAGACAGACACAGACAGACACAGACAGACACAGACAGACACAGACAGACACAGACAGACACAGACAGACACAGACAGACACAGACAGACACAGACAGACACAGACAGACACAGACAGACACAGACAGACACAGACAGACACAGACAGACACAGACAGACACAGACAGACACAGACAGACACAGACAGACACAGACAGACACAGACAGACACAGACAGACACAGACAGACACAGACAGACACAGACAGACACAGACAGACACAGACAGACACAGACAGACACAGACAGACACAGACAGACACAGACAGACACAGGCAGATACAGACAGACACAGACAGACACAGACAATGGTCAATACAGAAAGAACATGCTACCATACATTCTGATTATAGTTTAAGATGTTATGGAACCAAGGCAAAAAGTACCAAAATTTATTGTTTTATTTTAAAGACAATAACTTTTGCGTAAGCTTAAAGAAGCATTTAGCAAAATATAAGTTGAAACACGAGTAAATAAACAAAAAAAAATGTAACAAAGATTCAAGGAAAAACCTCCAGAACAGAAGGTTTAAGTTTTCACATTTTAATCCGATTTCGAGTAACATTTTCACTGTTAAACCTACAATTTTTCATTCCACTTCATGAAGCGTTTCCACTTTAATTTTTTCCCGCTTTAAAACGCACTCACTAAAACACACACACACACTCACACATATATATTTTCTTCGTGAAACATGAGAGTCTGTGTATGTACTTCACCCTGTGGCAATGTGTGTTAATATTTCACCAGTAATCCGGCCATAGTCTGGGTCTGGATGTTTGGCTGACATTTGGAAAGAACAGAAAAAATAAAAAAATGGGTAGAAAATAAGACAAGACTAAATATTAAAACACCGAAAATCTAGCAAAAAAAAACTAAAAAAAGAATAAGTGAAGTAGAGTCAAGAAAATGTTGCTGAAAAAATTCTCAAGAAAATAATAAAAATAAAGTTGAGCGAAAAAGAAAAAACTTAAAAAAAGTATAAAGTATTACACTCGTAACAGAAACCCATCTTAGCAGCTGAATAAACGGAATCTTCAAAAGAAGTGAGAAAGTCTGAGTGAAAAAAAATAGGAAAATATACAAAAAATTAAAAACCCTGCCAGTTTTACTTAAATGAAACCACATGACTGGAAAATCATGCTAATTTTAAAGGAAAACAAAGTAACAAAAATAATGAAAAAATATACAAAAATCTTCTTTAAATATTTATTTTTCATTTTGGCGTTTTTGGTTATGTTTTCTTATATTTTTTGGGCAAAATTTTCTTGCTACTTTAATTGTAATTAGACCATTTATACCTAAAGCTTCTTTTTGTGGATTTTATAATTTTATATAATTGAGATTAGTAAAACAATTTTAGTACAAAATTTTTTATAAAAAAAAATAGTACAAAATTTTTTACTAAAATTTTTTTACAAAATTTTTTTAACTAAAAAATTTTTACTATAAAAAATTTTTGTGCAAATTTTTCATAAATTTTTAAATAAAATTTTTCACTAAAAAAAAATTAGTACAAAATTTCTAATATAAAAAAAAATGTAGTACAAAATTTTTATAAAATTAAATCGGTACAAAATTTTTTACTAAAAAAAATTAGTTTTTCATAAGTTTTTAAATTTTTTTTTTTTACTTAAAAAAATTTTAGTACAAAATTTTTTACTAAAAAAAAATAAAATTCAGTAAAAATTTGTAACTTAAAAAAAATTAGTACAAAGTTTTCCATAAAATTTTAAATAAAATTTTTTACTAAAAAAAAATTTAGTAGAAAACTTTTAACTAAAAAATGTTTTGTACAAAAATTTTTTTAGTTTTATAAAAAAAAATTGTATACAAATTTTTTATAAAAAAAAAAAATTAGTGCAAAATTTTTTACTAAAAATTTTAATACAAAATTTTTTTACAAAAAATTTGTAAACAAAATTTTTTACTTAAAAAAAATGTTAGTACATTTTTTACTAAAAAAATTAGTACACAATTTTTTTACAAAAAAAAGTTTGTACAAAAATTTTAAAAAATTTTTAAATAACATTTTAGTATAAAATTTTTCACTAAAAAAATTTGAGTACAAAATTTTTTATAAAAAAAAATTTAGTACAAAATTTTTTATAACAAAAACATTCAATACAAAATTTCTTACTAAAAATTTTAACACAAAATTTTTTTCAAAAATTTTAACACAAAATTTTTTTCAAAAATTTTAAAACAAAATTTTTAAGAAAAAAATTTTATACAAAATTTTTTACAAGAAAAAATTTTTTTACTAAAAAAAATGTTAGTACAAAATTTTTTACTACAATTGTTTAAAGAAATTTTTACTAAAAAAATTTTAGTACAACATTTTATAAAAAAACTTTAGTACAAAATTGTTTGTAAATTTTTAAACAAGGTTTTGTACTTAAAAAAATTTCAGTACAAAATTTTTACCAAAAAAAATTTTAGTAGAAAAAAAAATTTAGTACAAAATTTGTAATAACAAAATTTAGTACATTTTTTACTAAAAAAAAAATTGTACAAAATTTTTTATACAAAAACAATTTGTACAAAACTTTTTCATAAATTTTTAAATAAAATTTTAGTGCAAAATTTTTCACCAAAAAAAAAAATTTTAATACAAAAGTTTTTATTAAAAAAAAAGTAGAACAAAATTTCTTATAAAAAAAATAAGTACAAAATTTTTTACTAACAATTTAAATACAAAATTTTTTACAAAAAAAAAATTCATTAGAAAATTTTATACTAAAAAATTTTAGTTCAAAGTTTTTTACTTAATAAATTTAGCACAACATTTTTTTAAATAAAAAAACATTAACTACAAAAAAAAACTTTAATTACAAAATTTTTTACAAACCAGAAATTTAAGTAGAAAATTTGTTAATAAGAAAAAAATTTAGTACAACATTTTTACTAAAAAAAAATTAATTACCAAACTTTTTACTAAAAAAAATTTAATTACAAAATTTTTTACAAAAAAAAAATTTAAGTACAAAATTTTTTACTAAAGAAAATTTTAGTACAAACTAAAAAAAATTAGTGCATAATTTTTTACTTAAAAAAATTTGATTACAAAATTTTTTACTAAAAAAAATTAGTACAAAATTTTTTATTAAAAACAATTTAGTACAAAATTAAAAAAAATAATTCCAAAATTTTTGACAAAAAAAATTTAGTACAAAATTTTTTACTAAAAAAAATTAGCAAAAATTTTTTGCTTTAAAAAATTGTGTACAAAGTTTTTTTGCTGAAAAAATTTAGTACAAACTTTTTTCTAAAAAAATTTATTAAAAAATTTTTGACAAAAAAATGTTAGTACAAAATTGTTTACTAAAAAAAATTTAGTACGGAACTTATGGTTTATTATTAAAGGTTTAGTACACAAATTTAAATATAATTTTTTTAATAAATTTCGTCCTGAAATTTTTAGTACATTTTTCCTTGTTTACTAAATTTTTTAGGGAACTGTGTATTACTTCAAAATATTTAGTACTAAGCACTCAATTTTTAGATTTCAATGTTTATGTTGTATTTTTTAATACCAAAATTGTTGGAACTAAATTTGAAGATTTAAGTTTTTAGTACCTAGTTTAAAATTTCATACTGCATTGAGTCCTTGCAGTATTTTTTTAGTACAAAAGTATTTAGAACAAAAAATTCATTTCCTAAAAAGTAATAAATTAGTTATAAATATTTTGGGCTATAATACCAATTGTACTAATTTTTCATTAGTATTATTGAGCTAATTTTCATTTTGGCTAAATATTTAGTACCTAATATTTAGTACCAATTTTAGGTACTACCATTGAGGTACTTAAGTTTTTGTTAACTATTTCTAAAGCTAAAATTTTACAACCTAAGACATTTATTTTTTTTTTTTTTTTAGTACCGAATAATCAGCTTTAGATTTTTAGTACCTTTATTTAAGAACTCCAATTTATTTTTTTTAGTACCAAATTTAAATATTTCAATATTTGTTTTTGAATCTTCATTTCAATATTTTTTTTAAACCATCAGAATTTTTAAAAGCATATTTTTCTAGCTCTTGAAAGTTATATTCGTTTCGTAAAATGTTCATGGTATTGTAACAATTGTTGCCTTTGGATATTTGTTTTTGTTATGGCGGTGGCATGTGTTGCTGCAGCTGCTGCTGCTGCTCCTCCAACAATTGTAAATTGCTGGTGAACTTTGTTGTTGGTTAAGTTATCTAAATATTCGTAATAGAAAATGTTAGAGAAATGTTTATCATGGCATTGTACGAATACAAAATTCTGATGTATTTCAAAAAAAAATTCCAGGTTTTTTCAAATACTCGTGCATTTATGATTTGAAATCTTGTTTTAGATTTTCTAAACTTTTTGATGAAAATGTTTAGGAACAAGCAAATGGTTACCCTGTCTATCTTAAAATGCATATAGACCATCATAAAATTTAACAAGTTCAAATGACTTTGAACTACATTTACTTATACTTTGATATATAGATTTTTACTCACACCCTCTCACATTTCATATACATATTCATGTATATTTACTCACTTATGTAAAACTTTTTAGTTTAAAGGCTTTCTATGTATTTATTTCGCATTTGTATAAGTTCATAAATTTGCTTTTCAAGGATATAAAAAGGAGTTTGTTTAAATGAATCTATTTAAACCGTTCATGCATTTTTTTTAAAGCAAGTTCCCTCTAGATTTTCCCCCTTTTCCCTTATAGCCCAATATTATTACATTTTTTATTTTTATCTTGAGGATATAGCTGTAGAATATTTCTTTAAGGCAAGTAAGACTCAGGCAAATACTGCCTCTACAATTTTATACTGTGTACATTAGAATTGGATTCCTTTTTGATTTCTATAGAAAAACTTTCACACGAAAATTTTTCTATAGAAAAAATTTCATACGAAAATTTTTCTATAGAAAAAATTTCATACGAAAATTTTTCTATAGAAAAAATTTCATACGAAAATTTTTCTATAGAAAAAATTTCATACGAAAATTTTTCTATAGAAAAAATTTCATACGAAAATTTTTCTATAGAAAAAATTTCATACGAAAATTTTTCTATAGAAAAAATTTCATACGAAAATTTTTCTATAGAAAAAATTTCATACGAAAATTTTTCTATAGAAAAAATTTCATACGAAAATTTTTCTATAGAAAAAATTTCATACGAAAATTTTTCTATAGAAAAAATTTCATACGAAAATTTTTCTATAGAAAAAATTTCATACGAAAATTTTTCTATAGAAAAAATTTCATACGAAAATTTTTCTATAGAAAAAATTTCATAAGAAAATTTTTCTATAGAAAAAATTTCATAAGAAAATTTTTCTATAGAAAAAATTTCATAAGAAAATTTTTCTATAGAAAAAATTTCATACGAAAATTTTTCTATAGAAAAAATTTCATACGAATTTTTTCTATAGAAAAAATTTTATACGAATTTTTTCTATAGAAAAAATTTTATACGAAAATTTTTCTATAGAAAAAATTTCATACGAAAATTTTTCTATAGAAAAAATATCATACGAAAATTTTTCTATAGAAGAAAATTCATAACAAAAATTTTTCTATAGAAAAAATTTCAAAACGAAAAATTTTCTGTAGAAAAACTTTCATAACGAAAATTTTTCTATAGAAAAAATTTCATAACGAAAATTTTTCTATAGAAAAAATTTCATACGGAAATTTTTCAATAGAAGAAAATTCATAACGAAAATTTTTCTATAGAAAAAATTTCAAAACGAAAATTTTTCTGTAGGAAAACTTTCATAACAAAAATTTGTCTATAGAAAAAATTTCATAACGAAAATTTTTATATAGAAAAAATTTTGTAACAATAATTTTTCCATAGAAAAAATTTCATACGAAAATTTTTCTAAAGAAAAAATTTCATACGAAAATTTTTCTAAAGAAAAAATTTCATTTTGCTAAAGAAAAAAATTTCATACCAAACTTTTTCTTTAGAAAAAATTTCATACGAAATTTTTTTCTATAGAAAAAATTTCATACGAAAATTTTTCTATAGAAAAAATTTCATACGAAAATTTTTCTATAGAAAAAATTTCATACGAAAATTTTTCTATAGAAAAAATTTCATACGAAAATTTTTCTATAGAAAAAATTTCATACGAAAATTTTTCTATAGAAAAAATTTCATACGAAAATTTTTCTATAGAAAAAATTTCATACGAAAATTTTTCTATAGAAAAAATTTCATACGAAAATTTTTCTAAAGAAAAACTTTCATACGAAAATTTTTCTATAGAAAAAATTTCATACGAAAATTTTTCTATAGAAAAAATTTCATACGAAAATTTTTCTATAGAAAAACTTTCATCCGAAAATTTTTCTATAAAACAAAATTTCATAGCGAAATTTTGTTTTATAGAAAAAATTTCATAACGAATATTTTTCTATAAAAAAAAAATTTCATAACGAACATTTTTCTATAGAAAAAATTTCATATCGAAAATTACAACGAGCAATAATTTTATTAGAATTTGCAATAAAAATATGATTTCTATAGGAGATTTGCAGGAGATATTTCTGAGGCATACTTTAAGGATTTTTTTTAAAGACTGTTCTTACCTTCCTCGTATTAAGTTTATTTTAAATCTAATATTTTGATTTTTCTGTTCAAACCAAATTTTTCATTTTTTCCACTCATTACTCATCTTATGTGGAAAAATGCTTTCCTGGGAGATTTGTTTTTTTGGGCTCGTTTTTTTGCTTCGTTATCTTTGGAAAACCAGCAAATCCTTTGAAACATTTTTTTTTTTTGTTTCTGACAAAGTGTTCTTTCTCCCTTAATCTCCAGGAACATTTGAAAATTTAATTTGATTAAAAAAATTGGCAAGATTTTGATATATTGCTTATGTGTTTTTTACAAAGTGGAAAAAGATTTTTATAGATTTTGAGAATCAATATTTAGGGTTTTTGTTAGCTCGTTTAGTGTTTGTAAAATGGAAGCAAAAATAGTTTTAGTAACTTCGTTTAAACAGTTGTACAAGTACAATTCCAAAGAAAAATAAAGAAAGTTTTTCTGGTACCAAAATCCAAATTTGAGTACACGAAAAAAAATTTTGTAAAAGAAACTAAAGTTTTTTAAAGTATAACAAATTGCAGAAAATTTTTTTGCTAAACTACTTAGTCATACCCAAGTATATCCTTTAAACATATCCTTTAAGCATATCCTTTTTTAGTAACAAATAGTTAGAGCCATTTTCTGTGCATATGAACTGTTACAAAAAAGTTGTATGTATTTTTTTAAGCCTTTGCAAATTGAAAAGAAACCATTAAGTGTTTAACAAGTGATGAAAAGGTTAAAGAAGCCAAAAAAGTACATTCAGCCAAAAAAAAAAGTTTAAAAAACATTTTTTAATCAAACATCATGTTTACTGATGTTTTTGTTGTGTTTGGAAAAACTTTTGCTTTAGCTCCCAAAGGATTCCTATAAACACACACCAAAAAAAATTGTTCAAAAAACTTCAACTGCAGAAGAATATTTAGGGATTTTTTTAATTTTGAATATGAAATTTTTAAAGCGATGATCTTAAGTACCAAAAATTTTTTTTATTCTCTAGTCGGTCAATTGTAGATTTCGAATCTTAAAGCTTTCGATTGGATGTACAGTGATTTCTTATATTAAACTTTTATCGACAACTTTTTCGGATAGGTAACTTTTGTTATCTAATACTTTCCACATCAAAAGATTTTCAATAAAAAACTGTCATTATTTATCTACGAGGCCCTATGCTCCACTGGGAGTCAAGGATAACAGAAGAAGAATTTATTTAAGTTTTCTTATATAAAACTTTCGATATCAAAAGCTTTTTTATAATAAACTTTCGATAACGAAAGATTTCTTATATAAAACATTTATGGTCAAAATTTTTATATAAATCTTTCCTATAGAAAAATTTTAATATCAAAAGCTTTTCCTATTGATAATTTTAATATTTATCTTAAACTTTCTAAAAAACTGTTTATTTTAAAAATTCCTATATAAGATTTTTGATGTCGAAAGCTTTCCTATAATAAACATTCGATATCGAAAGATTTCTTATACAAAACTTTCCTAAAAAAAGCTTTCAATATCAAAGCTTTCCTATTGGTAACTTCTGATATTAAAAGCTCTCCGGAATAAAAGTGTTTGTATATAAAACTTTCATTATCGAAAGGTTTCCTATAATAAACTTTTGATATTGAAAGATTTTCTATAGAAAACTTTCGATTTCAAAAGATTTTTCATATAAAACTTTTGTCCTTAAAATATTTAGAATTGAAAACTTTTTATATCAACAGATTTCCTAAAGGCTACCTTTTATATCCAAAGCTTTCTACTGAAAACATTCCATGTCAGGAGCTTTTCAATATAAAAATGCCAATATCTAAAGATTTCATATATAAATCTTTCGAGGTTTCCAATATAAAAATTCCAATATCTAAATATTTCCCGTATAAATCTTCGATTTCAAAATGCTTCATAATAACAAACTTTCGGTAGAAATCTATTGATTTCCTTTATAAAACAAGCTTTCAAACTTTCAATATCGAAAGCTTTGCTATAGAAACAATATGGAAAGCTTTCCTGTAGAAAACCTTTAATATCAAAAGATTTCCTATAGAAAACTTTTAATATCAAAAGCTTTCCTTTTGATATTAAAGCTTTCCTATAGAAATCTTTTAATGTCAAAAGCTTTCCTATAGAAATCTTTTAATATCAAAAGCTTTCTGTAGAAAACTTTTAATATCAAAAGCTTTCCTATAGAAAACTTTTAATATCAAAAACTTTGCTATAGAAAACTTTTAGTATCAAAAGTTTTCCTGTAGAAAACTTTTAATATCAAAAGCTTTCCTATAGAAAACTTTTAATATCAAAAGCTTTCCTATAGAAAACTTCTAATATCAAAAGCTTTCCAATAGAAAACTTTTAATATCAAAAGCTTTTTTATAGAAAACTTTAAATATCAAAAGTTTTAGTACAGAAAACTTTTAATATTAAAAGCTTTCCTACAGAAAACTTTTAATATCAAAAACTTTCCTATAGAAATTTTTTAATATCAAAAGCTTTCCTATAGAAAACTTTTAATATCAAAAGCTTTCCTATAGAAAACTTTTAATATTTAAAGCTTTTCTATGGAAAACTTAAAATATCAAAAGCTTTCATATAGAAAACTTTTAATATCAAAAGCTTTCCTATAGAAAACTTTTAATATCAAAAGCTTTCCTATAGAAAACTTTTAATATTAAAAACTTTGCTATAGAAAACTTTTAATATTAAAAGCTTTCCTATAGAAAACTTTCTAACAGCAAACTTTTAATATCAATAGCTTTCCTATAGAAAACTTTTAATATCAAAAGCTTTCCTAAAGAAAACTTTTAATATCAAAAGCTTTCCTTTAGAAAACTTTTAAATTAAAAGCTTTCCTATAGAAAACTTTTAATATCAAAAGCTTTCTTATAAAAAACTTTAAATATCAAAAGCTTTCTATTGAAAACTTTTAATATCAAAAGCTTTCCTATAGAAAACTTTTAATATCAAAAGCTTTCCTATAGAAAACGTTTAATATCAAAAGCTTTCAGATAGAAAACATTTAATATCAAAAGCTTTCAGATAGAAAACTTTTAATATCAAAAGCTTTCCTATAAAAAACTTTTTATATCAAAAGCTTTCCTAAAGAAAACTTTTAATATCAAAAGCTTTCCTTTAGAAAACTTTTAAATTAAAAGCTTTCCTATAGAAAACTTTTAATATCAAAAGCTTTCCTATAGAAAACTTTTAATATCAAAAGCTTTCCTATAGAAAACTTTTAATATCAAAAACTTTGCTATAGAAAACTTTTAATATTAAAACCTTTCCTATAGAAAACTTTTAATATTAAAAGCTTTCCTACAGAAAACTTTTAATGTCAAAAGCTTTCCTATAGAAAACTTTTAATATCAAAAGCTTTCCTAAAGAAAACTTTTAATATCAAAAGCTTTCCTTTAGAAAACTTTTAATATCAAAAGCCTTCTTTTAAAAAACTTTAAATATCAAAAGCTTTCTATTGAAAACTTTTAATATCAAAAGCTTTCCTATAGAAAACTTTTAATATCAAAAGCTTTCCTATAGAAAACGTTTAATATCAAAAGCTTTCAGATAGAAAACATTTAATATCAAAAGCTTTCAGATAGAAAACTTTTAATATCAAAAGCTTTCCTATAAAAAACTTTTTATATCAAAAGCTTTCCTATAGAAAACATTCACTATGTAAAGCTTTCCTTAATATAATTTGTTTTGATCAAAAGGAAACCACAGAGGCAAAATTTGATATTGCCATATGGCAACATAATAGGAAATAATAACAAATACAAAAATTTTCTTTAAAAAACCTTTTCATTTGAACACAAAAATATTACATTACCTTCAACAAAACAATTGTATTTGTGCTACTACTTTGTATATCTAAATTCAATCAATATTCAGCAACAATATATCCTGCAATAACTCGAGTTCAATTTACACCCTTTTTTAGGATTTAGAATTTTATAACTTTCTTCCGAGGCTTCTTCTGCTGCTGCTGCCGACTTATTGTCTTAAAGTTTTATAACATTATCATAACATAAAACGGGTATGATTTCGTACTTGAAAATCCAACTAAATATATTCTCGGCAATCAGTTTAAAGTAAACACATCAGTCAGCAAAACATACGAGTAAGTGGAAAATACTAGAGATGAAGCCTTTAAAGTCAGCCAGGATACTAAAGGATTTGAAGCAAGAATTCTTGATAAACTGGGGTTAGATTGGTTGAGAGAAATAAAAGTACATACATACATATGTAATAATGTATCTGGTAGAATAGCTTGATTTGCATTTTAAAATAATTTTATCTTCTTTTGATATTTCTTAATATTGTTATATTGTTTAAGACAAAAAAAATTCAAAGTTCCAAAGAAAAATACAAAATTTGTAAGTACAATAAAGAAAATTGAATATATTTATAACAAAATTTAAGAAATTTAATATATTCAATTATTTTGAGTCGTTTTCACCCTTTACCATTTTTATTTTCTGCAGAATTGTTAAATGATATAGGGGTTCGAATCCTGGTAATGGCATTCAACATTATCAATAACCACTTTTTTGTAAAGACGTACTTTCCAAATTAATTAACATGGTATAAAAAATAAGACTGAATAGGAAAAGGGGGACGGACTCTTTTGATACCTGCTATGGATATATATGTAAATGTTAAGACCCCGCATTACTCATTTTATTTGAGTGTTTTTCATAAGATCCCTATACTTTATCTTTTCAGTGCTGATAAAAAAGGGTTAATAAAATATTAAGAGTAATATCCAATATAACATGACAATTAGTGTTATATTTTTGTAGGGGGATAAATTTCCCCCTTCTCCAATACTGATTAACTAATTTTTAAACTCCAATCTTTGACAAAAAAAATACCTATTTACTAATTGCGAATACTCTATTTTGATAGACAATTACAATTTTCTTCTATGGAGGGCGGAACAGTCACTGATCCTATCCATAATTTTAAGCAAACCAAACTTTGTTTGTTGCTAAATTGTTAATCTAATTAATTAAAAATCGAATTCTTCTAAAAATACAAAATAGTAATTCGTATTTTTTAACATGGGGGTGGACCCACCCCTGCTTCTATCCCACATTTCTTCAAAATAAACTATACCCCAAGTACAAAATTAAAAGACTCTACCGCTTATTCTTTTAAAGACACACTTTAAGAATTATTTCCTTTCTACGTAGAGCGGTACTTTCTCTGCTCCTATCTATAATTTTTTTGAATTAAACTAGGCTATACCTCTATTTTTTAAAAACAATTATAAGTATTTTCTTCCTAGAGGGGAGCGGACTCACCCCTGATCCTATCCACTATTTCTTTAAAATAAACTATGATTAACCCAAAAAGTGTTGGTACAAAGTTTGAAAACTGTCATAGAGAAATTTCTCCTAAGATACTCATTAATTAATATTTTCTTTCTATAAGGTAAGGAGCTCAATCTGCTCCTATCCATAATTTTTTTTTAAACAAACTAAACGTATAGCTAAATTGTCGATACAAGCTTTTAATAATCCACTTCTAATTCCTCCAAATACACACTTAAATTAGTAAATTCTTCCTATAAGGATCGGAACTTCCCCTGCTCCTATCCATAATTTTTTCAAAGAAATTAAGCTAGTTACTCAATTTTCGACTCTATCTCTAATTCTTCTAAAGATACACTATAAAAACTATTTTTTTCCTATGGGGGGCTAAACCACCCCTGCCCCTAACCATATTTATTTCAAACAAAACTAAATTATCGGTTCATGTTTGAAAGACTCTACCTCTTATTCTTCTTAATATATCATATATTATAACTTAAGCGTTCCTATCGGGGGCGTAACTCCCCCAGCTCCTATCTATTTCTTTTAAACAAATAAAGTTTATTTAAAAATAAAGTTTGAACACTACCTTTAAATCTTCCAAAGATACAATCACTACAAAGCTTTAATACTCGACCTCTAATTTCTCTAAAGATATACTACAAATAGTTTATTTTTCTTTGGGGTCGGAACAACCCCTGCTCCTATCCACAATTATTTTTAAACCAAATAATAATTATCGCCATATAGTTAGCACAAAGTTTAAAGACACTACCTCTAATGCTTCCAACAAAGCACTATAACAAGTATTTTTCTTCGTATGGGGGGCAGAGCTCCCCCTGCTCCGCTTTTTCTTGCTTTAAACAAAATGTTCCCACTTATAAAGAATAATGATATTTGTATTATCTATAAAGATTTTTAGCTTTAAAAGTTTAAAAGAAACACTATGATTAATATTTTATTCGAATGGGGCACAAAGTCCCCCCCCCCCAAAACAAATTTTACTAATTTTCTAAAAAAAAAGATTCACGAAATTGAAAAGATATATTTTAAATAGATATAAAGATATACAATAATAAGGATTATTTTTGTGGGGAATGGATTCCCCCGGACCCGATCCTTTTAAAGTTTTGTCTAAAGAAAAAAAGCCATATATTGGACAAACTTTACTTATTTTCTAAAAAAAAACTTAACGAAATTGACAAGATATATTTCTAGTAGTTAAGGATTATTTTTGTGGGGAATGGGATTCCCAAGGATCCGATACTTTCTAGTCTTTTCTGATGTAGAAATAAAGTCACTTAAATGAAGTTTTATGTCTGTAACTGTTTCGGTTTAAAAGAGATTTTATGTTTAATATTAAGCCCCATTAGACGAGAAAAATAGGTACCTGAACCAACATTGGAAGGAAAGTGGGTCAATCTTTATATTTTTGGTTCAGGGACCTATTTTTCTCCTCTAATCGGTTAAGTCGCTTAGGAGTGATGAAAGCATATGATAAACTTACAAAGACATCCATAACATATACATATGTCTATCAAGGCCTAACATAACAAGTTGGATCCTTTAGAGGCCTATAATAGAAACTTGGGATTATAATAAGGAATACTTAAGAAAATGGGCGACTATTGAAGCATAAAGCGGAAAATTTTAATGTTTTAAGGACTTAGATGGGAAATCGTTCAATATTATGGCTAAAAATTAAAAAAACATTGTTATTTTGAGTAACACTACGGAAATCGAGGGAAAATTTAATATATTAAGGTCTTCATTGAAGGCACAAAACGAACATTGAACTATTATCGGACCTACCATATAAAATTGAGCAATTTTGAGGCAGGAATTTATCGGTTTATGTGAATTACAGAGTATGAAATATAATCGATGATTAGGTTTTATAATTTTTATGTCTTTTAGTGATTATTAGGATACGCACAATTGATGCATCTCGGTAACAATTTTTTAAATAAAACACATATTTATGACATGAAATGATTTCAATTTGATTGCAATATCAAATTAATATATATGTGCCCTTCATTATTTAAAAACGATTAATACTTTTCTAATTAAAGACACAACTTACTCCTAGGCTAATTTTGATAAAACTGAAATATAACTGAAGATTTTCGCAATAATTCAAGTAACGGTTAATCAAACAGAAGAGAAATGTAAAAAACAGTCAGGGTAATCGATGCATGCCAGTTTATTTCACATTGAACTTATAGGAACAAAAATATTGAAACCGAAACCCACCCGCACAATCGATGCATCACGGTCTGAGGAAATAGAAAATTTAATAATTTTTAAATTGCCTTAATCAGGTCTAAAACATAAAGTTTGACTTGATTAAGTTTAACAGTGAAAAACTACAACATATAGAGCGCTTCTTTAGAAAATTTTGCGCTATTGAGATCAACGATCCGAATTCACGGTTTAAATTGAGCCATTCAATGGAAACCTGAACTATTCTGAGGCCAATGAGGACTCTGCTGAGATCTACTAAAGATCTATAAACTGTATTGAAAGCATTAATTTATGTTGGCCTCCAAACACAAATTTTCACTTGCTCCAATTAAAGTACAAAAAATAATTGACCCAGTTAATTCCTTCTGAGAAACACACTTTCCTTTTAACGCCAACACACTCAACAAATTATGTATCCAATTTAAAAATGAAAACCTCCTACTGATTGCCTCTGAACTCTTTAACGTTTTTCTTTACAATTTAAACAAAAAAAAAAAGAATCGTGTCATTTTAACAAACAACCAGTCAAGCAACACAAAAGCAAGCATTTATGAGTTGAAATCGTATGCGATGACTAGGACGAAAATCGTTGAGGACGAGATGACGAGGAGATTGTTAAAAAAATAAAAAAACAGAGGAAAATTTTTTAACCCACTATAAATTCAATATTTATATTCAATTCAATTTTTATGCTTCAGTTTTTTTTTAAGATGAAAAATATATAGAGGACTCAAACACACACACACACACATGCATTTATACATATGAGCATACACACAGAGAAAAGTGATTTTTATTATCCTTTGAGCGTTACATAATTTTAATGCTGTTGCTGCTGCGTTTTTGTTGTTGGTGTTGTATAACGACAACGGAACAAACGAGTAAATTTTATGCCAGAAAACTCCTTTTTTCCAAAGAATTCTTATTGAAGCAGCAAAAAATATCCTTAACAATGAGTAGGGGGGGGGATTTTGATTTTTAATAGTGAGAGTAAAGCAGGAAAAGGAAGTCAGGGCAAACATTTCAATCAACTTGATGTTGTGTTGCCTGTTCTATAGGTTCGTTTATGTTTGCCTTTTAAAAAGTACAGACAAAAAAAAAACTAAAGAGTCTCACTAAAACTCTATCAGTTTATGGTGTAAATAAAATACAAAGTATGTGTGTGTGTATGTGTGAGTGTGTGTGTATGTGTGAGTGTGTGTGTATGTGTGAGTGTGTGTGTATGTGTGAGTGTGTGTGCACTATAAATATCCTATATGGATATCCTTGTTTACCCTAACACACATACATACATACATACATATATTTCCATCAAAGTAAAGAGAGACTCTCAGTCAATCATTTTATTGTGAATGTTTGTGTGCAAAGAGGTAATATTTATAGTTTATAGGATTCCAGGAGTTCCAAAAGGAAAGGTAACCAGGGACAGGGTAAGACAAATGCAAAACTGGTAAAACTGTTCATCTTAAAAGAAAATGATTGGTAAAAATTTAAGAATAATAGGAATAACTAGAAATTAAATAATCCATTGCCTAGTTTTAGGACAACCAAGATCTTACTTTGTTTATGAATAATTGTACTAATATCAATCTTCGATTCCAAACTCTTTTCTTCATTCGCTCATGAGTTACAAAATGAGAAGTTTCAAACTGATAACTTCCAAAGTGACAACTTAGGAACTTCTGCCAAGTTTTATATCCTTTTGTTGTTTTTAGTAAACACTTGCATATCAAAAGAATCAACAACGAACGTATGTATGTATATTAACAAAAAAAATGCTTGAAGAGAATTTTCAGCAAAAACAAATTTTCCTCTATTTGTATGAATAAAAGAAATATTGAAATCTACAAGCAAAAATAAAACGCTGTTTGTTAGTTTAACAACATAACGAAAAAAAAACAAGTAAAAGTACTTTGCAACATTTACTTATGTTGCATGCTAATATCAAAAATATGAACTCAAAACCCTCTCCCCCATTTTCACTTGTATACCAACCCCTTTCCCTTACTATCGCTTTATATTCATGAATTTTTATTATAACAAGCAAATAAAAAGTAGCTGGAGGACCCTTTGCAAGAAGCTAGCGCAGAGGTTCAGAAAGAGGGAAATATATATTTTTCTAAGAATTTTATATTCGTTTATGGATATTTTTAAAATGAAAATTGTGTAACTCAAGTAACACTTTTCAAATATCTACTACAAGTTTTACCCTTTTTAGCCCCAATTCGTCAATTTTTTCAAGAAAGTACGTGTTTCATTTTTATGTCGATCAGTTATCTAAAGATACCGATTTTTATTGTCATTATTCCTTTAATTCAAAAAGTTTCCAGTTTAACCCTTCTTTACCCACAATTCTACGTGTTTGATTTTATGAAATCTAAATTTAATTCCTTAACTTAATTTATCTAAAGATACCGATTTTTCCGTCTATATTCTATTAATTCAAAAAGTACCTAGTTTAACCCTTGTTTACCCGCAATTCGTTAACATTTTTAAGAACATTTTTGAAAATTTCCTATAAGAATAGAAAATTTTTAAAAAATTTCTTATAAAATATATCGTTTTTGAAAAATTCCCTATAAAGGTAAGAAATTTTTGAAAAATTTCCTATAAAAATAAGAAATTTTTGAAAATTTTCCAATAAAAATAAGAAATTTTTGAAAAACTTTTAATAAAAATAAGAAATTTTTAAAAAATTTCTAATAAAAATATGAAATTTTAACAAAATTTCCTATACAAATAAGAAATTTTTTAAAAATTTCCAATAAAAATAAGAAATTTTAAAATAATTAAAAAAAAAATACGAAAATTTTCAAAAATTTCCTTTAAAAACAAAAAACTTTTTAAAACATTTTCTATAAAAATAAGAAATTTTTGAAAAATTAAAAAAAAAGAAATTTTTGAAAAATTAAAAAAAAAGAAATTTTTGAAAAATTTCCTATAACAATAAAAAAATTTTACAAAAATTTCCTATAAAAATAAGACATTTTGATAAATTTAATATAAAAATAAGAAATTTTTGAAAAAATTCCTAAAAAAAATAAGAAATTTTTGAAAAATTTCCTATAAAACTAAGACATTTTGAAACATTTCCTATAAAAATAAGAAAGTTTTAAAAAATTTTCTATAAAAATAAGAAATTTTTGAAAAATTTCCTATAAAATTAAAAAAAATCTTTGAAAAATTTTGAAAAATAAGAATTTTTAAAAAATTTGCTATAAAAATAAGTTATTTTCGAAAATTTCCTATAAAAATAAGAAATTTTTGAAAACATTTCCAATCAAATAAGAAAATTTTGAAAAATTACCTATAAAAATAAGAAATTTTTGAAAAATTTCCAATAAGATTTAAAAAAATTCCTATCAAAATAATAAATTTTTGAAAAATTTCCTATCAAAAAAAAAAATTTTTGAAAAATTTCTTATAAAATAGAAAATTTTTGAAAAATTTCCTATAAAAATAGAAAATTTTTTAAAAATTCCCTATAAAAATAGATAACTTTTGAAAAAATTTCTACAAGAATAGAAAATTTTTTAAGAATTTTCTACAAGAATAGAAAATTTTTTAAAAATTTTCTACAAAAATAGAGAATTTTTTAAAAATTTTCTACAAAAACAGAACATTTTTTAAAAATTTTCTATAAAAATAAAAAATTTTTGAAAAATTTTCTATAAAAACAAAAAATTTCCTATAAAACTAAGACATTTTGAAACATTTCCTATAAAAATAAGAAAGTTTTAAAAAATTTCCTATAAAAATATGAAATTTTTGAAAAATTTCCTATAAAATTAATAAATCTTTGAAAAATTTTGAAAAATAAGAATTTTTTAAAAATTTGCTATAAAAATAAGTTATTTTCGAAAATTTCCTATAAAGGTAAGAAATTTTTGAAAAATTTCCAATCAAATAAGAAAATTTTGAAAAATTACCTATAAAAATAAGAAATTTTTGAAAAATTTCCAAAAAGATTTAAAAAAATTCCTATCAAAATAATAAATTTTTGAAAAATTTCCTATAAAAATAAAAAAAATTTTTAAAAATTTCTTATAAAATAGAAAATTTTTGAAAAATTTCCTATAAAAATAGAAAATTTTTGAAAAATTCCCTATAAAAATAGATAACTTTTGAAAAAATTTCTAAAAGAATAGAAAATTTTTTAAAAATTTTCTACAAAAATAGAAAATTTTTTAAAAATTTTCTACAAAAATGAAAATTTTTTTAAAATTTTCTATACAAATATAAAATTTTTGAAAAATTTCCTATAAAAAATATAACATTTTTTAAAAATTTAAAATTTTTTTAAAATTTTTAAAAAATTTTCTATAAATGTAGAACATTTTTGAAAAATTTTTTATAGAAATAGAAAATTTTTGAAAATTTCCTATAAAAATATAAAATATTTGAAAATTTCCTATAAAAATCCATATAAATGGATCTATTCACATAAAGGGGTAAAAATGGCACAGACGGGTTAAATTTTTTAAATTTATATATTCTAATTGGATATATAACCCCAAGGCTTATGCATCTATCGACAGTTAAGGGAACACAATTTTAATTTAGGACTAAAATTCGCCATTTTAGTAAATAAATTTAACACTTTTCTGGGTACTTTTTGTAAATTGTAAGCCGTTACAGAAATATAAAGGAATTTTATTCAAGAACTTTAAGCAAACGATCTTAATATGATAATTTTTCAATTTTGTTTTAAAATATAACTAACAATCGCTTAATCAAGATGAATTATTCGAATAATTTGTTACTTAAATTATTCATTGCATACCCTAATAATTACAAAACACCTGTTACCTGCATATTTTTAAACAAAATAATTAAACAAACATTTTAAACAATTTAACCTTGACTGACTAATCAACAACTTCCTCCCTCGAAACCTCCGCTGGAAAAGGGCCCATGCAACCAAATCAAAATTCCTCATTCTCGAGTAGATACAAGACAGCAAACACCGCCTCAACCGAATGCATTCCTTTGCATCATTCGCCATAAACTTGTCTAATAGCTTAACCTTGACTTATAAATATTTAAGTCGAAATCCACAAATTAAAAATGAATTTTTTCTCTATTTTTTTGTCATATGTTGTTCTGCTCTAAACACTTGCGCTGTTTAAATGCAAATTATTTATTATTATATTCTACGAGTATTTTAAAATTTTTCATAATGTTAATTTGAAAAAATAAAAAGTGAAAAAAAAGTTTATTTTTTTGTTAAATGTTTTGTTGCCACAACTAAATTGTATTGTAACTTAATTGTTTGTAATACAACAAGTGCACTCGCAGCTCAAACATTCATGTATGAGTGAGTTCATGTATGTATGAGTTTGAAAGTATGTAACAGATGTGGGTCGACAAAAGTTGTTAAGTTCTATTGAAATGCAACAACAGAAAAAATATTATAAATTTTGAAAAAAATACAAAAACATTTAACTGCTGTTACAGCAAATGGCATCAGAAGTTTTTTTCCGATTTATAAAATATTGTCATATGTTTGGAGACCCTACAGTAGTTAAAGATCGGGTCTATGTTTGAATCCAGATACAATTTCTTATACAAATAAGATATTTTTTTCAAAAATTTCCTATAAAAATAAGAAATTTTTGAAAAATTTCCTATGAAAATAAGAAATTTTTTAAAAATTTCCTATAAAAATAAGAAATTTTTGAAATATTTCTTATAAAAATAAGAAATTTTTGAAAAATTTCCTATAAAAATAAGAAATTATTGAAAAAATTCCTATAAAAATAACAAATTTTTGAAAAATTTCCTATAAAAATAAGAAAATTTTGAAAAATTTCCTATAAAACTAAGAAATTTTGAAAAATTTCCTATAAAACTAAGAAATTTGTGAAAAATTTCCTATAAAAATAAGAAATTTTTGAAAAATTTCCTATAAAAAGAAGAAATTTTTGAAAAATTTCCTATAAAAATAAGAAATTTTTGAAAATTTTCCTATAAAAATAAGAAATTTTTGAAAAATTTCCTATAAAAATAAGAAATTTTTGAAAAATTTCCTATAAAAATAAGAAATTTTATCAAAATAATTTTTTTTTTTTAATTTCTTATAACAATAGAAATTTTTTTTAATATTTGAAAATTTCTTATTTTTGAAGGAAATTTTTTAAAGTTCTCAGTTTTATAGGAATTTTTTCGAAAATTTCTTTTTTTTATAGCAAATTTTTCAAAAATTTCTTATTTTATAGGAAATTTTTCAAAAATTTCTTATTTTATAGGAAATTTTTCAAAAATTTCTTTTTTTTTCGATGCAAAATTTTTTAAAAATTTCTTATATTTATAGGAAATTTTTCAAAAATTTCTTATTTTTATAGGAAATTTTTCAAAAATTTCTTATTTTTATAGGAAATTTAAAATTTTTTTTTTTTTATGCAAAATTTTTCAAAAATTTCTTATTTGAAAAATTTCTTATTTTTTTAAGAAATTTTTGAAAAATTTCTTATTTTTTTAAGAAATTTTTGAAAAATTTTTTATTTTTTAAGAAATTTTTGAAAAATTTCTTATTTTTTAAGAAATTTTTGAAAATTTTCTTATTTTTTAAGAAATTTTTGAAAAAGTTCTTATTTTTTAAGAAATTTTTGAAAAATTTCTTATTTTTTAAGAAATTTTTGAAAAATATCTTATTTTTATAGGAAATTTTTGAAAAATTTCTTATTTTTATAGGAAATTTTTAAAAAATTTCTTATTTTCATAGGAAATTTTTCAAAAATTTCTTAGTTTTATATGAATTTTTTTAAAAAATTTCTTACTTTTATAGGAAATTTTTCAAAAATTTCTTATTTTTATAGGAAATTTTTCAAAAATTTCTTATTTTTATAGGAAATTTTTCAAAAATTTCTTATTTTGATAGGAAATTTTTCAAAAATTTCTTATTTTTATAGGAAATTTTTCAAAAATTTCTTATTTTTATAGGAAATTTTTCAAAAATTTCTTATTTTTATAGGAAACTTTTCAAAAATTTCTTATTTTTATAGGAAACTTTTCAAAAATTTCTTATTTTTATAGGAAATTTTTCAAAAATTTCTTATTTTTATAGGAAATTTTTCAAAAATTTCTTATTTTTATAGGAAATTTTTCAAAAATTTCTTATTTTTATAGGAAATTTTTCAAAAATTTCTTATTTTTATAGGAAATTTTTCAAAAATTTCTTATTTTTATAGGAATTTTTTCAAAAATTTCTTATTTTTATAGGAAATGTTTAAAAAATTTCTTATTTTTATAGGAAATTATTCAAAAATTTCTTACTTTTATAAGAAATTTTTCAAAAATTTCTTATTTTTATAGGAAATTTTTCAAAAATTTCTTATTTTTATAGGAAATTTTTCAAAAATTTCTTATTTTTACAGGAAATTTTTCAAAAATTTCTTATTTTTATAGGAAATTTTTCAAAAATTTCTTATTTTTATAGGAAATTTTTCAAAAATTTATAATTTTTATAGGAAATTTTTCAAAAATTTTTTATTTTTGTGAGAAATTTTTTTAAAAATTACCAAAACTGATTCCAGGTTCATTTCCTAGTTGATTTCTGTTGCTGTAGCCTTTAACTATTTTCGTTTTGTATTTCATTTGATATTGATTTCATATATAAATTTTTTCGATTAAATGCAATCAACCGCAAAAGCAACATTTCATAATTATTGTGGCAAATAATCAACATTTTTGTTCTACTGGTTTTGCAAAATAAAATTTATATATAAAAAATATACCAGAATAAAATAATATTGAATATATTAATATAAATTTTAAATAGCAAAAAAAATATACAAAAAAAACATCCAAGTGGTAGAAAAAATATTACATGAAAAATTGATGTTAAGAAATTAAAATGGATGAGTTTTATTTGTCCTTCCATCCATACAAATGGATGAGAGGAAGAAGAAGAACGAACAACGAGAATTATAGTAATAATAACAATACGATAATGATTTATATTGTATTTTATTTTTTAAATAAAATATTTTTAAATAGCAAAAATACAATATAGAATTTCAATTTAAATATTTGCATATAAATATAAATGCAGCAGCAGCAAGCATATGCATGCATATGCATGCAAATGCATGTAAATTGTGATGACCATATTAATCCATATTGTTCTCTTACTACATATTTATCCGCATACATATATACATACATACACATAATATTAATAGTTATAAATTTTTAATCATTATAAAAAAACATATACATATAAATAAATTCTTTAGCAAAATTATATCATAAATATAATTGTTCTGATACTTTTTACACGTGATGAAAAAATTTAAATAAATATTTAATTTAAGTAAAATCTGTAATAATGAGAATATTTTCAAAATAAAAAAACTTAACATATGCGTGGGAAAATGAATATTAAACAAATATTTGTAAATCAAATAATTATTACAAAAATTTATATAAAAGTTAAATAATTATTGATTTGAAATCTTTAATTCTAAGTTACTATCAACCCTTATACGAGTCTTCGTTTAAACTCTGCCCGAGGGTGCTTAGACTGTTTTGCTCTGACAATAGAATAAAAATAGTCATTATCTTATAAGATGAGTTTAGAGAACACTTAATAGACTTTAAACTGGGACTTCTGAACTTTGACAGTGGATCTACATCTCTTAAATTAGTTATCGTTTATTAAGACTATCAAGCGAAACCAATACGGAAGGATATAGCCTTTCACCTCCGTCCACATGAATTTTGCATCCTAGTGTATTCTACTTGTACCCATCCCGTTGGGCAAGACAACACTGTCATCTCTTTAGGTATACGATAACCTTATATTTTATTTTGAGTTGTATGACATAAACATCAACAAGATGAGGTGTTTAGCAAACGGCGGTATATACCTCAGAGCTCATCCCTTCGTAGATATACTGCATGTGGAGGTGATGTGAACTGGTCACTGAAATCGTGTAAATTGAGATTGTAAGACATTTTCTTCTATGGTTTTATAAACTCGTAAATGAATACGAATAAACCAGAGAAAACCTCAAATCCAGCATAATCTGTTCTTATTAGAACTGTCCAAAAACACATATCGCAATTGTTCAACAAGAGGGTATTAACTCAAAATTTTTAAATTTTCACTTTTTTTAAAGAAATTGATGTGTAGTAGTCATATCTACCCACTGTAAAAATCTGACATCATTCTCACTATAATTTCACCAAAAAAACTTTAGTTTTATCCCTCTTCCTTATATGAAAGTAGTAGCAAAATAAAAAAGTTTTTTGACTCTACTGAAAATTTAAAAATTTTGAGTTAATACCCTCTTGTTGATCAAGTGCGATATGTATGTATGTACATTAACATTCGTATTTGTGGAAAACAGCTTTGAAAGCTCTTATGGTCAGTGTTACCAGACTTACATTTCTCTTCATACATTCGAGTGTTCTTCATATAACATAATTCTGCTCTTGATTCTGTTCTTGATTTTGTTCTTGATTCTGTTCTTCTTGATTTAATTCTTGATTCTGTTCCTGATTCTGTTCTTGATTTTGTTCTTGATTTTGTTCTTAATTCTGTTCTTTATTCTGTTCTTGATTATGTTCTTGATTCTGTTCTTTATTTTGTTTTCGATGCTGTTCTTGATTCTGTTCCAGTTCTGTTCTAGTTCTGTTCTAGTTCTGTTCTAGTTCTGTTCTAGTTCTGTTCTAGTTCTGTTCTAGTTCTGTTCTAGTTCTGTTCTAGTTCTGTTCTAGTTCTGTTCTAGTTCTGTTCTAGTTCTGTTCTAGTTCTGTTCTAGTTCTGTTCTAGTTCTGTTCTAGTTCTGTTCTAGTTCTGTTCTAGTTCTGTTCTAGTTCTGTTCTAGTTCTGTTCTAGTTCTGTTCTAGTTCTGTTCTAGTTCTGTTCTAGTTCTGTTCTAGTTCTGTTCTAGTTCTGTTCTAGTTCTGTTCTAGTTCTGTTCTAGTTCTGTTCTAGTTCTGTTCTAGTTCTGTTCTAGTTCTGTTCTAGTTCTGTTCTAGTTCTGTTCTAGTTCTGTTCTAGTTCTGTTCTAGTTCTGTTCTAGTTCTGTTCTAGTTCTGTTCTAGTTCTGTTCTAGTTCTGTTCTAGTTCTGTTCTAGTTCTGTTCTAGTTCTGTTCTAGTTCTGTTCTAGTTCTGTTCTAGTTCCGTTCTAGTTCTGTTCTAGTTCTGTTCTAGTTCTGTTCTAGTTCTGTTCTAGTTCTGTTCTAGTTCTGTTCTAGTTCTGTTCTATTCTCATTGTGCTTTTGTTTCATTTTATCTTAAATCCCCTTCCCTTCTTTTTTAATCCTGTTAATAATTTTCTTCTTTCAGCTCTAGTTCTTTTTTCTTTCAATATTAGCCCTTAAAGTGAATATATGTTTAAATAGACTCTTTGGCTAATTGAATGAAATTTGCTGTTGGTTTCATTTAATGTCCATTTATAGGCTTTTGGGGAAATTTTCTTTATTATTATGTTTTCTTCCATTATTTTTTTGTTCTGCTGTTCAGACTAAGTAAGTACTGTCTCATTTAAGCAAGATTTTCATATTCATTTTGACCATTTTCAAATGATTTCAATGAGACTTGATGGTCTTCAAAAAAAAAAAATAGAAAAGAACTTTTAGTTAAGGAACTGTTTCGTCTTTCAGGGCAAAGTATTTAGAAATGGTCGCTAAGTAGTTGGAGATTCTTAAAATAGGAAGGGGGTATTTCAAGAGATATCTATGCTGATTTGTTGTATTATCTAGTTATCTTTGAAAGATTGTATCTGCTTTTGTGTGTGTGTGTTTTTGTATGTGTGAGCCTATTGAATGGCCATCATACCCTTAGAATAGAATTTCTTTTTTGCTTTTCTTTTCGTTGCTTTTAACGTTAAGGTTTCCTTAATCTAAAAACTGTTGATGTCATTTCAAAAAAGTGCCCATTCGTATTGGTCTGTCTTTATTTTGTTTAATGCTGCTTTTTTCAATACAAAACATTTCCTTTATTTCGTTTAGAGTTTTTTCCTTTTTTCATTCATTTCCTTTTTATATATTTTTTACTTTGGCATGATTTTATTTGTTGTCCTTCACAAAAAGCCAAAGAATTTATTTGTGTGTAAAATTATATGATGTCGTTTTATTTTGCTTTAACATTTATATTCAATGCTTTCGTTTTTTTTTTTAAGTAATTTCTCTACGCTGCTTTTACTGTTGAGGTTTAATTCATTAGACCACAATCCCATTAAATCTATAGGCTACTAAAGGTTTTCCTGTGCCATCATTTTGTCTTGAAACCCCTTCCCCCTCTTAACCGAATATGCCTTATTATCATGTGATTTACAGCTAAAGTCCCTTTTTTACAATCTTTTTCAGCCTTTACTCATCTTCACATCCTGCACTTTCTTTTGCCTCTCGTTTAAGGACTTAAATTATACTGATGACATTGATTATGATGCACGAAAGGGCTGCTCTGGCTTCTTCCTAAGAGCAGAGCGGTAGTTTGGAGGTGGTTTTCGTTTTTGTTAGTGAAAGCGTGCAATTTCCGTTACATCCGTTTCCGTATCCTTATTATTTAGTCCTTTTAAAATAAAATATAACATTTTCCCTACTGTGTTGTTCAAACTACATGCAATCCTGCTCATGTCCATAGATCCGTCTGTCTGTCTGTCCTTTCTTAATGCTTCACTTACAGCATTCCTTTACACTTAAACTGCATTTATCTTCTTCAAAATATTTTTATCTCTGCCCCTCCCACCCCGCTCCACACTATTTCTTTTTAATAATTCTGCTTTTTTTTTGGTTCTCCATTATATTTCACTTGCGTGACCAAATCGATTCCCCACTCAATCCTCAGCTAATGCCTGTTTTTTTTTTCATCCGAAATAAAAAAATCGTTTTTCAATGGCAGAAAATTTTTTCCTCGTTATTTTCATAGTGTTAAACATGAAATCAGTGGACAAAAGCTTAAAGTTGTCATGACATTGCCATACCATGTCCATTTTTTATATTCTTTCCAATTTCAAACCTACAGACAGACAGACAGACTACCCATACATTCATTGTATAGAGGGGGGAGAACAGCGTGCGTGAATCCATGTGTCGTTTCTTGGTCCTTCGTTATATTCATTGTTCCCCTTAGATTCCCCACCTCCTCCCTTTAATCATTTCTACTGACAAATTTTGTTGAATGTGGGATTTTGTTGGGAAAACATGCTGAGCGAATTGTATTTATTTAAAATAAGTAATGAAATCAATTTCAAATTAATTTCGATTTTTCCAAATGCTGTTTGTAATTTTCTTTCATTTCAACCCAAAATACAAAAGCAAAAAAATTTTTAGGGCCAAAGAAAAATAAAAGTAAATTCTTAAGACTTTTAAACTTCTAAAGAACAAGAACAGATCAGAAACATAAAGAGAACTAAACTAAAACAGAACTGGAACAGAACTAGAACAGACAAGAACAGAACTAGAACAGAACTAGAACAGAACTAGAACAGAACTAGAACAGAACTAGAACAGAACTAGAACAAAACTAGAACAGAACTAGAACAGAACTAGAACAGAACTAGAACAGAACTAGAACAGAACTAGAACAGAACTAGAACAGAACTAGAACAGAACTAGAACAGAACTAGAACAGAACTAGAACAGAACTAGAACAGAACTAGAACAGAACTAGAACAGAACTAGAACAGAACTAGAACAGAACTAGAACAGAACTAGAACAGAACTAGAACAGAACTAGAACAGAACTAGAACAGAACTAGAACAGAACTAGAACAGAACTAGAACAGAACTAGAACAGAACTAGAACAGAACTAGTACAGAACTAGAACAGAACTAGAACAGAACTAGAACAGAACTAGAACAGAACTAGAACAGAACTAGAACAGAACTAGAACAGAACTAGAACAGAACTAGAACAGAACTAGAACAGAACTAGAACAGAACTAGAACAGAACTAGAACAGAACTAGAACAGAACTAGAACAGAACTAGAACAGAACTAGAACAGAACTAGAACAGAACTAGAACAGAACTAGAACAGAACTAGAACAGAACTAGAACAGAACTAGAACAGAACTAGAACAGAACTAGAACAGAACTAGAACAGAACTAGAACAGAACTAGAACAGAACTAGAACAGAACTAGAACAGAACTAGAACAGAACTAGAACAGAACTAGAACAGAACTAGAACAGAACTAGAACAGAACTAGAACAGAACTAGAACAGAACTAGAACAGAACTAGAACAGAACTAGAACAGAACTAGAACAGAACTAGAACAGAACTAGAACAGAACTAGAACAGAACTAGAACAGAACTAGAACAGAACTAGAACAGAACTAGAACAGAACTAGAACAGAACTAGAACAGAACTAGAACAGAACTAGAACAGAACTAGAACAGAACTAGAACAGAACTAGAACAGAACTAGAACAGAACTAGAACAGAACTAGAACAGAACTAGAACAGAACTAGAACAGAACTAGAACAGAACTAGAACAGAACTAGAACAGAACTAGAACAGAACTAGAACAGAACTAGAACAGAACTAGAACAGAACTAGAACAGAACTAGAACAGAACTAGAACAGAACTAGAACAGAACTAGAACAGAACTAGAACAGAACTAGAACAGAACTAGAACAGAACTAGAACAGAACTAGAACAGAACTAGAACAGAACTAGAACAGAACTAGAACAGAACTAGAACAGAACTAGAACAGAACTAGAACAGAACTAGAACAGAACTAGAACAGAACTAGAACAGAACTAGAACAGAACTAGAACAGAACTAGAACAGAACTAGAACAGAACTAGAACAGAACTAGAACAGAACTAGAACAGAACTAGAACAGAACTAGAACAGAACTAGAACAGAACTAGAACAGAACTAGAACAGAACTAGAACAGAACTAAAACAGAACTAAAACAGAACTAAAACAGACTCAAGAACAGAATCGGGAACTAAATCAAGAACAGAATCAAGAACTGAAACAAGAACGGAATCAAGAATAAAATCAAGAACATAATGAAGAACTGATTAAGGAACAGAATTTAGAACTGAATCAAGAAAAGAAATAAGAACTGAATTCAGAACTGAATCCAAAACAGAATCAAAAACAAAACCAAAAGCCTTATCAAGAACAAAATTAAGAACTGAATGACGAACAGAATCAAGAACTGAATCAAAAACAGAATTAAGAACAAAATCAAGAACTCAATCAAGAACAGAATCAAGAAGAGAAACAAGAACAGAATCAAGTACAGAATCAAGAACTGAATCATGCACAGAGTCAAGAAGAGAATCAAGAACAGAACCAAGTACAGAGTCAAGAACTGAATCCAGAAAAGAATCAAGAACAGAATCAACAACAAAATCGTTAACTTAATCAGAAACTGAATTAAGAACTGAATCAAGAACTGAATCAAGAACTGAATCAAGAACAAAATCAAGAACAAAATCAAGAACAAAATCAAGAACAAAATCAAGAACAAAATCAAGAACTGAATTAAGAACTGAAACAAGAACAGAATCGAGAACAAAATCAAGAACAGTATCAAGAACAGCATCATAGAATGAATCAAGAAATGAATCAAGAACTGAAAAAAGAATAAAATCGAGAACGGAGACTGAAAATGGTTATAAACTAGAATTTTAAGTGTGCACTAGAGCCTTACTTGGACTTATTCTAGAACTAAGTCCCTTTTTACTGTAAATTTTCCTCGAGTGTTCTTTTTCCCTATAAATTTCTTCGTATTGATTCTTTGATTTAAAAATATCTTTTGAAATTATGTGGTTTTAAATAAGATTTATGGTCATGGTATGCTTTTGGAATAAATAATCACATACAGACACACATACACTAGATCTCTCCAACACACACACATACATACATATAAGAAATAAATGAATAAAAAATCAAGTCCTTTTTTTGCTTTAGTAGTAAATGGGGATTTTTCACAGCTTTAACTAAATTAAATATTAGAAATAAAATAGAATTAAAATCAATAGATTTCCTTAGATCTCAGCGTGACAGAGAGAGAGGGTGAAAGAGGAAGAGGGAGAGAGAAAGAGGGAGAGAGAAAGAGGGAGAGTAAGGAAAAAGATGCAGTCAAAAACCGAAACGGAAGCGGAAACGACAACAAGATGGTTTGTTAATTTATTTATAATCACAGGGAGAACGAGCTAAAGAAATCAGGCGATATTGGAAATTATTTTCAAAAAAAAAAGAAATTTTTGCAATTTAATTTCCTTTTTTTTCTATTAAATACAAGAGACAAGAAATATTTTTGTTTGTGAATGATATATTTAAGAGAAAAAGGGATATAAGAAAGTCAAGGCAAAATATAAGTGATGAACTGGGGGAGAAAAAGGGGATTTAAATTTAAATTCTTAAGCATATAAAATAATATCTTTTTAAGCTGCAAGAATTCGCTTTATTACTAGAATTTTTCAAGACTTGGAGTCTGTTCTTTTCTCTTTCTGTCTGTCATTATGTCTCTTGTTTTACATTGTCCTTCAGTCTTTTGCTGTAAAACCATATCCTGGCTTTTTTTGTAGTTGCTCTTCATGTTTAATGTCCTCTTTTATTATTATTTTAACTCATTTTGACCTGTTTTAAAAATGTAATTTAAGTGTTGCAATTGAAATTGTTTCTACCCAATTAACTCTTTTTCGTGACTTTTTTATCTTAATTCTTTTTTGAGGTATAAATTAACATTTTCACATTTTTTTTTAACATGACAAACAAGGATCGGGGGTAAGGAAAAATAAAAGAATTTTATTTTCAAAACAAAAAAAACGTGATGTTAATAAAAATTTAAATAATTTCATTAACTTGTAAAAATGTCAATTTAGGTTAAAACTTTCTCGCACCACCCCCTCCCCTTTCCCACTTCAAGGGCTGTTTGTAAGCCAATTTTATAGGTTTAATTACAATCTTTTTTTAACACAGAAAATCGTTTAAATTTTTTATTTTTCTTTTTTAAATAAGAGAAAGCTCTGAAAAAGTTGGGTCAAGGTTTTTTGGTTTTATTGTAAGAATTAAGTGACAGTTGACATTTAACAAGAAAAATATTTAAACAAAAAATTTAAATTGCAAAATGGACTATTTTTAGTTTAAAGTGACCTTTAATACTTTGGACAAAGAAACAAATTGAAACAAATCCTTGACCTTTCTCGTTCTAGGGTGTAATTGGTTTCTTTGAGGTACAAACAAACAAATCAAACAAAGTTCAGTGACTTCTTGGGAGTAAAAAAAACTTTTGTTTAATTTGAATTTTTCTAAAAGAAGAAATAGCAAAATTTGAGAAAAATTTTCAATATAAAACTTTTTGCATTTATTTTTTTTTTATATAAAAAAGAAGTTTTTGAAAAATTTCCATTAAAAATAAGAAATTTTTGAAAAATTTCCACTAAAAATTAAAAAATTTTCGAAAATTTCGCACAAAAATAAAAAATTTTTGAAAATTTTTTTCCTAAAAGAAGAAATAGTAAATTGGAGAAACATTTTCAATATAAAAGTTTGGCATTTAATTTTTTTATATAAAATAAGAAATTTTTGAAAAATTTCCATTAAAAATAAGAAATTTTTGAAATATTTCCACTAAAAATTAAAAAATTTTAAAAAATTTCGCACAAAAATAAAAAATTTTTGAAAATTTTTTGATAAAAAAGAAAATTTAAAAAAAATCTGTGAAAATAAGAAATTTTTAAAAAATTTTCTATTAAGATAATAAATTTTTGAAAAATTATCTATAAAAATCAAAAATTTTTTAAAAATTAAAAAAAAAAATAAAATTTTTTTAAAAATTTTCTGTAAGAATAAAAAAATTTTTGAAAAATTTCCTATAAGAACAAAGAATTTTTAAAAATTTCCTACAAAAATAAGAATTTTTTGAAAACTTCCTATAAAATTAAGAAATTTTTAAAAATTTCCTTCAAAAATTTGAAATTTTTAAAAAAATTCCCATAAAAATAAGCAATATTTAAAAATTTCCCACAAAATTAAGAAAGTTTTGAAAAATTTCCTATAAAAAGAACAAATTTTTGAAAAATATGCTAAAAAAAAAGAAGAAATTTTTGAAAAATTTCCTATAAAAGTAAGAAATTTTTGAAAAATTTGCTATAAAAATAAGAAATTTTTGAAAAATTTAATATAATTATACAAAATTTTTGAAAAATTTGCTATAAAAATTAAAAATAAAATGAAAGATTTGCTATAAAAATAAAAAAAATTGAAAATTTCCTATAAATATAAGAAATTTTTAAAAAAATTTCTATAAAAACAAGAAATTTTTTAAAATTCCTGTAAAAATAAGAAATATTTGAAAAATTTTCTATACAAATAAGAAATCTTCGAAGAATTTCCTATAAAAACAAAAAAAAATAAAAAGTTTCCTATAACAATAATAAATTTTTAAAAAATTTCCTATAAAATAATAAATTTTTAAAAATTTCCTATTAAAAAAGAAATTTTTTAAAAATTTTCTATAAAAATATGAAATTTTAAAAAAATTCCTATAAAATTAAGAAATTTTTGAAAAACTTCCTATAAAAATAAGAAATTTTTGAAAATTTTTCTATAAAAATAAGAAAGTTTGAAAAAATATCCTATAAAACAAAAAATTTTTTAAAAATTTCGTATAGAAGTAAAAAAATTTTGAAAAATTTTCCAAAAAAAAATAAGAAATTTTCGAAAAATTTTCTTTAAAAATAAGAAATTTTCGAAAAATTTCCTATAAAAACAAGAAATTTTCGAAAAATTAAAAAAAAAAATTTTGAAAAATTTTCTTTAAAAATAAGAATGTTTGAAAAATTTCCTATAAAAACATGAAATTTATGAAAATTTTCCTATAAAAATAAGAAATTTTTGAAAATTTTCCTATAAAAACATGAAATTTATGAAAAATTTCCTAGAAAAATAAGAAATTTTTCAAAAATTTTCAAAAAAAGTAAGAAATTTCTGAAAACTTTACCACAAAAATAAGAAATTTTTTACAAATTTATTATAAAAATAGGAAATTATTAAGAAATTTACTATAAAAATAAGATTTTTTTTAATTTAATATAAAAACAAAAAAAAAATTTAAAAATTTTCTATACAAATAGGAAATTTTTGAAAAATTTGCTATAACTTGAAAATTTGCGATATAAATCAATAAATTAATAAAAAAAAATAAGAAATTTTTGAAAAATATAATCCAAAAAAAATATGAAATTTTTGAACAAGTTCCTTTAAAAAAAAGAAATTTTTGAAAAATTTCATATAAAAATAAAAAGAAATTTAAATTTTCTCAAAAAATTACGATTTTTTTAAAACTTTCCTATCCTTTCGAAATTTTTAAAAAAAATTCCTATAAAAATAAAAAATTATTGAAAATTTTCCTATCAAAATAGGAAGTTTTTCAAAAATTTCCTATAAAAATAATAAATTTTTGAAAAATGTCCTATTAAAATAAGAAATTTTTAAAAAATTTCCTATTAAAATAAAAAATTTCCTATAAAAATAAGAAATTTTAGAAAAAAATTCCCAAAGAAATAAGAAATTTTTGAAAAATTTTATATAAAAATTAGAAATTTTTAAAAATTTCCTTTAAAAATTAAATTTTTTTCAAAAATTTCCTACAAAAATAAGAATTTTTTGAAAAATTTCCTATAAAAATGAGAAATTTAAAAAATAAAATCCTTTAAAATAAACAATTTTTAAAAATTTCCTATAAACATAACAAATTTTTGATAAAATTCTTATAAACTCTAATATCTGTGAATGTTTTAAGAACTAAAGCATACATGTAGGCGCTTAAAAAATTAGTTATTTGTTAATGTAAGCACATTTTGCCCAATTAACTCCATAATTAGGAAGTTAATTGAAAACAAATGTAAACAACAGTATAACGCAACTAACGAGCAACTAAGAACAAAAAAGTATTAAATATTTATATTTTGGCATTATTGACATAATTAACAAATTTATAATCATACTATAGTTTTGTTTACTTTTAACACTGACATTGGGCGCTTGTCTTTGACATACCAAATTTGTTTAAACGAAGTCTTTTAGGCTTATATTTCCTATTTGCAAAATTTCTGCCCTTCTCTGCCCCCATTTGCGTCATGTGTCAATACAATTAATTGACAATAAGAGAATGCGTGCAAAATTTCAATTATTTCAATAAAACGCATTATTTTTGCAATTTGTATGTGACAACAAAAAAGTTTAGGAAAACAATAACAAAATTTCTAGGAAAAAAAGTCTCTTGAAACTTTAGTTTAGTTATGATTTTCGAAACTAAAACTAATTTATTTATTATCTAGTGTTAGGTCGAAAGTGCGTGCGATGCATAATTGATTAATTAATTAAATAGTAATTTTGTAAATTGTATTTCAATAAAGAGGGTGGGGGGATAAAAGAAGCAACTCAAATATTTAAAGATTAATGAGGAAGAATTTTATTGATTTAGAATGAGAATGTAAGCCAAATAACTTTTTTTAAAAATTCTCTTAAAATGAGAAATTTTTGAAAAACAAAACAATATTCAAAATTTTTAAAAAATTTCCTATAAAAATAAGAAATTTTTGAAAAATTTCCTATAAAAATAAGAAATTTTTGAAAAATTTTCTATAAAAATAAGAAATTTTTGAAAAATTTTCTATAAAAATAAGAAATTTTTGAAAAATTTCCTATAAAAATAAGAAATTTTTGAAAACTTTCCTATAAAAATTAAAACATTTTTATAATTAAAACATTTTTATAAGTTTCCTATAAAAATTATAAATTTTTCAAATATTTTCTATAAAAATAAGAAGTTTTTGAAAAATTTCCTGTAAAAATAAGAAATTTGTAACAAATTTCCTATAAAAATAAGAAAAATTTGAAAAATTTCTTAAAAAAATAAGAAATTTTTGAAAAATTTTCTATATAAAAAAGAAATTTTTGAAAAATTCCTATAAAAATAAGAAATTTTTGAAAAATTTCCTATAAAAATAAGAAATTTTTGAAAATTTTCTTAAAAAAATAAGAAATTTTTGAAAAATTTCCTATAAAAATAAGAAATTTTTGAAAAATTTCCTATAAAAATAAGAAATTTTTGAAAAATTTCCTATAAAAATAAGAAATTTTTGAAAAATTTCCTATAAAAATAAGAAATTTTTGAAAAATTTCCTATAAAAATAAGAAATTTTTGAAAAATTTCCTATAAAAATAAGACATTTTTGAAAATTTTCCTATAAAAAAAAGAAATTTTTGAAAAATTTTCTATAAAAATAAGAAATTTTTGAAAAATTTCCTATAAAAATAAGAAATTTTTGAAAAATTTCCTATAAAAATAAGAAATTTTTGAAAAATTTCCTATAAAAATAAGAAATTTTTGAAAAATTTCCTATAAAAATAAGAAATTTTTGAAAAATTTCCTATAAAAATAAGAAATTTTTGAAAAATTTCCTATAAAAATAAGAAATTTTTGAAAAATTTCCTATAAAAATAAGAAATTTTTGAAAAATTTCCTATAAAAATAAGAAATTTTTGAAAAATTTCCTAAAAAAAATTTAAAACTTTTAAAAATTTTTTATAAAAACAAGAATTTTTCTAAAAAAAATAATAAATTTTTGAAAAGTTTCGCATAAAGAAAAGAAATCGTATAAAGAAACGAATTTTAAAAATAGGATTTTTTTTTTAATTTCCTATAGAAATAAGAAATTTTTGAAAATTTTCCTATAAAAATATTAAATTTTTGAAAATTCTCCTATAAAAATAAGAAATTTTTGAAAAATTTTCTATTGAAATAAGAAATTTTTGAAAAATTTCATAAAAACAATTTAAAACTTTTAAAAAACTTCCTATAAAAATGATTTTTTTTTTTAAATTTACTATAAAAATAGTAAATTTTTACAAATTTTCTATAAAAATAAGAAATTTTCGAAAAATTTCTTTCAAAAATAAAAAATTTTTGAAAAATTTCTTTAAAACTATAAGAAATTTTTGAAAAATTTCCTAAAAAAGTTAAAACTTTTAAAAAACTTCCTATAAAAATTAAAATTTTTTTAAAAATTTACTATAAAAATAAAAATTTTTTACAAATTTCCTATAAAAATAAAAAATTTTCGAAAAATTTCTTTCAAAAATAAAAAATTTTTGAAAAATTTCTTTAAAAATATAAGAAATTTTTGAAAAATTTCCCATAAAAATTAGAAATTTTTGAAAAATTTCTTATAAAAACAAAATTTTTGAAAAGTTTCGTATAAAGAAAAGAAATCGTATAAAGAAAAGAATTTTAAAAATAAGAATTTTTTTTGAAAAATTTCCTATAAAAACAAGAAATTTTTGAAAAATTTCCTATAAAAAAAAAAATTTAAAGAATTTTCTATAAAAAAAAATAAATTTTTAAAAAAATAAGAAATTTTTGAAAAATTTCATTAAAAAAATAAGAAATTTTTGAAAAATTTCTTTAAAAACTAAGAAAATTTTGAAAAATTTCTTAAAAAACTAAGAAATTTTTGAAAATTTTCTTAAAATAAATAGGAAATTTTTGAAAATTTTCTTAAAAATGAGAAATTTCTTAAAAAATTATAGATAATTTATAATTTTTAAATGAACCAGGTTTTATTTTTTACTCTAAAATTTAGTCCCTCCTCATTATCGTTAATTTTTGTCAACATCAAATTTTATTTTTTCCTGTCATTTCAAATCTATTTATTTTAAAATGATTTTTATTTTTTATTCCTTTTCTTGTTGATTACACTTTATTTATTTCAACTTTTTTTATATATTTTTCTGTTGATTTCTATTCGTTTTACGATTATGATCTGATTTTATTGTTAAGCTCTTTTTTGCCAGACAATATGTCTGTTATGGCAGAAAGAAGTTTTGTTTGCTTCGTTTTCATTGGATTTAAGCCAAAATTTTTAAATCGTATCGAAAAGCCAGAAGAAAGGAAAATCATTTTTATGTGAAAGAGGGAAAAGAAAATTTAGCCAAAAATCAAAATGATAAAATTTTATATATTTTTAAATAATTCAGTCATTTTTCAAATGATCTTCTTTTGACAGTTTAAGTATTTCGGGATGTGGTTGCATTTGGGGTAAATGCAGTGAAAATAATAGAAAATTGATTTGATATGAATTTGGAATAATAAACAATAAAGTTTTTTGAGTTAAGGATTGAAAAACTTTTTTGTTAAGAACAAGCTAATTTTTCAAAATATGACAGATTAAAGTTCTTTTATCAAATTCTGTTAATTTGTTGATTTCAATTAATCCATAACCTTTAAAACTTGCTATTTCTAAATTTTATAGCAACTTTCCTTTAAAAGATTTGAACGTTTCACTTTGTGAATTTGAAATATTTCACAAATTACATTCGATATTCTAAAAGTATCAACTAGACCTCATTAACGAATCTATTTGCTGGTTTGGGGTTTCAGTGATAATGAAGATAATGATTACCATTGAGTTGGTTTAACTTCAAAATTCAATCGATTTATTTGCGTGAAAATAACTCAAATGTAAAATGATCCTCTTTCTATAGAATCTAATTCCAATTCCACCAGTTAAACTTGTTTAAAATCTAATGATTCTTATTTATACAAGATTTTTTATTTTAGTTGTTTTTGTTGTTGTTATTTCTTTAGTAATTAAATACAATTTAATTTATTTACATTTTAACAATTAAAAACATGCCAACGAAAACCCCTAAAGAAATAATTAATCAAGACTGGCCAGAAACGAGTAGAGATACAGAAACAGATACTCACTCGTTCGTACTCAAACAATACAAAACTAAAAAATTCTACCTGTGAATGACTAAAAGACTGACGGATGGTCCAAATGACTGACTTAATGCCTGAACTTGACCTTGAAATTTAATATTAAATTATCTAAACAACAACAAAAAATTGCTATAATATAATTTTTTCAGATTTTTTTTTGTTAATAAATTATTAATTGACACGATATTGTGAGAAGTTGAGAAACTGATAATTAGAGATGAGTTACAAACAAAAAGATTCATGCAAAACTTAATTACTAGATTTTTTTTCTCAAATAGAATAAAAACCCATTTTAAAGATAGTAATAAAAATCAATCTACGAAACAAAAAACATAGAAATCAGCTAAATATATCTAGATTTCTATAATTAACTTAAACAAAAAATCATTAACTATAAAGAAGATTAAAAATTAATGTTAGGTTATATTAAGGCAACTGGTTTGCTACCAAAAGTTAATGTAAAATCATAGACTGTCATAAACTAAGGCATCAACTAAGACATAGACTAAGAAATAAAAAAAAATTTTTTTTAAATTTTCTAAAAATATAAAAATTTTGGAAAATTTTCCTATAAAAATAAGAAATTTTTGAAAATGTTCTTATAAAAATAGGAAACTTTTCAAAAATTTAATATTTTTATAAAAAAATTTTCAAAAATTTCTTATGTTTATAAGAAATTCAAAAATTTCTTATTATATAGGAAATTTTTCAAAAATTTCTTATTCTTATTCGAAATTTTTCAAAAATTTCTTATTGTTATAGGAAATTTTTCAAAAATTTCTTACTTTTATTGAAAATTTTTCAAAAATTTCTTATTTGTATAGGAAATTTTTAAAAAAAGTTATTATTTTTATAGGAAATTTTTTAAAAAATTTCTAATTTTGATAGGAAATTTTTTAAAAATTTCTTATTTTTAAAGAAAATTTTTACATAAATTTCTTATTTTTACAGAAGATTTTTTTAAAAATTCCTTATCTTGATACAAAATTTTTCAAAAATTTCTTTTTTTTATAAAAAATTAAAAAAAATTATATTTTTATAAAAAATTTTTCAAAAATCTCTTATTTTTATAAGAAATTTTTCAAAAAAATTTTGTTTTTATAAGAAATTTATCGAGAATTTCTTATTTTTATAGGATTTTTTTTTTCAAATTTCTTCTTTTTATAGGAAATTTTTCAAAAATTTTCTTAGTTTTATAGGAAATTTTTCAAAAATTTCTTATTTTCATCAGAAATTTTTTAAAAATTTCTTTTTTTACAGGAATTTTCCAAAAATTTCTTATTTTTATAGGAAAGTTTTCAAAAATTTCTGATTTTTATAGGAAATTTTCCAAAAATTTCTGATTTTTATAAAAAAAATTTTCAATAGTTTGCAATTTTTATAGGAAATTTTACAAAAATTTCTTATTTTTATAGGATTTTTTTTTAATTTTCTTATTTTTATAGGAAATTTTTCAAAATTTCTTATTTTTATAGGAAATTTTTCAAAAATTTCCTCCTTTTATCAGAAATTTTTCAATAGTTTCCTATTTTTTAAGCAAATTTGTCAAAAATTTCTTATTTTTATTGGAAATTTTTCAAAAACTTCTTATTTTTATAGGAAAATTTACAAAAATTTCTTATTTTTATAGCAAATTTTTCAAAAATTTCTTATTTTTATAGGAACTTTTTCAAAAATCTCTTATTTTTAAAAGAAATTTTTCAAAAATTTCTTGTTTTTATACGAAATTTTTCGAAAATTTCTTATTTTTATAGGAAATTTTTTCAAAAATTTCTTATTTTTATAGGAAATTTTTTCAAAAATTTCTTATTTTTATAGGAAATTTTTCAAAAAATTTTTATATTTATTTTTTTAATGGAATTTTCCAAAAATTTCCTACTTTTATATGAAATTTTTCAAAGATTTCTGATTTTTATAGGAAATTTTTCAAAACTTTCTGATTTTTATAGGAAATTTTTCAAAAATTTCCTCATTTTATAAAAAGTTTTCCAATACTTTCCTATTTTTATAGAAAATTTCACAAAAATTTCTTATTTTTATAGGACATTTTTTCAAAAATTTTCTTATTTTTATAGAAAATTTTTAAAAAATTTCTTATTTTTATAGGAAACTTTTCAAAAATTTCTTACTTTTGTAGGAAATTTTTCAAAAATTATTTTATTTTCATACGAAATTTTTCAAAAATTTCTTATTTTCATAGGAAATTAAAAAAAGTGCTTTTTATAAGAATTTTCTTAAAAATTTCCTAATTTTATAGAAAATTTTTTCAAAAATTTATAATTTTTATAAAACAATTTTAAAAAGATTTCTTGTTTTTATAAAATTATTCAAAAATTTTTTGTGTTTATAAGATTTTTTTCAAAAATTTCTTGTTGTTATAAGAAATTCTTCAAAAATTTCTTATTTTTTTAGGAAAATTATCAAAATTTTCTTATTTTTATGGGAAACTTAAAGAAAAATTATTTTTAAAGTAATTTTTGCAAAAATTTCTTATTTTTGTAGCAAATTTTTTTAAAAATTTCTAAATGGTTTAGGAAATATTTCAAAAATTTTTTATTTTTATAGAAAATTTTCAAACGTCTCTTAAGCTTATAGATTTTATTTTTTATAGGAAATCCTATAAAAAGATGAAATTTTTGAAAAATTTTCTATAAAAAGATGAAATTTTTGAAAAATTTCCTATAAAAGGATGAAATTTTTGAAAAATTTCCTATAAAAATAGGAAATTTTTGAAAACTTTGCTATAAAAATCGGAAATTTTTGAAAAATTTGCTATAAAAATAGGACATTTTTGAAAAATTTCCTATGAAAATAGGAAATTTTTGAAAAAAATCCTATAAGAAAAATTTTGAAAAATTCCCATAAAAATAGGAAATTTTTGAAAAATTTGCTATAAAAATAAAAAAAAAATTGAAAAAATTCCTATAAAAATAGGAAATATTTGAAAAAATTCCTATAAAAATAAGAAAATTTTTGAAAAATTTCCTATAAAAATAGGAAATTTAAAAAAATTCCCATAAAAATAGGAAATTTTTTAAAAATTTGCTATAAAATTAGTAAATATTTGAAAAAAATCCTATAAAAATAGGAAATATTTGAAAAAATTCCTATTAAAATAAGAACATTTTTTTAAAATTTCCTATAAAAATAGGAAATTTAAAAAGAAAATCTAATAAAAATAAGAAACGTTTGAAAAATTTCCTATAGAAAGATGAAATTTTTAAAAAATTTCCAATAAAAATAAGAAATTTTTAAAAAAATTTCAATAAAAAAAGGAATTAACTTAAAGCTTTAAAGCTGAAGGCATAATCTTATAATCAGCCTCGTCTAAATCTTTAGGCCTTGTTTTCAGCTATTGACCCATTACAAATTTTTATGAACGAAATAGTCGATGATTTTTAAGTATAAAAAATTTTAATTAATGAAAATTTTTATGGCTTTATTTTGTTATTAAAAGTGATTGTTTTCGTTTTGTCTAAAATAAATGTAGTAATTTTCACTTAATGATTTTGTTTAAAATAAATTGCAAACAATAGGAATAAAGAAAATAATAAAGTATCTCATTACAAATTGAATTTATTTTGTATATATCGAGCGGACAGACGGATGAATTGTTGTATGTAAGGACGGACGATTGTATGGAAGGACAGACATTGTAAAATAGGCCTTAAGCCTAAAACTAACAGGTTTTCTGTTGTTTGGCTTAATTACTGCCTAAATTGGCCTATTAACTTGTTGCCAATACAAGAGAATAATGAAATAACAAAAGTATTATTAACAGGTTTTATGCTTTAGAACCAAAAGGAGTCAAATACTTGAGTTAATGTTTAAATTGGGGAGTGTTTAAATATTTAACAAAAAAAACATTAATATCATCATCTTCATTATTTACTTGATTATAAATAAATAAACAAACATTTTAGGAGATTTAATTAAATAAATAATTAATTATTTGCTTAAATAATTAAATTCAAAAATTGAAAAGGAGAAGCTGCCAAGTCAATATCTTAGATATTTATGAAAAGTAGCAAATGTCAGTTTATTTGGCTTTAAATCGTTCGGTATATCTGTCATTTTGTCTCTTCGTTCATCCTTCCCACCTCTGTCTGTCCATCCGACCGTCCCTCATTAAATTTGTCATTTCTAAAGATTATTTATTTAATACATTAGAACATTTTCTACATCAGCAAAACTGAATAAACGTAAAAAACTCGTCTTAATCAGCATCACGTGACGTCAATAAATATTTATGTTGTTCTGTTGCTGTTGCTTTTGCTGCTGCCGTTTTGCTCAATGATTTCAAAAACATTGAGATTTACAACCAGATTCGGAATCAGTGTCACAGTCAAATTCTAAAACAGCAAAAAAAAAAAATAGAAGTAGCAGCAGCAGAAATAGCATTAAACAGAATCAAGTGTAATAAACGTCCTTCGCATAAAACCAACTCTACTCACTCTTTGGCTGAATGGAGCTGCTGAGGCTAAATGTTGTTACAACATTGAAACGAAATCCGAAAAAAGCGGTCAATAGCAAATTTGCTGCTATTGTACAATAAATGCTGCTGCTGCTACTGCTGATGTTGCTATTGCTAATGTTAGAATAGAATCAACAAAAAAATTTTAACAATTCTAAAATTTGTTTTTAATTCAACACCAAATAACAAAAACTGCTAAAATGGACAAAAAAGGGTATAAAAAAAGGTGTTAACTTTTCACAAATAAAGCAAAAATTACAATGATCGATGACAAAAGAATTTGTGGTAGTATTTTTGGGAGTTTTGAGGGCAAAATAGTCTCTACTTTAGTCAATGTTTTATTTTTTGTAGCTCTTAGTATATGCAATATTCTAAAACTTAGTCTATGTCTTATTCTAAGTCTTAGTCTATGCCTTAGTCTATGTCTTAGTCTATGTCTTAGTCTATGTCCAAGTCTATGTCTTAGCCTATGTCTTAGTCTATGTCCTAGTCTATGATTTAGTCTCTGTCTTAGACCATGTCTATGTCTCAGTCTCTGGTTAAGATCGTATCTATAAAAATTTTCTATTTTTATAGGAAATTTTTAAACAATTTTATATTTTTCATAGAAAATTTTTTAAAAGTTTGATATTTTTATAGGAAATATTTCAAAAATTTTATATTTTTAGAACAAATCTTTCAAAAATTTTCTATTGTTATACGAAATTTTTAAAAAATTTTTTATTTTTATAGGAATTTGTTCAAAAATTTTCTATTTTTATATGAAATTTTTCAAAAATTTTCTTTTTTTTTTAATTTTCTATTTTTATAGGAAAATTTTTCAAAATTTCTTATTTTTATAGGAAATTTTTTCAAAAATATCTTATTTTTATACTAAATTTTTCAAAAATTCTTATTTTTATAGGAAATTTTTTAAAAATTTCTTTATTTTCAAAAATTTCTTATTTTTATAGGAAATTTTTCAAAAATTTCTTATTTTTATAGGAAACTTTTCAAAAATTTCTTATTGTTATAGAAAATTTTTCAAAAATTTCTTATTTTTGTAGGAAATTTTTCAAAAATTTCTTATTTTTATAGGAAATTTTTCAAAAATTTTTTATATTTATAGGAAATTTTTCAAAAATTTCTTATTTTTATAGGAAATTTTTCAAAAAATTTCTTATTTTTCAAAAATTTCTCATTTTTATAGGAAATTTTACAAAAATTTCTTATTTTGTAGAAAATTTTATAAAAATTTCTTATTTTTATAAGAAAAATTTTCAACAATTTTTATTTTTATAGGAAATTTTTCAAAAACTATCTATTGTTATAGGAAATTTTTAAAAATATTCTATTTTTATGGGAAATTTTTCAAAAATTTCTTATTTTTATAGGAAATTTTTCAAAAATATGTTATTTTTATAGGAAAATTTTCAAAAATTGCTTATTTTTATAAGAAATTTTTCAAAAATTTTCTATTTTTATAGGAAATTTTAAAAAAATTTCTTATTTTTATAGGAAATTTTTCAAAAATGTCTTTTTTTATAGGAAATTTTTCAAAAATTTCTTATTTATATAGGAAATTTTTCAAAAATTTCTTATTTTTATTGGAATTTTTTAAAAAATTTTGTATTTTATAGGAAATTTTTCGAAAATTTCTTATTTTTATAGGAAATCTTTCAAAAATTTCTATTTTTATAGGAAATTTTTCAAAAATTTCTAATTTTTATAGGAAATTTTTCAAAAATTTCTTAATGTTATAGGAGATTTTTCAAAAATTTCTTAATGTTATAGGAAATTTTTCAAAAATTTCTTATTTTTATAGGAAATTTTTTAAGAAATTTTTCAAAAATTATTTAATTTTTACGACTTCTTTTAAAAAATTTCTTAGTTTTATAGGATTTTTTTTTTTAAATCTCTCATTCTTTACGATTTTTTTCAAGGATTTCTTATTTTTATAGGAAATTTTTTATAGACAAATTTACAAAAGCTCCCTATTTTTAAAGGAAAATTTTCAAAAATTTTTCATATTTGTGGAAAATTTTTCAAAAAGTTCTTATTTTTATAGAAGATTTTTCAAAAATTTCTTATTTTTATAGGAAATTTTTCAAAAATTTCCTATTTTTGTAGGAAATTTTTCAAAAATTCCCTATTTTTATAGGAAATTTTTCAAAAATTTCCTATTTTTATAGAAATTTTTCAAAAATGTCCCAGTTTTATAGGAAATTTTTCAAAAATTTCTTATTTTTATAGCAATTTTTTCAAAAATTTCCTATTTTAATAGGAAGTTTTTAAAAAATTTCCTATTTTTATAGGAAATTTTTAAAAAAATTTACTATTTTTATAGAAAATTTTTTAAAAATTTCCTATTTTTATAGGAAATTTTTAAAAAATTTCTTATTTTTATAGAAAATTTTTCAAAAATTTCTTATTTTTATAGGAAATTTTTCAAAAATTTCTTATTTTTATAGGAAATTTTTCAAAAATTTCTTATTTTTATAGAAAATTTTTAAAAAAATTTTTATTTTTATAGGAAATTTTTCAAAAATTTCTTATTTTTATAAGAAATTTTTCAAAAATTTCGTATTTTTATAGGAAATTTTTCAAAACTTTCCATACTTTATAAATTGTTTCTATATTTATAGTCCTTGTCTATGTCTTAGTCTATGCCGTAGTCTCCGTCTTAGTCTATGCCATGTTAATGTCTTAGTCTATGTCTTATTCTATGTCTTAGTCTCTGTCTTAGTCCATGTGTTAGGCTATGTCTTAATTTATATCAGTGTCTGCCAAACCTCTTACCTTTACCTTCCTTGAGAAAAATTAAAAATTCTTTGATAACATTTTTCCTATTCTTAAATTTAAATTTTTCCTACTTCTATTACCTCCCAAAAATATGCAACAATTTTCAATTTACCAAATCCTTTTGTTAGTCTTAATAGTGAAACAATTAAAATCCTGGCAAAAGGCTCTTTGTTGGCTTAGCAACACAACAACAAAGGCATGAATCGACATAGGTGTAGAATCAAAAGGATATTTTTCGATAAAAAAGAAAATTGAAATGAATTGAAAACACTAAACTAACAATCAGCAAAAAAACAAGAAACAAAAAGAGGAAAATTCAAACAAAACAAAAATGTTTAAGTATTTTGAGTCTAAAGATAATGAGGATACACTAAATTTCAGGATATTTAAGCTACAAGTATTAAAGAAAGAAATCAAGCAGAAGGAAAGAGTGAATGATAGGGGGAAGGTGAAAGAGGGCTGTGTAAGGCTTTAAGCTAAATAATGAAATGTTTGAATATCTCAGTTTAGTCAGTAGAATCCTAGGAAAAGCCGAAACAGCATACCTAATGCCTTGGTGCACAATTAAACTGCAATAAACCATAAATATCACAAGCTTGGGCTATAAAACCTAAAACACGTTTAGCATACTAAATACTATAAACAAATACATACACAGAATTACACACACACATACACGTACACACTCTTTCAAACACAACAAAACTTGTATTTAAACTTCATTTTGTAGCTGAAATTAGGACCAAAAGGCAAAAAGGAAAATATACACAGACAGATGGAAAGACGGACAGACAAACAGATACATGATGAACAACTACAACTACACAGAGAGAAACATCTATAATAAACATTATATCGTTTATATGAGGAACAGGAACTAGTTACCAGTTGTTGTTGCTGATGCTGCTGCTATTGCTATGAGTACTCCTGCTGTTGCTTCCCAATATTGATGTTGAGAATTTTAAATACGAGTAACTCGGCATCAGAGTCGAGTCTAGTCTCAGCCTCAATATGAAAAGAATCACCCAAAAAACAAATGCAACTTAAACAAGAAAACTTTAACATAAACATTGAAGGAACAAAGGACGAGGCGAAAACATATAGACCAACTGATGTACTACTTCCACAAAATATATGAATACTTTGTCTTTTAATATTTCTTTCATTATTTTCCTTTTATTTGGGCTTTTTCCTTCCATTTAAAAGAATGTTTAAAGTTTCGTAATTGAGTAGTAGTTATGGGGAAATGCTCCGCAAAGAAAAGTTGTTTAATAACCATATGGATAGATGTTGTTTCGAAATATAACAATAATAAGAATAAATGAGACACAATAACTACAACAATGATACCACAACACAAACTATATAAGAGACTTTTGAAACAAAAATTGCAGTATAAAAGGAAAACATTTTCCTCATTAAAATTGGGCACAGTGTGTCATTGGGAAATGGTAACAAAAAAAAACATACCTTATAATTTAGAAAATCCTTTTTAAGGCCGGAAGATATGCTGAAATTTTTGTTTAAAAAAAAATCTGAAAAGAAAATAAGAGGAAAAGAAAAATTAGTTTAAATTTATGTTACGACAAAAATATGTCAAGACAAGGATATGTAAGGACATATTTGGATTCAAATATATAAAAGGTCCTAAGCTAAGACATAAGCTAAGCTATAGACTAAGACATAGGCTAAAAAATAGACTAAGACATAGAATGCTACATAGACTAAGATAAAGATTAGAAAATGTTCCAGTAAAAATAAAAAAATTTTCGAAAATTGATATAAAAATAAAAAATGTTTGAAAAATTTCTTCAAAAAAGTTTTTGAAAAATTTCTTAAAAAAAATAAGAAAGTTTTTAAAAATTTTGTATAATAATAAAAAATTTTTCAAAAATAAGATATTTTGTAAACTTTTTTATAAAAATAAGAAATTTTTCTAAAATTTCTATAAAAATTGGAAAAATTTTGAAAAAGTTTTTATAAAAAGAGAAACATTTTAAAAAAAGTTTCCATAAAAATAGGAAAATTTTTAAAAATTTCCTGTAAAATTAAGACATTTTTTAAAAATTTAAAAAAAAAAATAAGAAATTTTTGAAATTTTTTTTTAAAGAATAAAAAATTTTTGAAAAATTTTCCAAAAAAAAAATTAAAAATTCCTCTTAAAATAAGAAATTTTTGAAAAATTTAATATATAAATAAGGAATGTTTGAAAAATTTATTATAAAAATAAGAAATTTTAAAAACAAATTCCTACAAAAATAAGAAAAATTTTCCATAAAAATAAGAAATTTTTAAAAAATTTCCTATAAAAATAAGAAATTTTTGAAAAATTTTCTATAAAAATAGGAATTTTTTGAAAAATTTTCTATAAAAATAGGAAATTTTTGAAAAATTTCCTATAAAAATAAGAAATTTTTGAAAAATTTCCTATAAAAATAAGAAATTTTTGAAAAATTTGCTATAAAAATAAGAAATTTTTGAAAAATTTGCTATAAAAATAAGAAATTTTTGAAAAATTTCCTATAAAAATAAGAAATTTTTGAAAAATTTCCTATAAAAATAAGAAATTTTTGAAAAATTTCCTATAAAAATAAAAAATTTTTGAAAAATTTCCTATAAAAATAAGAAATTTTTGAAAAATTTCCTATAAAAATAAGAAATTTTTGAAAAATTTCCTATAAAAATAAGAAATTTTTGAAAAATTTCCTATAAAAATAAGAAATTTTTGAAAAATTTCCTATAAAAATAAGAAATTTTTGAAAAATTTCCTATAAAAATAAGAAATTTTTGAAAAATTTCCTATAAAAATAAGAAATTTTTGAAAAATTTCCTATAAAAATAAGAAATTTTTGAAAAATTTCCTATAAAAATAAGAAATTTTTGAAAAATTTCCTATAAAAATAAGAAATTTTTGAAAATTTTCCTATAAAAATAAGAAATTTTTGAAAATTTCCTATAAAAATAAGAAATTTTTGAAAAATTTCCTATAAAAAAAAGAAATTTTTGAAAAATTTCCTATAAAAATAAGAAATTTTTGAAAAATTTCCTATAAAAATAAGAAATTTTTGAAAAATTTCCTATAAAAATAAGAAATTTTTGAAAAATTTCCTATAAAAATAAGAAATTTTTGAAAAATTTCCTATAAAAATAAGAAATTTTTGAAAAATTTCCTATAAAAATAAGAAATTTTTGAAAAATTTCCTATAAAAATAAGAAATTTTTGAAAAATTTCCTATAAAAATAAGAAATTTTTGAAAAATTTCCTATAAAAATAAGAAATTTTTGAAAAATTTCCTATAAAAATAAGAAATTTTTGAAAAATTTCCTATAAAAATAAGAAATTTTTGTAAAATTTCCTACAAAAATAAGAAATTTTTGAAAAATTTCCTATAAAAATAAGAAATTTTTGAAAAATTTCATATAAAAATAAGAAATTTTTGAAAAATTTCCTATAAAAATAGAAAATTTTTGAAAAATTTCTTATCAAAATAAAAAATTTTTGAAAAATTTCCTATTAAAATAGAAAATTTTGAAAAATTTCCTATAAAAACATAAAATTTTTGAAAAATTTCCTAGAAAAATAAAAAATTTTTGAAAAATTTCCTTTAAACATAGAGAAATTTTGAAAAATTTACTAGAAAAAAAGTTTCTATAAAAATAGAAAATCTTTGAAAAATTTTCTATGAAATTGTAAAAATAGAAAAAAAAATCTTATTCTGAAACACTGTAATTTTTGTGTTCCCCAAAAAATCTTCAAATAATTTTCTCCCATAATAAAATTGTTGCAATTATAACATCTCAAGTGTTTTTTCACATTAAAGAAACGTTTCTTTTCATTTGAGGCAAATCCTCGAAAAGGCATTAATTAAAAATTTTTCGAAAGTTGAGTATTTTCTTCCCCTGCTTCTTATCAAATAATTTCTCTTAAGTTAAAAGGCTTTGAAACGAGGAAGGGGGAGTGTTTAAAAGACATTTTTTAGTCTTGTTGCTATTTAAGGTAGAAATAACAAATGTCTGTTTGTTCTGCTGTCATTTTTCTATTTAAGTTAAAGGAATAAATATTTGTGGTGGCAACATTTATAAAGATTTATTTTTGCAAATTATAAGTGACAGCAAACGCATTTTATTGCCAACGCACGTACACGGAATTTATAAAATTTATTTGTATTTCCAACAAATAAAAGGAACAATTGCAAAACAAACTAATAAACCAGGAATAAATAAATTTATAATAAAAAAACGACCAACAGCAGCAGAAAAATAGACAAATAAATTCAAAAAAATAACGAAACAGGAAACGTTTACACAAACACACACACACACACAGACAGACACCAAGAACAAAAGGATATGCTGAGAGGGAAAGAGAGAGACAGGGTGGGAGAGGGACAGCGACAGACTGAACATAAAGAAAAAGTTTTATTTATATGTGTTGGTATAAGTAAATGAGAAGAATTTTAATAGCGAATTTAAGAGTTATAAAGATGTGGTACAGAGGGGAAACTAAAGGAGGGGAGGGGTTTCTATTTAAATAAAAAGGGATTTAAGTTTTCCAACAAATACAATTTGCATAACTATTTATTTGTTTAAGCATTATTTACAAAGACTGACTGAATCTCTTGGAATGACGCTGGAGCATTTAAAATTCCAAAATAAATGAATAAGGAAATAAATGTTGGAAAAACATAAAAATGTTGAAAGAGGATTTTTGGTAAATTAATATGCTAAAAACGCATATTGTTAGAGGATTATATAATTCTGGTCACTTTTGCAAAAACAAATAAAAGCAACAACTGAAACTATAAAAGTTACACGAAACAATAGCAACAACAACAAAATATGTAAATTATCGAAATCTAAAGCAAAAAATATACAAATAAATTAAACGAAGGATATACAAAAAGGGTTTTCTTAAAAACTATTTTAACTAAATTTAACAAAAAAGAAAACTTTTCAAAAATTTCTTATTTTTATAGGAAAATTTTCAAAAATTTTCTGTTTTTATAAGAAATTTTTCAAAAATTTTCTGTTTTTATAGCAAATTTTTCAACAATTTTCTATTTTTATAGGAAATTTTTCAAAAATTTGCTTCTTTTATAGGAAAACTTTCAAAAATTTTCAATTTTTATCGGAAATTTTTTTTAAAAATTTTATATTATTATTTTTAAAAAAATTTCCTATTTTTATAGGAAATTTTTAAAAAATTTTCTATTTTTATAGGAAATATTTCAAAAATGTTCTATTATTATTTTTAAAAATTTTTGCAAAATTTTTCTATTTTTATAGGAAATTTTTCAAAATTTTTCTACTTTTATAGGAAATTTTTCAAAATTTTTCTATTTTTATAGGAAATTTTTCTATTTTTATAGGAAATTTTTCAAAATTTTTCTATTTTTATAGGAAATTTTTCCATTTTTATAGGAAATTTTTCAAAAATTTCTTATTTTTATAGAAAATTTTTCAAAAATTTCATATTTTTTTAGGAAATTTTTCAAAAATTTCTTATTTTTATAGGAAAATTTTATAAAATTTCCTATTTTTATAGGAAATTTTTCAAAAATTTTCTATTTTTATAGGAAATTTTTCAAAAATTTCTTATTTTTATAGGAAATTTTTCAAAAATTTCTTATTTTTATAGGAAATTTTTCAAAAATTTCATATTATTATAGGAAATATTTCAAAAATTTCTTATTTTTATAGGAAATTTTTCAAAAATTTCTTATTTTTATAGGAAATTTTTCAAAAATTTCTTATTTTTATAGGAAATTTTTCAAAAATTTCATATTATTATAGGAAATATTTCAAAAATTTCTTATTTCGATAGGAAATTTTTCAAAAATTTCTTATTTTTATAGGAAATTTTTCAAAAATTTCTTATTTTTATAGGAAATTTTTCAAAAATTTCTTATTTTTATAGGAAATTTTTCAAAAATTTTCTATTTTTATAGGAAATTTTTCAAAAATTTCTTATTTTTATAGGAAATTTTTCAAAAATTTCTTATTTTTATAGGAAATTTTTCAAAAATTTCTTATTTTTATAGGAAATTTTTCAAAAATTTCTTATTTTTATAGGAAAATTTTATAAAATTTCCTATTTTTATAGGAAATTTTTCAAAAATTTTCTATTTTTATAGGAAATTTTTCAAAAATTTCTTATTTTTATAGGAAATTTTTCAAAAATTTCTTATTTTTATAGGAAAATTTTATAAAATTTCCTATTTTTATAGGAAATTTTTCAAAAATTTTCTATTTTTATAGGAAATTTTTCAAAAATTTCTTATTTTTATAGGAAATTTTTCAAAAATTTCTTATTTTTATAGGAAATTTTTAAAAAATTTCATATTATTATAGGAAATATTTCAAAAATGTCTTATTTCGATAGGAAATTTTTCAAAAATTTCTTACTTTTATAGGAAATTTTTCAAAAATTTCTTATTTTTATAGGAAATTTTTCAAAAATTTCTTATTTTTATAGGAAATTTTTCAAAAATTTCTTATTTTTATAGGAAATTTTTCAAAAATTTCTTATTTTTATAGGAAATTTTTCAAAAATTTTCTATTTTTATAGGAAATTTTTCAAAAATTTCTTATTTTTATAGGAAATTTTTCAAAAATTTCTTATTTTTATAGGAAATTTCTTATTTTTATAGGAAATTTTTCAAAAATTTCTTATTTTTATAGGAAATTTTTCAAAAAATTCTTATTTTATAGGAAATTTTTCAAAAATTTCTTATTTTTATAAGAAATTTTTCAAATTTTTTTTTTATTTTTATAGAAAATTTTTCCAAAAATTTCTTAGTTTTTTTAAGAATTTTTTCAAAAATTTCTTATTTTTATAGGAAAATTTTCAAAAATTTTTTATTTTTGTAGGAAATTTTTTTCAAAACTTTCTTATTTTTTTAAGATTTATTTCAAAAATTCTAATTTTTATAAAATATCTTATTTTTAAAGGAAATTTTTTTAAAAATTTCTTATTTTTATAGAAAATTTTTCAAGAATTTCTTATCTTTATAGGAAATTTTTCAAAAATTTCTTATTTTATAGGAAATTTTTAAAAAATTTCTTATTTTTATAGGAAATTTTAAAAAAATTTTTTATTTTTATAGGAAATTTTTCAAAAATTTCTCATTTCAATAGAAAATTTGTCAAAAGTTTCTTATGTTTAGACTTTTAAATAACTTATAGTTCTGCCTGTTTTTGAAATTCATTACCAGTTTGTTCTCCTTCTGTTAAAATAATGATAAAACTATGAGGAAATTTAACTGCTAACAAAAAATGTACATGCATTACAACAATACTCTTAGGAAATAAGACAAAAACTCTTACAAACATATCCTTTTGTGTTACACTAACGAGAGCATGCATATGCATGATTATATATGAGTCTGTTTCTGTAAACAACAATAAAACTAAAGTTAACTACAAAAACAATAGTTACAATTGTCTAAATTGCAACGTTTAAATACTTTACAAAATAATTCATCAGCAAAAAAAAAAACTGATTTTAACTCCTACTTTATATCCTCCCATCCTTTCCAGCTGCTTCAAACTTTTCAATTTATAAATAAAACAATGAAATCAAAAACATATCCTTCTTTGCAAAAGATGAGGAAAAAATAGTAAATAATAGAAACAAATATGTATGAATAAATAAGACAAATGTACTCGTTTGCTGGGGAAGAAAAAATGGAACCACTTCCTTTCTTCCTTTAAAGGATTCAATAAACTTTTTAGCTTACATCCAGAAGCCCCTCCTCAAACGAGGCCACACCAAAGAAATAGCAGGATCATGTCTCAAAGTTTTGTGTAAAGCAACTCGAACTTTTCGAGCAAAAAAAAAGCTAAAGCACAAAAAGTTCCTTAAGCAAAAAAATGCTAGAGCATTTATAAACAATGGAAAACATTTATCAAGTCATGAGTCCTTTTTTTCTGGAATTGTTGGTTGTTATTTAAATACAACTAGAAAATAACTATAAGCAATAAAGAATCCTTAAACTTACATACTTATGGCGAAAAGGATAAAACACATAAAGTTTCGTAAGCATGTTTTATTATTTAAGGACATGGCTTATTTGTTCACAACAACAACAAGAAACATGGCAATAATTTCGCAAAAACAAAAAAATATATTATTAAAGTTTCCTAATAAATTAAAGAAATTAAAAAAAAAATTCTTATAAAAATATGAAATTTTTCAAAAATTTCTTATAAAAATAAGAAATTTTTGAAAAAATTCGTATCAAAATAAGAAATTTTTGAAAAATTTCCTACAAAAATAAGTAATTTTTGAAAATTTTCCTATAAAAAACAGAAATTTTAGAAAAATTTGTATTTTTAAAAAATATCCTATAAAAATAGGAAATTTTTGAAAAATTTCCTATAAAAATAGGAAATTTTGCAAAATTTTCCTATAAAAATTATAAATTTTTAAAAAATTTCCTATAAAAAAATTTTGAAAATTTTCCTATAAAAATAAGAAATTTTTGAAAAATTTCCTATGAAAATAAGAAATTTTTGAAAAATTTCCTATAAAAATTAAAAATTTTTTAAAAATTTACTAAAAAATAGGGAATTTTTGAAAAATTTCCTATAAAAATAGGAAATTTTTAAAAAATTGCCTATACAAATAAGAAATTTTTGAAAAATTTTCTATAGAAATAGGAAATTTTTGAAAAATTTCCTATAAAAATAAGAAATTTTTGAAAAATTTCCAATCAAAATAAGAAATTTTTAAAAAATTTCCAATAAAAATAAGTAATTTTTGAAAAATTTCCTATTTCCTAAATTTTTGAAAAAATTCCTATAGAAAAAAAGAAAAAAGAAAAAGAACATTTTTGAAAAATTTCCTATTAAAATGGAAAATGTTTGAAATATTCCCTATAAAAATTAGAAATTTTAGAAAATTTTCCTATAAAAATTATAAATTTTTGAAAAATTTCCTATAAAAACAAGAAATTTTTGAAAAATTTCCTATAAAAACATGAAATTTTTGAAAAATTTCTTATAAGAATAAGAAATTTTTGAAAAATTTCCTATATAAATTAGAAATTTTTGAAAATTTTCCCATAAAAGTTAGCAACTTTTCAAAAATTTCCTATAAAAACAAGAAATTTTTGAAAATTTTCCTATTAAAATAGAAATTTTTTGAAAAATTTCCTATTAAAAAAGAATATTTTTGAAAAATTTCCTATTAAAATAGAAAATTTTTGAAAAATTTCCTATCAAAACTAGAAATTTTTTGAAAAATTTCCTATAAAAATTAGAAATTTCTTAAAAATTTTTTACAAAAATAAGAAGTTTTTGGAAAATTTTATCTATAAATAAGAAATTTTTAAAACATTTTCTGTAAAAATAGGAAATTTTTGAAAATTTTCCTTTAAAAATATATTTTTTTTTAAATTGCCGAAAAAAAATAGAAAATTATTGAAAGTTTCCAACAAAAAAGAAAATTTTTAAAAAATTTCAGATAAAAATAGAAAATTTTCGAAAAAATTAAAATAAAAATAGAAAATTTTTGAAAATTTTTTCAAAAATTTCTTATTTCTATAGGAAATTTTCCATAAATTTCTTATTTTTATAGTAAATTTTTCAAAATATTCTTATTTTTATAGGAAATTTTTCAAAAATTTCTTATTTCTATAGAAAATTTTTCAAAAATTTCTTATTTTTATAGGAAATTTTTCAAACATTTCTTATTTTTATAGGAAATTTTTCAAAAATTTCTTATTTTTATAGAAAATTTTTCAAAATTTTCTTATTTTCATAGGAATTTTTTCAAAAATTTCATATTTTTATAGGAAATTTTTCAAAAATTTCTTATTTTTATAGAAAATTTTTCAAAAATTTCATATTTTTATAGGAAATTTTTCAAAAATTTCATATTTTTATAGGAAATTTTTCAAAAATTTCTTATATTTATAGGAAATTTTTCAAAATTTTCTTATTTTTATAGTAAAATTTACAAAAGTTTTTATTCAAAAATTTCTTATTTTTATAGGACTTATTTCAAAAATTTTTTAAGATTTATTTTTATAGTAAATTTTTGAAAAATTTCTTATTTTTATAGTAAATTTTTCAAAATTTTCTTATTTTTATAGGAAATTTTTCCAAAATTTCTAATTTTTATAGGAAAATTTAAAAAAAAATTCTAATATTTATAGGAAATACTTTTTAATTTAATTTAAAAATGTCTTATATTTATAGGAAAATGTTGCTCAACATTTGCTATGTATCTAAACATGTTTGTAAACATTTCAAAATCAAATATTGTCAATATTGTTTTTAATTCAAGCGATTTTTTAAATCCTTTAAAGATTGAAAATAATTTTTTATCATTTTCTCATCTGCTATTACAATTTAGTCTATTTTCATTTAAATTCTTGATTTCTGTCATCAAATGATTTTCTATGTTAATTAAAAGCCCTAAACCATCAACTCGAAATGCAAACAAATCATAAAGATTTATTTATTTAAGTCACAATATTTTTTCTCTATAAAAACATAATGAAAAGCCATTATACTATAATGGTCAGTATTAATTTCCATCGAAAAATTTTCATATTTTCAGCCAACATTTCCATATCCAAGCCAAAATGCAGAAAAAACAGAATATGCCACGAGGAATTTCAAATAGACATTATTATTAAGTAAATAAAATGATGATGATCATTATCATAATCATCAACATTTTCCACGGAGACAAATAAGACAGACAGACAGACCAAGGACAGACATATGGAGGGAAAGATGGACTGAAGACAGATGAACAGAAAGACATTTAGACTTTTTCTGATGGGCAAACAAATGAGTCTAGAATTTAATATTGAAAAAAAAGAACTTGGAAAATTCACTGAAAAAGACAGCCACATCAACTAGAAGAAATTCTGAAAAGAACAAACAATTCTACAGAAGAAAGAGGAGGATATTGAGGGTGTAAAATAAGGAAAACAATAGAAATGCATTTTTTTTTGCTTTAATATTCTTCGTCTATGCATTTTATATAATGCTTAGCTTCAAATTTTTTTCTAGCTAAATATTAGAAAAGGCTTCATGAATACATATTAAAATATCACCAGGACAACAAACAACACCAGGAGCAGAAATAGGAGCAGCAGCAACAAATTTATACGGAAAAAACACTGTAACAATCCTTGTTAAGGAAAACAAAAGCTCCAGAAGACACATGTACAATATGTGAGCAACAGCAACAGAAGAACACAAACAACTCAAATGGAAAGACTACAATGATATCCTACTAATAATAATAATGGGGAGAAATGGAGACGGAGCCATTTTGCACTAAGACTATCACATGCATTTACTTGGATATATTTAGACATTTTAAATATGCACATATCAAGTAAATACTTAACAGCATGCACAGTGGGGCCAAAGTTGCAAAAAGTAAGTGCAACATTTTTATACCAAAATAAGAAATTTTTGGAAAATTTTCTATAAAAATAAGAAATTTTTTAAAAATTTCCTGTAAAACAAGAAATTTTTATAAAATTTCCTGTAAAAATAATAAATGTTTGAAAAATTTCCTATGAAAAATTTCCTATAAAAATAGGAAATTTTTAAAAAATTTCCTATAAAAATAGGAAATTTTTAAAAAATTTCCTATAAAAATAGGAAATTTTTGAAAAATTTCCTATAAAAATAGGAAATTTTTGAAAAATTTCCTATAAAAATAGGAAATTTTTGAAAAATTTCCTATTAAAATAGGAAATTTTTGAAAAATTTCCTATAAAAATAGGAAATTTTTGAAAAATTTCCTATAAAAATAGGAAATTTTTGAAAAATTTCCTATAAAAATAGAAAATTTTTGAAAAATTTCCTATAAAAATAGGAAATTTTTGAAAAATTTCCTATAAAAATAGGAAATTTTTGAAAAATTTCCTATAAAAATAGGAAATTTTTGAAAAATTTCTTATAAAAATAGGAAATTTTTGAAAAATTTCCTATAAAAATAGGAAATTTTTGAAAAATTTCCTATAAAAATAGGAAATTTTTGAAAAATTTCCTATAAAAATAGGAAATTTTTGAAAAATTTCCTATAAAATAGAAATTTTTGAAAAATTTCGTATAAAAATAGGAAATTTTTGAAAAATTTCCTATAAAAATAGGAAATTTTTGAATAATTTCCTATAAAAATAGGAAATTTTTGAAAAATTTCCTATAAAAATAGGAAATTTTTGAAAAATTTCCTATAAAAATAGGAAATTTTTGAAAAATTCCCTATAAAAATAGGAAATTTTTGAAAAATTTCCTTTAAAAATAGGAAATTTTTGAAAAATTTCCTATTTTTATAGGAAAAATTTCCTATAAAAATAGGAAATTTTTGAAAAATTTCCTATAAAAATAGGAAATTTTTGAAAAATTTCCTATAAAAATAGGAAATTTTTGAAAAATTTCCTATAAAAATAGGAAATTTTTGAAAAATTTCCTATAAAAATAGGAAATTTTTGAAAAATTTCCTACAAAAATAGGAAATTTTTGAAAAATTTCCTATAAAAATAGGAAATTTTTGAAAAATTTCCTATAAAAATAGGAAATTTTTGAAAAATTTCCTATAAAAATAGGAAATTTTTGAAAAATTTCCTATAAAAATAGGAAATTTTTGAAAAATTTCCTATAAAAATAGGAAATTTTTGAAAAATTTCCTATAAAAATAGGAAATCTTTGAAAAATTTCCTATAAAAATAGGAAATTTTTGAAAAATTTCCTATAAAAATAGGAAATTTTTGAAAAATTTCCTATAAAAATAGGAAATTTTTGAAAAATTTCCTATAAAAATAGGAAATTTTTGAAAAATTTCCTATAAAAATAGGAAATTTTTGAAAAATTTCCTATAAAAATAGGAAGTTTTTGAAAAATTTCCTATAAAAAAAGGAAATTTTTGAAAAATTTCCTATAAAAATAGGAAATTTTTAAAAATTTCCTATAAAAATAGGAAATTTTTAAAAATTTCCTATAAAAATAGGAAATTTTTGAAAAATTTCCTATAAAAATAGGAAATTTTTGAAAAATTTCCTATAAAAATAGGAAATTTTTGAAAAATTTCCTATAAAAATAGGAAATTTTTGAAAAATTTCCTATAAAAATAGGAAATTTTTGAAAAATTTCCTATAAAAATAGGAAATTTTTGAAAAATTTCCTATAAAAATAGGAAATTTTTGAAAAATTTCCTATAAAAATAGGAAATTTTTGAAAAATTTCCTATAAAAATAGGAAATTTTTGAAAAATTTCCTATAAAAATAGGAAATTTTTGAAAAATTTCCTATAAAAATAGGAAATTTTTGAAAAATTTCCTATAAAAATAGGAAATTTTTGAAAAATTTCCTATAAAAATAGGAAATTTTTGAAAAATTTCCTATAAAAATAGGAAATTTTTGAAAAATTTCCTATAAAAAAAAAGAAATTAATAACAAATATCTTCTTCTTTATTAAAAACTTTGTGTTTAATCATCAAAAATGTAAGCTTTTCACATTAAAAAAATCCCCTATCTTTATCATTCTTTTAATTTTATGCAAAGTACTCTAAACTTAAAAAATGGCAGGCATCATTTCTAAGAAAATATGAAGCCTATTTGTTTTTTGTTAAGAAAATGAAAAATTATGTGAGTCTTAAAGAAAATTTAATAGAGTATAAAAATCCCTGCCATCTTATTACGAATTTAATAGGGAAAACACGCATTTATAAGCACTTGCATATTAGCATAGAAAAGCATATAATTATCTTACAACGAATTTAGGGTGAGCAAACAAGAAATAAAATAAATTTCAATATTTTATTTTAATGAAAAATTTTATTATTCAAAAAAAATTAAGAAATTCCTGGCTTCTTTCTACGAAATTTCTTATTTAAACGGTCATTTCCCTATTACGTTCGAAGTCCCTTTAAGGCAAACTCTAGTTAACATAACTGAGATCTAAACTCAAACATACTTTTCCAGCTCTCTAAGAATGTAATAAGACATATTTAAGTTTGAATGTGTATGTGTGTGTGAGTGTGTCTGTCTTAATGCACATATCTTTTAGTCTTACAAGTACAGGGGAGACACTTTGTACAATTTCGCTAGTGATATGCAGCTTTTTGTGCTTTTACTTATTCCTTAGACTCAAACTTGCTTCAGCTGTTTCAGCTGCTTACTTGCCTTCTTTAGGAGAAATCTCAAACACTGAGACTTTCTAGCTGCCTTACACAAACTCATACATGCATAAATACCTCCACTACTACAATATTCATTTCAAATATAAATTCTAGAATCTTGTAGAAATTTATGCATTTCCATTTTATATGTATGGGAAAAGTATGAATAACAAAACGTTTGACGGTCTACAACAATTATTATTTCCGTTAAAATACAAACACGCTCACAAACAAACACACACACTCAAGTATAAATATTTAAACATGGAAAATGCGAGTTTAGAATTCAAACAAATATTTTAAAGGTAAAAAGAAACAAATTTCATAAATATTGATTTCTAAAGGGAAATTCAAACAAAATTGCAATATAGGAAATGTTTCAAAAAATTTCTTATTTTTATAGGAAATTAAAAAAAAAATCTTATTTTTATAGAAAGTTTTCCAAAAATTTCTTATTTTTATAGAAAGTTTTCCAAAAATTTCTTATTTTTATAGGAAATTTTTCAAAAATTTCTTAATTTTATAGGAAATCTTTCAAAAATTTTTTATTTTTATAGGAAATTTTTCAAAAATCTCTTATTTTTATAAAAAGTTTTCCAAAAATTTCTTATTTTTATAGGAAATTTTTCCAAAATTTCTTGTTTTTATAGGAAATTTTTCAAAAATTTCTTAAATTTATAGGAAATCTTTCAAAAATTTCTTATTTTTATAGGAAATTTTTCAAAAATTTCTTATTTTTATAGAAAGTTTTCCAAAAATTTTTTATTTTTATAGGAATTTTTTCAAAAATTTCTTATTTTTATAGGAAATTTTTCAAAAATTTCCTATTTTTATAGGAAATTTTTCAAAAATTTCCTATTTTTATAGGAAATTTTTCAAAAATTTCCTATTTTTATAGGAAATTTTTCAAAAATTTCCTATTTTTATAGGAAATTTTTCAAAAATGTCCTATTTTTATAGGAAATTTTTCAAAAATTTCCTATTTTAGGAAATTTTTCAAAAATTTCCTATTTTTTAGGAAATTTTTCAAAAATTTCCTATTTTTTAGGAAATTTTTCAAAAATTTCTTATTTTTATAGGAAATTTTTCAAAAATTTCTTATTTTTAGAAGAAATTTTTGAAAAATTTCTTATTTTTAGAGGAAATTTTTGAAAAATTTCTTATTTTTAGAGGAAATTTTTGAAAAATTTCTTATTTTTAGAGGAAATTTTTGAAAAATATCTTATTTTTATAGGAAATTTTTCAAAAATTTCTTATTTTTAGAAGAAATTTTTGAAAATTTTCTTATTTTTAGAGGAAATTTTTGAAAAATTTCTTATTTTTAGAGGAAATTTTTGAAAAATTTCTTATTTTTATAGGAAATTTTTCAAAAATTTCTTATTTTTATAGGAAAATTTTCAAAAAATTCTTATTTTTATAAGAAGTTTTTAAAAAATTTCTTATTTTTATAGGAAATTTTTCAAAAATTTCTTAATTTTTTAGGAAATTTTTCAAAAATTTCTTATTTTAATATGAAATTTTTTAAAAATTTAATTTTTATAGGAAATATTTAAAATGTTTTCTATTTTTATGGGAAATTTTTTAAAAATTTCTTATTTTCATAGCAAATTTTCTAAAATTTTCTATTTTTATAGCAAATTTTTCAAAAATTTTTTATTTTTATAAGAAAATTTAAAAAATTTCTTATTTTGATAGGAAATTTTTAAAAAATTTCTTATGTTTATAGGAAATTTTTCAAAAGTTTCTTATTTTTATAGGAAATTTTTCAAAAATTTAAAAAATAAAAAAAAATTCTTATTCTTGGAGGAAATTTTTCAAAAATTTCTTGATTTTATAGGATTTTTTTTTTAAATTTCTTATTTTTATGAATATGAGCGTAAGTGTTGGTATGAGTACTGCAATTTGTTCGTGTTAGTATGTGTCTTTGTTATAGTTTTAGTGTCATTATGTGTCAACATTAATGGTTGGAGTGTTGGTATTAGTTCAAAACTGTAAATTATTACGTTTTGGTGCGGAAAACTAAATTTATTTGTAACTTCAAGTTTTAACTTAAACTAAATTTATACTCTTTTGAACAAAACAAATTGACATATATGATTTCCTTTGAAATTTATTAAATAAAAATATATTCCCAAATTTAGAATATTTTATTTATAACAAATTTGGCTTTTAAATTTAGTAGGCAAATAAATATTTTTAAAACTTTTCTAAAATGAAATAAAAACCTTTGACAAATCAAACAATTTGAATTTTAAATCAACATTTTACAAATTTTCTTGCAATTTGTTCAAAAACACCTTAACGTATGACTGATTCGATATAATCAAATATTTATATTTATTTCCATTATTTCTTTACCCAAAAAATTTTCCAAGTAAATTTTTCGATATCAGATGAATATCATTATGTTTATTATTATTATTCCAGTTTTTGTCAGGAAAGAAAATTCCTGTAATAAAATGAAAAGTTTTTTGTTGAATTTAAATCTTCCTTTACTCTAAGGAGTAGATTTTTAATATTTGTTCGTTTTATTATTAAATATTTTTATTTTACTTCAACAAAACGAGAGACTTGTTAAGCTTCTAAAATGATTGATTTATTTAGATTTATTTCTCTGAACAGTTTTGCTACTTCTTTAGCATTTTCCGACAAAAAAAATATGGAAATGAAAACGAAAAAGAGTTAAACATGATGTTAATGGTTTTGAAAATTTGCTAACAATCCCCCAGAGAAATTTGAGTAATGCACAGAAATTTATTGAAAATTTTCGAAATATCATGTAAGAACTTATACAATCACAAAAAATATAAATTTAAATGCAAACTTTTAGAGGAAAAATAAAAGGAATTGTTATGTAGTCAAAGTGAGATTAATGTAAGAGTTTTCCAAAGAATCCTTAAGGGAAATATTGAAAATGTTATTTGATTTTAATGGGGAAAAAGAGGCCATACGAATCCTCTTAAATTGAAATTGAAATCGTTATCATTATTATTTGTACAATATCATTCATTGTTAGGAGACATCGACAACAGCAGTAGCAGCAGAAAATCGTAATCAATTTTCCCAAAGTGTTCAAATGAAAAATGAGGAAAATATTTTATTTAAAGCTGACATTTTGTTTTATTTATAAGAAGATTAAAATATTTAAGTGCTATTTAATGATTTATCCCTAAACAAAAAGGATACGTTTGTATAAGATTGGAATAAAGAACTAACAGTCATTAAACTGTTTAGAATCAGAAGGATAAAATATTGATTCAATAGATTAAGATATAGACCAGACATAAACTCAAAGCCAAGACACTGACTTACACTAGCAATAATACTAGAACTAGCATCCTAGCATTGACACCAGTGCTAATATTCGTCTAATTCTTATACAACCACTTATACTAGTACTAATACTAGTACTAATTCTAGTACTAATACTAATACCAGTACCAATACTAGTACTAATACTAGTACTTATACTAGTACTAATACTAGTACTAATACTAGAACTAATACAAGTACTAATACTAGTACTAATACTAGCACAAATACTACTACTAATACTAGTTCTAGTACTAATACTAGTACTAAAACTAGTGCCAATACTAGTATTAGTACTAGTGCTAATGCTAGTAATTAAATTAGAGCTAATACTAGTACAAATACTAGTTCTTATACTAGTACTAATACTAGTACTAATACCAGTACTAATACTAGTACTTATACTAGTACTAATTCTAGTACTAATGCTAGTACTAATTCTAGTACTAATATTAGTACTAATACTAGTACTTATACTAGTACCAATATTAAACTTGTACTAGTACTAATACTAGTACTTTTACTAGTACTAATAATAAAACTTATACTAGTACTAACACCAGTACAAGTACTAATACTAGTACTTATACTAGTAGTAATACTAGTACCAACACTAGTACTAATACTAGTATTAATACTAGTACTAAAACTAATACTAATACTAGTACTAAAACTAAAACTAATACTAGTACTAATACTAGTACCAATACTTGTACTAATACTAGTACTAATACTGGTACCAATGCTAGTACTAACATAAGAACTAATGCTAGTACTTATAGTAATAATAATACTACAACTAATACTAGTACTAATAATAGTACTAATACTAGTACTATTGCTAATACTAATTCTAGTGCTAATACTAGTACTAACATTAGTACTAATACTAGTACCAAAATTAGTACTAATACTTGTACTTATACTAGTGCTAGTACAACTGCTAATACAAGTGACAACACTAGTACTAATGTTACAAATACTAATACAAGTACTAATACTAAAACTAATACTAGTACTAACACTAGTACCAATACTACTACTAATACTAGTACTTGTTCTAATACTTATACTAGAACTTATACTAGTACTAATACTAGTACTTATACTAGTACCAATACTAGTACTAATACCAGTACTAATTCTAGTACTAATACTAGTACTAACACTAGTACTAATACTAGTACTTATACTGGTAATAAAACTAGTTATAATACTATAAGCAATACTAGTACTAATACTAGTACTAAAACTAGTACTAATACTAGTACTAATATAAGTACTAATACCAGTACTAATACTAGTACTAATACTAGTACTTATACTAGTACTAATACTAGTACTAATACTAGTACTAATACTAGTACTAATACTAGTACTAATACTAGTACTAATAATAGTACTAATACTAGTACTAATACTAGTACTAATACTAGTACTAATACTAGTACTAATACTGGTGCTTATACTAGTACTAATACTAGTACTAATACAAGTACTAATACTAGTACTAATACTAGCAATTATACTAGTATTAATTCTAGGACTAATACTATAACTAATACTTGTACTAATACTGGTACTAAAACTAGTACTAATACTAGTACTTATATTAGTACTAATACTAGTACTAATACTAATACAAGTACTTATACTAGTAATGAAACTAGTACTAATACTAGGACTAACACTAGTATAAATACTTGTACTAATGCTGGAACTTATACCAGCACAAATACTGGTACTAATACTTTTGCCAATACTAGTACTACAATCAAAATTTTTAAAGTTTTTTAACAGAACTTTAATAAACCCTCATTCCTATACTAATTTACATTTCGAAAATATTTAAATAGTGAACAAATTTTTTTCGCTAAAAATTTCTTTATTACTCAGCAAACATTTGCCAAAGTCATTCATATAAAACGTTAAAGGACAGACGAAATGAATGAGCGACATAAGCAGACAGACGGATGGACAGACAGACATTTAGTCAGCAAAAATGAGACCAAATGTCGCAGCGAAAGCATAATGTTGTCAATCTTATTTGTTGTTATTATTTTAAGTTATTTTTTTTGTGAGTTTTTGTTGTTAGTTTTTCTAACTGCGACATAACATTAATATTTCGTAAAGTCACAGAATGCAAAAATGAGGAAAAAATATCATCAAAAAAGTTTTTTTTATTTTATTTTTCAAATAGTTTTTGGGAAATAACTGAATAAGTAGAAAAAATAATGGGAATAGTTTTTTTTTCTACCCAAAATTTCTGGGAAATGTTTAAGGAGGAAGGAGTAGGAAATTTTTGAGTAAAAGTTTGTTTTCATAAACAAAATTTTTAAGATTGATGTCAAAAAGTGTTGGAAAATTAGAAAGTTAATTCAAGGGAATTTTCGTTAAAAAATGTATATAAACAATGTTGAGCAACAATGTTTATAAACAATGTTGAGCTACAATGTTTATAAGCAATGTTGAGCAACAATGTTTATAAACAATCTTGAGCAACAATGTTTATAAACAATGTTAAGCAACAATGTTTATAAACAATATTGAGCAACAATGTTCGTAAACAATGTTGAGCAACAATGTTTATAAACAATGTTGAGCAACAATGTTTATAAACAATGTTGAGCAACAATGTTTATAAACAATGTTGAGCAACAATGTATATAAACAATGTTGAGCAACAATGTTTATAAACAATGTTGAGCAGCAATATTTATAAACAATGTTGAGCAACAATATTTTTAAACAATGTTGAGCAACAATATTTTTAAACAATGTTGAGCAACATAGTTTTTAAGCAATGTTGAACAACAATGTTTATAGATAATGTTGAGGAACAATGTTTCAAATCATTTAAAAAGTGTTGAAAAAATTGTTTTAAAATAAAATTGGGGCAATTTTTTAGTAAAAGTTTATATAAACAATGTCGTGAAACGATGTTTACAAGCAATGTTTAGGAACAATATTTATAAACATATTTTAGAATCAATGTTTATAAGTAATGTTTCTAAACACTGTCTATAGTATACATTTTTAAAGCTATTTGTAAATTATTAGTTTTACTTATGTTAATAAATAATGATTTTTATTATGTACATAAACAATGTTGAGGGACAATGTTTAGAAGCAATGTTTATAAACAATAGTTCGAAACAATTGAAAAGTGTTGAAAAAATAGTTTTTAAGTGGAAAATTTCAGAAATTTATTAATAAATATGTATACAAATAATGTTTAGCAACAATGTTTTTAATCAATGTTAAGGAACAATATTGATAAGTAATGTTTCCAAATACTGTATTTAGTAAACATTTAAAACATGTGTTTGTAAATAACTAGTTTGGCTTATATTTAAAAATATTGATATTTATTATTATATGTATATAAACAATGTTGAGAAACAATGTATATAAACAATCTTGAGAAACAATATATATAAACAATCTTGATAAACAATGTTTCATAGCAACTGAAAAGTGTTGGAAAAACAAATTTTAAGCAAAAAATTAATGGAAATTATTATTTAAAATGTATATAAACAATGTTGAGAGGCAATTTGTATTAACAATATTTAGGAACAATGTTTATAAACAATTTTTCTCTGAAGACATTTTCAAAGACTATTTTTATACATGAAACTAAAAACAATAACTGGAATTGTTGCAAAGCAGCATTATTTGTGAACATTACTCTGTAAACATGTTTAGAGAATATGTTTATATACAATGATTAAAAACAATGTCTAGAAACATTATAAAGCTACATTAGTTGTAAAAAATTTCTATGTAAATATTTTTAGAGACTATTTTTATGTACAGTTAATACAAACTATGAAGTGAAACATTGTTTAGCAACATTTTTATGAAAGTTATTTTTGTAAACATGTTTAGAAACCATACGACGGTTATTAACAATGTCTAGATATGATGTTAAGCAACATTATTTATGAAACATTTCCTTATAAATACATAAGTTTATTGACTATGTTTGTATACAATGACTACAAACAACTTCTAGAAACTATGTTTAGAAACAATATTTATAGACAATGATTTTAAACTATGCCTGGAAAGATTGTTAAGAAACATAATTTGTGAAATATATTCTTGTAAACATCTTTGTAGACTATGTTTATATACAATGTTTCTAAACAATGTCTACAAACAATGTTTAGCAAAATTATTTAAAGCTATTTTTCATTAAAAATCTTTAATATCCTTACTAAACAAGAATTTCAAACATATACCAATTATAAAATTAAATAATTTTCTCATTTCTACTTCAAAATCATACTTCCTTCATTCATTTTATTTATAACTCTATTGATGTTTTATATATTTTTATTTCGATAAATTCAAATTTATTTTCAATTGCCATTTAATGATTATTATCTCTTTGTATTTGTATGTCAAAAGCTTAATTAATCCTTATCTTTGATAGGATTTTTTTTGCAAACAAAAATTTTATCCTACTCACTCTATGGATATCTAATTTATATCTAAAGTATAAATTTATTGCTTTTATATGTAAATGAAACATTTGAACCTCCTTCCCTCTCTCTCTCTCTCTCTCTGTCTCTTTCTAACACTCTCAGCCTCTCATACCAACTCTTCTATATAGAAAATGTTAAACTAATTGAAAACTAAATATTTGTTGATTGCCTTAATATACCAACAAATAGAACCAAACAAATACCCATTCCCCAGGACATACAGACAGATGGACGGACATCCAAAAGGGCAGACAACTGGTCATAGGGAGTCATACATAAAAACCAACATTATATTTTAATATAAAATAAATTTATCCACACTCACTTAATATAATTTATACATACAATTACTCTCACACAAAGACTTTCTAACACTCAATCCCTCTCTTCTAAGCCCTGATATGCCATAACATAAAAACAGATCCTTGCATTTCCTCTAACTCTCTAATTCCCCTTTGTAGGTATTAATTTTTGCAAGTGAATGTGTGTGTGTGTATGTGTTTGTCTCTATTTTCGTCCTGATTGTTGGTTAAACATTTTCTACACTTAAAAGTATAGAAATATTTCAACCATTATAATGATGATAAATAATGTTTTCTAAATGATAATGATGTTATTTATTATGTTTGTTAGTTATTTTGTTAGTTTGTTTGTTTATTTCTTTAAAATGATGTTCTTTGGCTCTTAATGTTTCATTTGTTGTTGTTGTTGCAGTTGATTTTCTTTTGCTGGGATAAAAATTGCATTTTGCAAATGATTTTGATGTTGAGGTTCATTATCGACAGTATTGAGAGCTAAAGCTATGAATGATAATACTTCATTCAAGTTCTTATTTCTTTCTATGGATAATTATCTTAATACACGTCTTTAAAATGTTTATGGTTTTTTTCTGAGTTAATATTTTCAATTTCCTGGGAAATTTATGAAAATTTAAAGACTTAAACGAGATAAATTTAAGAGAAAATTAAGTAAATTTCATGTTTACTTGAAGAAATCAATTTATTAACATTGTTTACATGGAGTAAATCTTGTATTTGTATTGTTTACACGGAGTAGACAGAGTAGTTACATTATTTACTTTTATTTTTAACATGGAAAATACAAGGTAATGGCTTTGTTTAATTGGTTTAGATAATGTAGTTTCATTGTTTACGCAGTGAAGACAAAGTATTGGCATTGTTTACATGGATTAGACAGTGTATTAACGTTGTTTACGTGGATAAAACAAAAGTTAAAGTCATTTATATGGATTAGACAAAGTTTTAGCATTGTTTACATGGAGTAAACAAAGTATTTATATTGTTTACGTGCAACAAACAAATTATTTACATTGTTTACAGTGATACGACAAAATTTTAGTATAGTTTACATAGAGTAAGCAAAGTATCGATATAGTTTACATGAACAAAACAAAGTATTGACATTGTTTACACACATTATAAAAATATGAACAGTATTTACATGATGAAAACAAAGTATTTAAATTGTTGACATAAGGCAACCAAAGTAGTGACATTGTTTACATAGATTAAACGAGGTCCTGACATTATTTACATGGATAAGATAAAGTTTTAGAATTTTTACATGGAGCAAATAGAGTACTAACATTGTTTACATGCACAAACAAATTATTGACATTATTTGCACGGATGAAATAAAGTTTTAGAATTTTTTACATGGAGTAAACAAAGGATTAAAATTGTTTACATACAACAAACAAATTATTGACAATGTCTACATGGATTATATGAAGTTTAAGAGTTGTTTACATGGAATAAACAAAGTATTGACATTGTTTACATAGATTCGACAAAGCATTGACATTATTTACATGGATTAGGCAAAGTTAAAGCAGTTTTTACATACTTATACTTTTTGTTTATATGATGTAAACAATTTATATACATTATTGACATAAGGTAAACAATTTATTTAAATTGCTTACAGGAAATAAAAAATGTATTAATACGTTTTACAAGACGTAAACAATGTACTTATACCATTTACATAGTGTAAACAATAGTTTTACTTTATTTACATGATGTAAAGAATGTATTTTCACTATTTACATGGTAAATTTACACGATTTACATATTGAAAACAAAAGATTTACTTCGTTTTTATGATGTAAAAAATTAAATTTAAGTTGACATAGTGTAAAGCATAGTTTTTCTATGTTTGTAAAGTGTAAACAATGAATTTACAATATCGATCTAGTGTAAACAATTTATTTAAACTGTTTACATGAAGTAAAAAACGTATCAACACTATTTACATGATGTCAACAATTAACATACACTATTAACTTAATGTAAACAATCGTTTAAATTTATTTACATGGTGTAAATAATATTTACATGGTGTAAACAATATTAACACAGTGTAATTACTTCATTTACACAATGTATATAATAAATTTACTTTGCTTACATGCTGTTAAAAATATAAATAATTGTTGACATTGTGTAAAAATTGGTTTTGCTTATTTTATATAGTGACATTGTTTACCTAATGTAAGCATTAAGTTAAAAATTTATTTATAATATTTACGAGCTGTAAACAATGTATTTATATAATTCAAATAGTGTAAACAATATTTTTATTTTATTTACATGGTGTAAACAATATATTCACACAGTTTATGTGATGTATATATATAATTAATGCAATGTAAATAATAAATTTACTTTACTTTTATGATGTAAACAGCCAATTAGTTGCTGATATAGTATAAAATATAGTTTTGCTTTGTTTACATGACGTAAACAATATATTTACAATATTTACATAGTGTAAACAATTAATTTACGCTGTTTAAATTTTGTCTTAATTTGTTAATTCTGAGTAAGTAATTTTTTAACCTATTTACATGGTGTAAACTATTGTTTAAGCATGATTTGATTGTGTAAACAATTACTTTATTTTTATTTTACTGTGTAAACAATGATTTTAGACTAATTTCATGATGTAAACATATATTTTTCTTGACATAATATATTTAATAAATATATTTTTACTATTTCTATGCATTTAAATTTATGTTTTCATTACTCTTAAAAAAGGATTTTAAGTACTCCTTAACGTATACTTAATATTTATTAAGTAAAATCCAAAAATTCTATAAATCATACGCTTTTCTGACCCCAATTTTAAATTTTAAACTTCATCTTAATTGAACTCTTAAAGAAAATTTGTTATCCATCATTTTTTTTCCGAATCTCCCAAAACATGTCTCGGCTTCTTAAAAGATGTTTAAAAAATTACCTCAATTTTGTGTTTAAGGGTTTTTTACAAGTTTTCCTTTATTACACGTACACAAAAACTCAAACCAAATGATTGTTTGTTTATCTGTGTGTAAGTCTACTTTTAGTAAATTATTCCCCTATAGTTTACTCGTAACTTGTATTTTACCCCCTTTAACTTATCAGCTTGTGATATCTACTCTTCTTAACTCTGAAGCAGACAAAATTTTACTTCTCCTCTGAAATGAAAAAAAAAACAATGATTTCCTCTTCTTCCTCTCTCTCCTAGTTTCTGGTAAGTTTTTGTTGTTTTTATTACCATTTTATTGTTTTTGTTGCTGACAGTTTTCGTTTTTATTTGTTTTTGTTCACAAGTTCTATCAATATTTTTTGTTTTTGTTCTTAAATTTTTTTGGATTTTTTCTATAGACTTTAACTACTCGTTCGTTTACCCTTACTCTGCTCACCATTAGCTCCTCTCTCTTTCTCTCCCTATATAAAAGGCTCATCTATCTTAAGTTGTTGACAGAAAAAATTTGATAATCAAAGTTTTTCTCATAGTTTAAGTGTGCGTTAAGCAGAGGAATTTATGTTTGTAGTTAGACGATTTTTTCCATTTTCGTCTTCTAGAAGAAGGATTTTTTCAATTGTTGTAAATAGAAGAATGTCTTTACTTTGTGTAAAGGAAGGGAGAGGGTAAGGTAGGGAATGTTGTAATAATAGAACTAGTAGCTGGCTGAATTACATTAAGGATAACGAAGGCTTAGCATTGTTAAGGAAATAAAGAAAGAAAAAAAAAGAATAAGTGTAGAACAATGTAAGTCTAATAATTAAATTTTTTTAGACATTAAAGTCGTAAGATTAGGGCAGAAATCGATAGTTTAAGGATTAATTTAAGGCAAAAATAAATTTTTTAATCACAAAAACTTATTCAATACATTGTTTACACTATGTAAATAATACAAATACATTTTACATATTGTGTAAACTGGTTTAATATATTGTTTACACTATCTAAGCAAGGTCAATACGATATTTACGACATGTAAACAATGTTTTTACACCGATTTTATGATTTAAATTTTGTTTTTTTAATTGTTTACATCGTGTAAACTATGTTTTTACATTGTTTACTTCGTGTAAACAGTATTTATACATTGTTTACACCATGCAAACAATGCTTTTTACATTATTTACATGATGTAAACATTGTTTTTACATTGTTTACACGTTGTAACCACTGTTTTTACATTGTTTACACATTGTTATCATTGTTTTTTCATTATTTACATCCCGTAAACAATGTTAATACATGGTTTACGTGCAGAAAATAATGGTTTTATATGATTTACATCATACAAACTATGTTTTATATTGTTCACTTTATAAATGAAATGTTTTTACATTGGTTACACCATGTAAACAATGACTTTTCATTGTTTACACCATGTAAACAATGTTTTTACATTATTTACACAATGTAAACAATGTTTTCAAATTATTTACACCATGTAAACAGTGTTTTTGCATTGTTTACACATTGTAAACAATGTTTTTTCATTGTTTACATCCCGTAAACAATCTTTTTACATTGCGTACGCCCCATAAATAATGGATTTCTATCATACAAACTATATTTCATTTTGTTTACATTACATAAACAATGCTTTTACATTGGTTACACCATGTAAGCAATGACTTTACATTGTTTACACCATGTAAACAATGTCTTTTCATTGTTTACACCATGTTTACAATATTTTTAGATCGTTTACACCACGTCAACACTGTTTTCACATTGTTTACACATTGTTTACACATTGTAAATTATGTTTTTTCATTCTTTACATCTCGGAAACATTGATTACGTCCTGTAAGTATTTACATCATACAAACTATACTTTATATTGTTAACACTATACCAACAATGTTTTTACATTGGTTACGCTATGTAAACAATGACTTTACATTGTTTACACCATGTAAGCAATGTCTTTATATTGTTTACACCAAACAAACAATGTTTTTTCTATTGTTTACATCATGTACACAATGTTTTTACATTGTTTACATCACATAAACAGTGTTTTTACATTATTTACATCATATAAACACTGTTTTTATGTTGTTTTCATTATGTAAATAATATTTTTACATTGTTTACATCATGTAAGCGATGTTTTTACATTGTTTACATCATATAAACGATGTTTTACATTGTTTACATAATTTAAACAATATTTTTTACATAGTTTACATAATGTAAACAATGTTTTTACATTGTTCACAACATGTAAACAATGTTTTTACACTGCTTACAACAAAAATATACAATGTTTTTACATTGCTTACAACATGTAAACAATATCAGTTGTTCGTATACCCCATGTAAACAATGTTAATAAATGGTTAATTTTATGTAAACAATATATATTACTGTCATGTTCCATGTAAACAATGTCAATTATTGGTTTAATCCATGTAAACAATGTCAATTATTAGTTTACTCGAAGTAAACAATGTAAGTTATTAGTTTAACCAATGTAAACAATATCAATTACTAATTTACTCCATGTAAACAATGTTAATAATTGGTTAATTCCGTGTAAACAATATTAATTTTTCTATATTCTATGTAAACAATGCCTATTATTGGTAGATTACATGTAAACAATGTCAACTATTAGTTAGCTCTATGTAAACAATATCAATTATTCATTTACTCCATGTAACCAATGTATATTATTGGTTTATTTCATGTAAAGAATGTCAATTATTAGTTTGTTCCAAGGAAACGATGTAAATTATTAGTTTAATCAATGTAAACAATATCAATTATTGGTTTACTTTATGTAAATAATGTAAATAATTGGTTAATTCTATTTTAGCAATATCAATTATTGTCATATTCCATGAAAACTATTGGTTTACTTCATGTAAACAATGCCTATTGTTGGTTTATTTCATGTAAACAATATCAATTATTGGTTTACTCTATGTAAGCAATGTAAATTACTTATTTACTTCATGTAAAAAATGTCAGTTATTAGTTTATTCCATGTCAACAATGTCAATTGTTAGTTTACTTTAACTAAGCAATGTAAATTAGAAGCTAAAGCAATGTAAACAATATTAACTATTGATTTACTCTATGTAAACAACGTTAATAACTGGTTAATTCCATGTAAACAATATCAATTATTGTTATACCCTCTGTAAACAATGTAAATTATTGATTTACACCATGTAAAAAATGCCGATTAATGGTTGATATCATATAAGCAATGTCAATTTTTAGTTAAATTTATATAAAAATATAAATTATAAATTTACTCGATGTAAACAATGACAATTTTTAGCCTATACAATGTCAAAAATATTGACTATTGGTTTAAACCATGTAAACAATGTCAATGATCCGTTTACTCCGCGTAAACACCATCAATTACAGGTTTACACCACGTAAATTTTTGATAAGCTTCATGTAAAGAATGTTAACTTATGATTTAATTTATCTTTATAAATAAATACTTGTTACACTTGAGATAAATAACACCAGTACGTAATTTACTTCATGTAAACAATACCTTTACCTAGTTGACTTTATGTAAACAATATTATTTATTAATTAAGTTCTTGTAAGCAATGCCATAACTCAGCTTACACTATGTAAAAAATTTAAATTCTTGTATTATTTCATGTAAAAAAGGTCAAAACTTGATACATCCATGTAAACAATTCATTTATACCATTTTAACACTTGCTAGTCATTATTTATTCCATGAATTTTGTATCTCTACTTAATTTTCCTTATGTAAACTATGTAAATAATTGGTTTACTCTTAATAATTTTTGCAATTTCTCTTTTAATTATGAACATTTGGTATATTCTTACATACTTTTCAAAATTTTATTTGTCTAAAAGATCTAATTTAACAATTATATATTTTTATTTCAACAAATCCTTTTACAATTCCTCAATTTATGTAGAGTAAATTATAGATTTTCTAAAACTAGAAATAAATTAAACAAATATGTACTCTTCCATTTTAGTTAGACAAAGAAAAACATACTAAAATATGAGTTACCACACTTCCTTGTGTAATTTTTACAGATTTATAAGAAAAATAAAAAATCTAGTATTTTTATAACAAATTTAAGGGAAATAGAGATTTCAAAGAAATATAAAAATTTTTATGAAAAAAATATATAAAATGCTCGAGACCTAACATTAGATTTGTTTTACTTGTATTTGAAATAATATTTGAAATCAGCAATTTAAGTTCAAAATTCTAAAGCATAATAATGAGTATGAAAAACAATTTTTACCATTAAGTTGAAGCAACAAAACAGAAAAAACAATCAAGTAGAATTTGTAATATTTTTTTTTTCGAAAGGAAAGTAGAGAAAAAATATTTATGAAAAAAAGATTGAAATACAACTAAAAGCAGTAAATGTTTAAGTGAACTAGAAAAACCAAATGTTACAGCAACAACTGCTTCAGAAATATAAGTATTGTACAAAAGTAGTTGTTGTAATGGCAACAATTTGGATATTTTAGGATGTTATTTTTTTATTTCAAAAGAAAATGGCACAATAAATATTTTTTCATAATATAAAAACATCATGATTGTTAAAAATATATAAATGCAACAAAATGTTAAAATATTTACAACAGTAAAGAAATTCTGGCTTCTGAAATATTAAGGGGATTCATTTTAGTTTATAACGAGAAGAAAATTTTTTTTAATTTCTCATATTTTTTACCTAAAACATGTTCTGCAACATTTTTTTTTTCTTCAGCAACATGTTGCTAACAACATAAATTTGCTGACAATTTTTATAGAAAGTAAGACTCTATTGCATCATGATAATAAAACTCTTTTGAAACATATTTTTCTTCATTTATTAAGCTTGGCAACATTTTTTTTCTTCAGCAACATGTTGCTAGCAACATAAATTTATTGGAAATTTTTATAGAAGGTATGACTCTATTGAACCATGATTGTAAAACTCTTTTAAAACATATTTTTCTTCGTTTATTAAGCTTGGTAACATTATTTTTCTTTAGCAACATGTTGCTGGCAGCATCAATAAATTTGGCATTTCGGTCAATTTTTTCATTTATATAAAATCTTAAAATTTTTTTAAGTTAAAAAAAACTATAAAAATGCCAAATTAATTGATGTTGCCAGCAACATGTGGCTAAAGAAAAATTATGATGCAAAACATAATAAACATACAATTTTAATTAAATTTAAAAAAACTCACTTTAAAAGTAATTAAAAGTATGTGAATCTAAAAATTTATCAAAAAGGCTAATGAATTTGTGTTGCTAGCAACATGTGGCTAAACAAAATAATGTTGGAAGACCTAGAATTTGTTGATATTAAGAAAAAATCTTGTTTTAAGTCAGTGAATTTACGTAAATCAAAAAATTTATATAAAAAAGGCAAATGAATTTATGTTGCTAGCAACATGTGGCATATAAAAAGTTGTTGCTAAACATAACAAATATAGAAAAATATGTTGCAAAATTGTTATATTTTCGTTAATGCAAGAGATTTATATTCGTTATAAAAATGTAAGAAATAATATGTTGCTAGCAACATGTTCTTTAAGTAAAATTTATAAACGTTTGTTGCTAGCAACATGTTGCTAAATAAAAAAATGTTGCAAAGCATTATTAACACATAAATTTTATAAATTTAAAGTCCATAAATTTATCTAAATTAAATACTTTATAAAAATAGCAAATAAGTTTATGTTGCCAGCAACATGTGGCTACGCAAAAATAATGTTGCAAGCCAAAATTTATAAAGTAAAATATTTCACATAATCTTTATATTCTCGTTGAAACCAGAGATTTATATACTTTATTAAAAACCATAAATAAATGTTGCTAGCAACATGTATCTAAACAAAAATAATGTTGCAAGTTATAATTAATGTAGAAAAATTTGTCACATTATTGTAATTATTTCGTTGATGCCAGAGATTTTTGTAGATTTAAAAAAAATACGTATATGTTGCTAGCAACATGTGTCCAAACAAAAATAATGTTGCAAAACATAATTAATGAAGAAAATTTCTTACAAAATAGTTTTAATCTCGTTGATGCAATAAATTTATATGCTTTTCAAAACTGAAAAATTTATTAAGGTTGCTAGCAACATGTGGCTAAACGAAATTAATATTTAGTGCAGAAAAATATGTTGCAAAGTGGTTTTATTATTTTATTTTAGTTAAAAGAGAGTTATATTATAAAATTTACAAAAAAAAATGTATGTTTCTAGCAACATGTTGCTAAACATAATAATGTTGCGAAACAAAATTAATGTTAAAATTTTGTGAAATTTAAGCAAAAACATATTTAAATGTTAAATCATTATAACTTTATGACAGCATGACATGATAATACACTTTTTGAATCCCCTAAATCCCTTGTTATAGTAAAATATTGAAAACTCTACTAAAAGAATGTAGCTAAAGAGAATAATATGTAAAAATATTGCAAAATATATAAAATAATAAAAAACCATATGAAAAATTCTGAATGAATATGAATATGGAAGTAATAGTGAAATATTTATAAACGTTTATATTAATGTACAAGAGGGAAAGCGAGGAAAGAGCTAAAAGGATGAGTTTGTAGTAATAGGGATTAAACAAGGAAGTAAGGATATAGGGATAATGCCAGCAACATATCTGTTTAACAACAAGTATTTTTAGTAATAAAACATAAAAAAAGTAAGACGAGAGAAGAACAAAAAGTTCTTTTAAAGATTATTAATACATCAAGCACCTCCAGGACCTAAAATATATGACTTAATGTACATACCTCGTTTCTATATTTTACAAAAAAATTATGCTTTATACTCTTATATAAATAAATGTATAATAAAAATCCAAACCAGACAGACAAACATTACAAAACAGACGAACCTAAGGACGGAGGGACAAACATATAGAGGAAAGGGGGTAAAGATGGACCGCCAGACTGACAACATTACAACAAACAGCAGCAACAAGAAGTGGTAAATTTCAAAACTATTCATACTATATATTTTTTTAACAAGCATATGAATATTGGTTTATTTATACATAAGTGTTAGTGGGTATAACATATATGTAAATATATGTAAGTTTAAGTGTTAGTGTATGAGAGTATGTGTGTGTGTGAATAAGGATATTATAGTAACGAGTTGAAAGTGGTTATATTGGATATGCTTACTTACAGCTAAAGTACAAATAAAGTATAAGTACTCGTTTGAATGTTTAAATAAAGCTTAAACCAGAGATAGAATAAATTTTAGAAAAGATAAAAATAATAGCAAAATATTTGTATATTTTTAGAAAGTTTAAACAATAGTAGTTTTCTGTGAAAAATTTTGTTCAAATAAAATTTAAAATGAATCACTTTTTCATTATATTTTTCTAAATAAATTAAGTTTTTTCTTATATTAAAATTTTTGTACTTGGCAACATGTGGCTAGTAACACAATTTTACTTGACTTTTTAAAAACATATTTTCTTTTACAATCATAAAATTTAAAGTATTAATAGTTTAATTTATTAATGCAACGAATTCTTCTTTGGCAACATGTTTTCGTCAACATTTAACTAAACACTTTATAAAAATAGATTTAGAAAATTGAAAATTAAAATATTTGCATCATATTTTTCAAGATAACTGATGTTTTTTCTTAAAGCAACATTATTTTTCTTAGCAACATGTTGCTAGAAACCTAAATTTTCTTGACTTTTTAAAAATTATTTCATTAATAATCTTAAAGTTAGACAAAACAAAAGTTAAATTCTTAAATATATTAAATTCTACTTCTGCAACATGTTGCCAGCAACAATTTTTTTATTATTATTTTATAAAAACGGATTTAGACATTCGAAACAAACTATTTTTTCTGCATATCTTTTTAGTCAAATAATGTTTTTTCCATAGCAACATATTCTAAGCAACATGTTGCTGGCCATATAAATTTATTATCTATACAAATGTAAACCAATTTCTCTTTATAGTCTTAAAATTAAACAGAAATGAAGATTAAATTCATTAGTAGCTTAAATATATGTTCTGCAACATGTTGCCAGCAATATTTTTTATTCAGATCTTTGGCAAAACATTAGTTGCAAAAACAAAAGCATACACAAAATTGTACTTAATACTTTTAAACTATTTTCAAAGTTTCTGATTAATATAGAATTTTTGTTCTGCAACATGTTGACAGCAACATTTATTTTACTAAAGCGTCATACCTTTTGATTAAAATGCGATTTGCCTTTAAGAAAGTCGTCAAAATTCCTCTATTTGGGAAATTTTTCTTCTGCAACATGTTACCAGCAACATTTATTTTGTTATATTAATAGCCAAATATTAAACATAACATATTAATATTAAGAAAATTAACATTTCGTATAATATTTTGCCTAAGCAACATGTTTCAGCAACATTTGGTTATCTTGATATTTTAAATATCTTTCCACCAAAAACTTAAGAGTTATTAAGAACCGTTAGAAAAATGCCTTTACAACTTTTCCAACTTAAATTGTAATGCATCTATTGCAACATTGTTTTTTTTTTTTTTTTTTGATACATGTTTCAGCAACATTTAATTTATCTAGATATCTGAAACATTTGTCCATCCAAATGGAAGATTTGTTAAGAATCAAAAGAAAAATGCTTTTAAAACAATTATTTTTCAAACTAAATTGAAGCTTTTTCTAATTCAACATTATATATCTTAGAAACATGCTTTAGCAACATTTAGTTATATTGATATTTTAAACATCTTTCCACCAAAAACGTAAGAATTATTAAGAACCTTAAGAAAAATGCCTTTAAAACAATTCTTTTTTAACTTAAATTGAAGTTTTTGCTATTGCAACATTATTTTTCTTAGAAACATGTTTCAGCAACATTTATTTATCTAGATATTTTAAACCTCTTTTCATCAAAAACCGTAGAATTATTAGGAATTGTAAGAAAAATAACTTTAGGACAACTTTTTTCGGTGCCAATTATTGTTTTTGCTATTGCAACATTAAATTTCATAGAAACATGTTGCTAGTAACATACATTAATTTATGTTTTTACAGATAAAATTTACATTTAATCACAAAAATTTTTAAAATTAGCAAAATATTTATTACACTTTAACTTTTTTCGCAACATGTTGCCAGTTACATTATATTTTTAAGCGACATTTATGTTTTGACAAAATTTTTGCATTTTTCTTCTTATGTAAAATTTTGAAAGTATTTTTAAGCATTTTCTTTTCTAATTTTAACATATACCTGACAATTTTTATATTAGCAACATGTTGCAGCAACACTTATTTATGCTCATTTTTTAATGTAGAGTCTCTTCGCTTGTCATTAAATTCCAAACTGAATCTTTTACAACATATTTTTCACTTTAATGCTTCAGCAACATATTTTATCTCTGCAACATGCTGCTGGTAAACTTTTAATCTCATCGCTTCTTTTTGAAATTGTTTAATAGATATTTATTACAGCTTTATTTAACAAGTTGGCTTAAATTATTTTTGTTCTACATGTTGCTGGCAACATTTAGTTTAAATGTACAATATTTCATAAAATCTCTCGTTGAAAATGAAAATTTTGATTTAAACTAATAAGATTTTTTTAAAGTCTACTTCTATATGTGTAATCAACATGTTGCCAGCAACATTTACTTAATACAGCAAGATTCAGTTTTTATTGCTTGATAAAACTTATATTACAACTTGACGGAAATATATTTTTCGGCAACATGTTGCTAGTAAAATTTTTCTGGTAACATGTTGCTAGCAACATTAATTTTAAGCGTACAATATTTTACAGTATCTTGTAACGAAACTAAAAGGTTTCTTATAATAATTACAGCAAATTCTGAATCTATATGTTTTAGTAACATGTTGCCAGCAACTTTTCTTTTAACAATGTTATACATTATACAAGTATTTTTTGCTTAAAATTTTCTTAATATTTAATACAATTTCTTTAGCAACATTTTGTAAAAAATATTTTTTGGCAACATGTTGCCAGCAACATTTGTTTTATATGTAAAATATTTCAAAAAATCTCTTATAAGAAATCGGAAATGGTTTTAAAATTTATTAAAGTACATTCTATCTCGATATGTTTTTGGTAACATGTTGCCAGCAACATTTATTTGATTTAAATATATTTTTCCCTTGATTTTTAGTAAGAATATTTGAAACAAAGTTTTCGAAACTAGTTTTTTTATTTTTTAATACAATTTTCCTTAGCTTAACATTGAGTTATTTGTCAAGGATTTTTTCGTTTAAAATTTTTTTGGCCTCATTTTTAAGGATGTAAATTTCTGGGTGTTGGTTTCTTCTTCCATGTCCTTAAATATTTACTTATGTTATCTTTAGAAGAAAAAAAGTTGCCTAGCACCACTAATGGTTGGTGTGTCAAAATACTAGGCTTGAAACGGAGAAGATGTGGGGCTTAAAAGACAGGCAGGCAGTGAGTGAGTGAGGCAGACTTGAAAGAACGTATAGACATAAAAAAAAAATTAACAATTTTTAGCACCACTTATGCTAGTCTTTCTTTTTTCGTAAAATTTTTTGGCTTAGGCAAGACAGACAGGAACAGGAAGGAAATGCATACTAGAGAGCATCATCTTCATATTATACTCGAAAACATACAAACACACATACACACATTCCCACAAACTTGGTAGCAATTTACATTACATTGTTAAACAAGTTGGCGAAATAAAAGGAAAGTAATATGTGTAATTTTTTTTTTATTTTTGTAGTATAAAATTTTGTTTAACAAAAAAATTTTTTTATGAAAAATAAATTTTGTTGAAAAAAAAATTTGGTATTTTAGTTTAACACTAGAGAAGAATAAGTTTCCGTTTAGGCAAAAAAAAAAAACACGAAATACAAAAATGTTTCAGCTATACATTTCACATAAAGTTTTTATATTATTCTCTAGTTTTTTAAGCTGAAAAATCCTTGAAATGTTTAAAGAGAATGTGGCTTAGACAGATTTTTATTTTAATATAATTTCAAACAAAAATTGTTTTTATGCTGATGTTTTAACATTGTTTTTGTTCAACTATTCTAGAAGCGAAACAATTTCATTGTTGTTTTTTATATATGTTTTTATTTATTTTATTAAAAAAAAAAAAAAAACTATAATCATTTGTTTAACACTTTTGAAAAATAAGTCAGGATGCCCCTTAAAGCCGGCAACAGTTTTTGTTCATTTCAGCCCCTAAAAGTTATGCTTCAAATATTTGTTGCAAGGCAAAAAGAACAAGCTAGAGATAAAAATATTTTTTTATAAACAAAAAATTAAAACAATAACAAGTTCTCTAATAAAAAATTCCATTTTTTATAAATTATTTCTCTCTTTTTTCCTTTTGGCTTAACAATTCTTATCCTACGTTTTTTTTACAAAAAAAAGATAGAAGAGGAAAAACATCACAACAATTTTCATAACTAACTTTTTAACATTTTGTGGGCAACTCTTTAGCAGTTGTTGGTATTAAGTTTTTTTTTCTCATCTTTTTTAATTTTTATTTTCAAGTTTCCTGCTAAAGCCGAGGAGATTCTTTGTTATTTTTTATGTTTTTGCTACTAAAGCTTCATTTTTTGTGAGTGGCTTTACCCCAAAGACCTTATTGGATAATAAGACACTTAGAGAAAAGATTAGTTGTAAAAAAAACACTTGTTGAATGTCCCATTAAGTTTTATTAGAAAGTAGTTTTACAAAATTTTTTTAATTTATAATTTAAAAAAAAAAAAAATCTTTTTTTCTTGGCCAGCAACATATTCTACTTAAGCATCATGTTGATGCAATATGAATTTTTTTTTTATACATTATTTAATATATAGACTACAACATGATTTTTTTCTTCCAAACAAAATTCTATTAAGATATGATTAGGTTCATAGTGGACTTTATAAACATGTTGCTGGCAACATGAAATATCTACATGAATATATAAAATAGTTTAAATAAATTGTATTGTGAAAGAATATATTTACAAAAAGTGTTAAAATACTCAAATACGCCATTTTATGTATTCGCAACATGTTGCTAGCAACATTTGTTTAATAATGTTTACTTCAAACATTATTTTCAGTAAGTTTTTATATAACATTATGTTGAATTTGCTATAATGTCACTAGTTATCTTGGCAACATGTTGCAGCAACATTTTTTTCAATTTGTAATTTTTTTCCAAAAAATCTTTTTAAATTAAAGAATCAATAATTTTATATTTTCCAACCAATTTTTCTAAAAAGAATTAAATTTTTCGTTATAGCAACATTTTTGATGGTATTTTTCATTCGCAACATGTTGCTAGCAACATTTTGTCATTTTACTTTAGCCAAATATTATTTTAAGTTAATAGATTTTATAAAAAAACTAGGTTTATGTAGCAATGTCGACATTAATTATTTTAGCAACATGTTGCAGCAACATTATTTTTTTTAATTTAAAGAGATTTTTTCCCCAAAATCTATTTGAACTAAAGAATCAACATCAAATATTTTACAAACAATAGTTTCAATTAAATATATAGCAACATTTTTATGGTATTTTTTATTCGCGCATGTTGCTATCAACATTTCTGTGTTTTTATTTAAGTTAAATGTTATCTTAAATTTATTGATCTTAGACAAATTATGTTTATTTTGATATTGCGACACTTATTATTTTAGCCACATGTCGCAACGTTATAGCATCATTTTCGATAGTTTTTTTCGCTTAATGTTGTCAGCAACATTTCTGTGCTTTTATGTAAGTAAAATGTTATCTTACGGTTATTGGTTTTTTTAAAATTATGTTTATTTTAATATTGTAACACTAACTATCTTAGCAACATGTTGCAACTTTATTAATTCAAAATATGGAGATCTTTTTTTAATAACTACTAGAATTTTTGAAACAAAAATTAAATATTTTCTATTTTTCCAATGAAACTACATTTTTCGTGTTAACAACATATTAATCTTATTGTGTTTCCGCAACATGTTGCAGGCAATATTTCTGTTTTCATATTTCAGTCAAAAATTATCTTAAGTTTATTTATTATATAAAAATTATATTTGAAGATCTTTTTCTCAAAAATCAATAAGAATTATAGCAACAAAACAGAGAAATTGAAAAAATTTTCTAATAAAATTATGGTCTTCGTTTTGGCAACATATTTCATGCTTTTTTTATAGTCGCAACATGTTGCCAACAACATTAATTTTATTATACATAAGTCAAATAATATTTAATTTTCTTATTTAAATATATTTTCATAACAAAACTTGTGTTATGTTTGCTATGACAACATGTAAGATCTTAGCAACATGCTGCTGAAACATAATTTTAAAGTTTGGAGATTTTCTCTAAAATACTGTAAAATTTATTAAATTTCAAAAAACAAAAACTAAGTTTTGCATCCATGATAATTTCCAAACTCCATTTGGAGAAGAAATAAAGTTTTAAGTTAAAGCAACAAATTTGCATATTCTTATCAACATGTTTTTAGAAGCTTAAATTTATTTAAGATGTTGCCAGCAACATTTTGTTTAGAACACTTACACATTTTTGAGTTCTATCTATTTTAAACAAGGGTTTAAAGAAAAGCTAAGAATATTTTTATGTCAACATATTTTTATGCAACATGTTGCGTGTTGCAACATGTTTCAGTTTTATTAAAATTTGTAATAAAAATTATAAAAACCCAAATTTCCTTTAAAGCTTTTATTGTTTGATTCAAGCAACATGTTTCTAGCAACATTTAAAAATGTTTTCTTTAGCCCAAAAACGTCATTAGTAAAATATTTGTTACACTATAGTGTTTTTCTCCAGCAACATGTTGCTAGAAAAAATTACTTATTTTCTTAATACAGAATATATTTTATATAAAATTTAAAATATTTTAAAATTAAAGAAACATTTTAATATCTAAAATATATATTTCAGCAACATGTTGCCAGCAATTCTCTTAAAGCAAAATGTCTCTACCAAAAAATGTTTGTGCGTTTTTAGGCTAAAACAACTTCAAGTTGTCTATTTCTTCTTCCCTCCTTTAATTTCCAGTAACTTCGGCTAAAAAATATTTTTTAGCAACATATCGCTAGCAACTTAATTAAAGCAACATGTTTCGAGCAACTAATTTTAAAAAGTTTTTAAGCTTAAGCAACATTAAATTATCTGTTTCTTCTTAACACAAATTAAAATTAATTTTTCACTACTTTTTCAGCAACATGTTGCTAGCAACTCTGTCAAAGCAACATGTTTTTATTAACTTTTTTTTCAAAAATTCATTTTTACCTCAAAAATCTCTAAATACTCTATTTGTTTTGCTAATACTAATTAAAATTTATTTTTCCACCATAAATCTTGTGCCACTTGTTGCCTTTGCCCAGAAAAAAAAAAGTTATAAATATTACAATATAATTCATTTGTAAAACGCCCCTCCAATTTCATTTCATTTACAAAATTACCTATAATTTTTTTAAACAATTCCTCTAAATTTGCCTCTTCAAAAAGTTTGAAAATCCCCTTCCAAGCGTAAATAAAAAATATATAAATTATAGAGAAGGAGAAGGATGAGGAGGCTGTTGTATATTTTTTCGTGCCTTGTTATTGTACATTTAATGCAAATTTATCATCAACACATTTGTCATGTGAATTGTTGCGTATGATGATAATGGTTGGTTGGATGGCAGGATAAATGGATGGATGGATCACAGGATGGTTGGTTGGCTGGATTGTGTTATGCTATGATGTTGGGTAACGCATGTTTATTTACGTTTTACAAATCAAATTTTGTGTCGTTGATGTTTACTTGTGTTTGCTATTTTTTGCATAATAATTTTTACTTCTGGCAAATTTTCTAGAAAAATCATTAAATTCCCATGATAGACCTAAACGTGGTAACACGTTTCTCTCTAAATTGAATTTCTCGACTCACTCCCCCCACATCTCAACTTCACTTCTAATTTAACGTTAAAACTTTAAGGAAATTCTCAGGAGTCTTAAGTAGAAGCAGTTGAAGAAGCAGCAAAATAATAAGCATTAAATTGACATCTGTTTCTCAGTGTTCTGAGATTTGTCAGTTGGCAACATGATAAGTTGATTTGTGAATTACAAAACTTTAATGTCTCTGAGTAGCTGATTATAATTTATAACAAATTCTTTAATTGTTAGTTTTTTTTTCTTTTACATAATTTCCTTAAGTGTATTTTAAAGCTCCAACCTAGATAATCATCATACTCTATTGCTTCAACGTAGATGTGTTAAGGAATTTTAAGTTTTTCCATATTCTTTTACTTCAAATCCTTTTCCTACTTTGTGATTCAATTCACATACATAAACATCCTTTTACTCATACAACTTTTATAATGTAAAACAGTTTTAGTTATGCAAACAATCCTACTGTTAGCATACAGGGCGAGAGAGAGAGAGGGAAAGAGTTGGAGAGAAAGAGTGTTGTATAGTAGACATGTATGTGCATGTTTAAATATTCATACCACCGCATAATTGCAATTTGCGTAATTGTACCTCTTGGGAGGCGTATGGCAGTAGGTACTACATACGATTTTATTCTATGCATTTTATATTACTTTCCACTTCTCTGGAATACGCGATACATATAAAGAGACTGTATTTATGAAGACCTCTTACCGCAGCACAATGGGTCTAGAAAAATCTTAATCCAAATTTGGTTTAATATAGTTTATCTTGGAAAAATACTCCATTTTTAAGGTCCCAAAAGCTCAGTGTTGTAGAGTTTTTTCTCCGAAACATATTGCTGTCAACATGTTGTCGGCAACATTTATATTTTATATCGACAACATTTTGCTAACAATATTCATTAAATTAATACACACAACTTTATTTATAACTTCCAATATTTTTATATTAAAAATAAGATATACACCCAATTTACATCTGCAACATGTTGACAGCAACATTTGTTTTGTCCTGTTGTTTGCCAAATATAGTGTTAATATTTGAAAGATATGTTTTTCAATAATAACAAAATTATGTTCTGTTTAGTTCGGCAACATGTTGCTAGCAACATTTGTTAATAAAAATGTTTACACACATTTTATAACTCAAAGTTTTTATAAATACAAGTATTTTTAAAATTATTAAGTGTACCCTTATTTTCTTCTGCAACATGTTGCCAGCAACATTTATTTGATCATATCATTTTGCCAAAAATAATATTTAACAGTTTGGTTTTGACGAAAATTATATTTTTTCCTTAGAACAAAATATTTTATCATAGCAACATGTTGCCAGCAACATTTATTTGTATGCATGTGCAGCCTTCAATATTTTTTTTATCATATTTCTAGACAAATATTATTTCTTGTATGTTCTTTGAACGAAATACATAGTTTTTCCCTATATTAAAATATTTAGTCTTAGCAACATGTTTCAGCAACATTTACTTATGTATATACAAAAGATATAATTTGACATAAAATTAAGGAAAGTAATAGAATTCAAAAGAACAGACAAAAATTTTACTTAAATCATGTTTTTGATGTGGTAACTTTTGCCTTAGCATCACCACTTTCTTCTGCAACATGTTGCCAGTAACATTTATTTGATCATATCTTTTTGAAAAAAAAAAACAATGTTTAACAGCTTGATTTTGGAGAAAAGTATATTTTTTCTTTATAAGAAAATATTTTATCTTAGCAACATGTTGCCAGCAACATTTATTTGATCACATCTTTTTGCAAATATTATGTTTAACTGCCTGGTTTTGATAAACAGTATATTTTGTCCTTAAAACAAAATTTATTATCTTGGCAACATGTTGTCAGCAACATTCATTTGTATGCATGTGCAGCCATCAACATTTATTTAATCATATTTTTAGACAAATATCATTTCTTGTATGTTCTTTGAACGAAATATACATTTTTCTCTATTATAAAATATAAAGTCTTAGCAACATGTTTCAGCAACATTTACTTATGTGCATATGATAGATATAATTCTACATTAAATTAAGGAGATTAATAGAATTAAAACGAACACAAAATTTTTTTACTTAAATTATGTTTTTGATGTGGTAACTTTTGTCTTAGCAACATGTTGCTAACAACATTATTACAACTATAATATTTTACACACATTTTAAGTTATTACTACAAATATTTTCACAATTTTATTAAACATTACATTAACATCATCACTTTCTTCTGCAACATGTTGCCAGCAACATTTATTTGATCATATCTTTTTGAAAAAAAAAAACAATGTTTAACAGCTTGGTTTTGGAGATAAGTATATTTTTTGTTTATAAGAAAATATTTTATCTTAGCAACATGTTGCCAGCAACATTTATTTGCAAGAATATGTTGCTAGCAGCAATTATTTCATTATATTTTGAGACAAATATAATTTCTAGGATATTCCTTGAACAAAAAAAAATATATCAAAATATTTCGTCTTAGCAACATGTTTCAGCAACATTTATTTATATGCATTTTTATGACAAAATTTTATATAAAATTGATTAGATTAATAGAATCAAAAAGAAATAGTTTAGTTTAATAGTCTATTTTAATCATAAAGTTTTTGCTCTCATAAAACAACTTCTACCCCATAGTGCCTGCCTTAAAAACATGAATACTACCGTATTTTTTCAAGCTAAATGAATAAGTAAAGAATATTATACGACGCAAAAAAAGGAGAGAGAGTGCAATTTGAAACAAAACAAAAGTAATGCATATAATATTCATATTATAACAAACTGTTTTTATATTTTTTTCTATCCTGTAAATATTTCAAAGCTCAAAACACACACAAAAAAAATTCAGCGATTTTTAAAGGATATAAAAATTTACTTAGTTCTTGGGCTCCCCTTTTCGATCCTTTTTTGCGCTGCTGCTGCTTCTTTGCCCATTTAAAGCTAAAGCTGAGTTTAACAAGTTTATAAACAAATGAAAAATTACACAAAAATTACTGTGTGGCTCTGCCACTAAAGGGAAAAATAAGACAAACAAAAACTTTTTTTTCTATATGAAAATATTATTATTTTTTTTCTAAGTACTTGGGAGTGGAAAACCCATAAAAAACAATTTATATTTTTTGAGCGAAAAAAATATATAACCAAAACATTATTATTATTTAAACCACTAAGAGATAATGTAAATCTATATGTTTGTTGCTTTTTCAAAATGTTGCGAGTAGTTGTAGTCAGTCGTTGTCCTTAACATGGATGTTCTCTTTAATGTCGTTTTTAGCCTGATGCTTTTTGTTTTTGTTGCTTCATTTAGAAAATATTGTATAATCACAAGAATTATAGTTTAAGAGATAATAGTCTTGTAAAATGTTTGTTTTTTCAGAATAATTATTTTAAAAGATATCATTTATGCTGGGAGGAGGGGAAAACCAGGAAAAACTAATAGTAATTAATCATTTTATTAAAGCAAAGACAATTTCTTTAAAATAAATAAATTGCAAGTAACAAACTAGTAATCAAGAAATTAGACAAGATTATAATTTCATGAGTCATTTTAAAACACAGTCTACGTCTTAGCAACATGTTGCTACTAGTATTTATTATAACACTTTTGTAGTTTTGACTTGATAGTGAGATATATTACAAAAAGTTATATATTTTCTATACCAACATGAAATTTAAATTGACATACGTATATTATTCTCAAAAAACACTGTTTTAGCAACATTTTTCTTTAGAAACATGTTGCTAGCAACATTAATACAATTACAGCCTTCACTGCAATATTGGTTTATAAGCAAACTCTACTTTTCTATAAATTGTAACGATTTTGTAATGTCTAAGTGTATGTCTAAGTCTATGTCTTAGTCTATGTCTTATTCTATGTCTTAGTCTATGTCTTAGTCTATGTCTTAGTCTATGTCTTAGTCTATGTCTTAGTCTATGTCTTAGTCTATGTCATAGTCTATGTCTTAGTCTATGTCTTAGTCTATGTCTTAGTCTATGTCTTAGTCTATGTCTTAGTCTATGTCTTAGTCTATGTCTTAGTCTATGTCTTAGTCTATGTCTTAGTCTATGTCTTAGTCTATGTCTTAGTCTATGTCTTAGTCTATGTCTTAGTCTATGTCTTAGTCTATGTCTTAGTCTATGTCTTAGTCTATGTCTTAGTCTATGTCTTAGTCTATGTCTTAGTCTATGTCTTAGTCTATGTCTTAGTCTATGTCTTAGTCTATGTCTTAGTCTATGTCTTAGTCTATGTCTTAAACAATGTCTTAGTCTTGTCTTAGTCTATGTCTTAGTCTATGTCTTAGTCTATGTCTTAGTCTATGTCTTAGTCTATGTCTTAGTCTATGTCTTAGTCTATGTCTTAGTCTATGTCTTAGTCTATGTCTTAGTCTATGTCTTAGTCTATGTCTTAGTCTATGTCTTAGTCTATGTCTTAGTCTATGTCTTAGTCTATGTCTTAGTCTATGTCTTAGTCTATGTCTTAGTCTATGTCTTAGTCTATGTCTTAGTCTATGTCTTAGTCTATGTCTTAGTCTATGTCTTAGTCTATGTCTTAGTCTATGTCTTAGTCTATGTCTTAGTCTATGTCTTAGTCTATGTCTTAGTCTATGTCTTAGTCTATGTCTTAGTCTATGTCTTAGTCTATGTCTTAGTCTATGTCTTAGTCTATGTCTTAGTCTATGTCTTAGTATATGTCTTAGTCTATGTCTAAGTCTATGTCTTAGTCTATGTCTTAGTCTATGTCTTAGTCTATATCTTAGTCTATGTCTTAGTCTATGTCTTAAACTATGTCTACGTCTATGTCTTAGTCTTGTCTTAGTCTATGTCTTAGTCTATGTCTTAGTCTATGTCTTAGTCTATGTCTTAGTCTATGTCTTAGTCTATGTCTTAGTCTATGTCTTAGTCTATGTCTTAGTCTATGTCTTAGTCTATGTCTTAGTCTATGTCTTAGTCTATGTCTTAGTCTATGTCTTAGTCTATGTCTTAGTCTATGTCTTAGTCTATGTCTTAGTCTATGTCTTAGTCTATGTCTTAGTCTATGTCTTAGTCTATGTCTTAGTCTATGTCTTAGTCTATGTCTTAGTCTATGTCTTAGTTATGTCTTAGTCTATGTCTTAGTCTATGTCTTAGTCTATGTCTTAGTCTATATCTTAGTCTGTGTCTTAGTCTATGTCTTAGCCTATGTCTTAGTCTATGTCTTAGTCTATGTCTTAGTCTATGTCTTAGTCTATGTCTTAGTCTATGTCTTAGTCTATGTCTTAGTCTATGTCTAAGTCTATGTCTTAGTCTATGTCTTAGCCTATGTCTTAGTCTATGCCTTAGTCTATGTCTTAGTCTATGTCTTAGTCTATGTCTTAGTCTATGTCTTAGTCTATGTCTTAGTCTATGTCTTAGTCTATGTCTTAGTCTATGTCTTAGTCTATGTCTTAGTCTATGTCTTAGTCTATGTCTTAGTCTATGTCTTAGTCTATGTCTTAGTCTATGTCTTAGTCTATGTCTTAGTCTATGTCTTAGTCTATGTCTTAGTCTATATCTTAGTCTGTGTCTTAGTCTATGTCTTAGCCTATGTCTTAGTCTATGTCTTAGTCTATGTCGTAGTCTATGTCTTAGTCTATGTCTTAGTCTATGTCTTAGTCTATGTCTTAGTCTATGTCTTAGTCTATGTCTTAGTCTATGTCTTAGTCTATATCTTAGTCTATTTCTTAGTCTATGTCTTAGTCTATGTCTTAGTCTATGTCTTAGTTTATATCTTTGTCTTAGTCTATGTCTTAGTCTATGTATTAGTCTATGTCTTAGTCTATGTCTTAGTCTATGTCTTAGTCTATGTCTTAGTCTATGTCTTAGTATATGTTTTAGTCTATGTCTTAGTCTATGTCTTAGTCTATGTCTTAGTCTATGTCTTAGTCTATGTCTTAGTCTATGTCTTAGTCTATGTCTTAGTCTATGTCTTAGTCTATGTCTTAGTCTATGTCTTAGTCTATGTCTTAGTCTATGTCTAGTCTAAGTCTTAGTCGTTGTCTTAGCAACATGTTGCCAGAAATTATTATAATTTTAGGATTTCTCTAATTTTATTTCAATTTGAGATCTTATATAAATAAAAGCAACATATTTGCCAAAGCGCCTTAAATTTTTAGTCTGGCAACATGTTGCCAGTAATGTTTGCTTCATTTTTAGTCAAATATTAATTGTCTTTTGCTAAAATTATTATTTTATGCTACAACAGCTCTTTTACATCCTTATTCACTTTAGCAACATGTTGCTATCAATATTTATTATAGTGCAATATTTCTTCGGCAACATGTTGTCAGCAATACTAGTTGTTCACAAAAATCATGTTTCTTAGCCATAGCAACATATTTTATATTACATAATTTTTAGTCCATGTCTAGTTCTAAGTCTAGTTAGTTTTATATTCTACAATTATTTTCAAATCTTTTCAACTTATTTAGTTTTAACTGAAAACCTGTTTGTTTTTTAAATCCAGATGATTTCATTATCATTAAGCAAACCTCCGGCCACCATCCGTCCCTCCCTCCCTCTATTCAAATGTCACATTGACATTGCCAGTGTTGACTTTGGTATAAAAATGCATTTCCATTGCAGGTGTAAATGGGCCAACCGCATGTATGGAAGGTTGTTCGGTTGTCATTGTCTAAAATCTACACAAATACTCTCGGGTACAAGTTTTCTATGAATAAAATTACCGATTTTTATTTTTGCACTTTTTTTTAATGTGAATATTCTAGTGTTGATTTTGTTTTGAACAATATTTTAAGATTTTTATTTTTTTACAAAAAGCTGTTGCTTATTTTTTATTTCTTAATACAAATCAAATATTTATTTAATTGCTTAACAAAGAACTGCTTAAGATATTTTCAGTTCTTTGTAAGTTCGAGTGAATATTTTCATTAAAAATTATTTTTTTTCTTCTCCAGCTGATCTGAAGACAGAGTCCGTCCATCTGTCTGTCCATCCATCTGTATGTCCGTCCATCTGTATGTCCGTCCTTCTGTCTGTCCGTCCATATGTCTGTCTATCCAACCATTCTTTTCATTCATTGTTATATCTCTTTTAGTAATTCTAAGATTTCTTCTAGATTTTTTATTATTTCTGTTTTTTTTTTATTATTTTTCAGTTTTCTTTAGATTATTTATTCTCTTCTAAAATATGCATTTTTGCTTTATTATTTTATTTACATTTGCATGGCTTTTTTTCAATCGTTATTGTCGTTTTATTGTTAAGATTTACTTACTTGTTTATAAATAGTATTAAATATGTAATTGTTTAACAAAAAAAAACATTAGTTAAACTTGTACCTGTTTTAGTTCAATTTAGTATAAAAAAGCAAAAAATGTTACAAGGGGATTTTCCAAGTCCCTTTAAGATTGACAAGTGAGTGGGTTTTTAGTAAAAACGTGATTAGTTCTGAATTCAAAACAAGTAAAAAGAGGTAGACCAACTTGAATAAATGATACCCTACACTTAAATTAGTGCTCAAATAGCGATCAAGGCATGTGTACAATTTTTAATTTTTCTGGGATATACATAGATTTATGCCTTAGCCTATGTCCTAGTATATGTCTTAGTCTTTGTCGTAGTGTATGTCTGAGTCTATGTCTTAGTCTATGTCTTAGTGTATATCTGAGTCTATGTCTTAGTCTATGTCTTAGTCTATGTCCTAGTCTATGTTTTAGTCTATGTCTTTGTCTATCTCTTAGTCTATGTCTAAGTCTATGTCTTAGTCTATGTCTAAGTCTATTTATGTCTTAGTCTATGTCTTATTCTATGTCTTAGTCTATGTCTTAGTCTATGTCTTAGTCTATGTCTTAGTCTATGTCTTAGTCTATGTCTTAGTCTATGTCTTAGTCTATGTCTTAGTCTATGTCTTAGTCTATGTCTTAGTCTATGTCTTAGTCTATGTCTTAGTCTATGTCTTAGTCTATGTCTTAGTCTATGTCTTAGTCTATGTCTTAGTCTATGTCTTAGTCTATGTCTTAGTCTATGTCTTAGTCTATGTCTTAGTCTATGTCTTAGTCTATGTCTTAGTCTATGTCTTAGTCTATGTCTTAGTCTATGTCTTAGTCTATGTCTTAGTCTATGTCTTAGTGTATGCCTTAATCTATGTCTTAGTCTATGTCGTTGTCTGTGTCGTTGTCTATGTCTTTGTCTGTGTCTTTGTCTTTGTCTATGTCTATGTCTATGTCTATGTCTATGTCTATGTCTATGTCTATGTCTATGTCTTTGTCTATGTCTTTGTCTATGTCTTAGTCTATGTCTTAGTCTATGTCTTAGTCTATGTCTTAGTCTATGTCTTAGTCTATGTCTTAGTCTATGTCTTAGTCTATGTCTTAGTCTATGTCTTTGTCTATCTCTTAGTCTATGTCTTAGTCTATGTCTTAGTCTAAGTCTTAGTCTATGTCTTAGTTTATGTCTTAGTCTATGTGTTAGTCTACGTCTATATCTAAGTCTATGTCTTTGTCTTAATCTATATCAATGTCTAATTCTTAGTCTATGTCTTACTCTATGTTTTAGTCTATGCCTTAATCTTTGTCTATGTATTAGTCTATATCTTATTTTAGGCACTTAAATTACAAAATTTAATTGCATTAAAAATTTGTTTAACTCCCTAAAAACATACTATATGAAACTCCTTATTTCCTAATTAAAATAGCTCCTTTTTAATACTTCAATTCAATTCATATTTTCCAATTTCCCATTTCAAATCCATTCAATAAATTTTTGCACTCATTATGTCTTTCATTCATTTATTAAATTTTTTTTTTTTTTTTTTTTGATAAAACCTTCCACTCTTTGCATTGACAATTTTCCGCCCTCCTAAAAATATGCTTTAGAAAACATAATTTTTGTTTCGTTCCCTCCCTTTCGTTCACCAAACGCTACCCTGTTTCTCACTAGGCTTTTGTTGTTGTTGTTATAACAACTAATCTGTGTCAAGTGTTGTAATTAATAAATCAAAAAATTTAGAGAAAAATCAACAACAACAACAATCGAAGTAGTTCAATAGAATGAGAGTGTTTTTGTTGTTTGTAGATATTGAAGATTTTTTTGTATTTTGTTGTTTTAAATGATGTTGATGATGTAAAACTCTTAAAGTTGGAATTTTCTTTTGATTTAGTAAAATTTATGTATTTTTCATCATTATCATCATCATCATCTTCTATCTGTGATTATTAAGTGCAAATATGTATGACTAGAAGTGCTTTTACTTAGCACTTGCCCTCAAGATTTTTTTGTTGTTTGTCTTCATCTCTCTAGCACTCAATCGATATTGAAGCGTAGTTGGTCAGGGAGAGGCTATAAGAAGGCCTTACTTTGCAAAGCCTTCTGATCTTATGAGGTGTTCTAAAAATCTTTCAGACTTACTTACTAAAATAGCCTGTAGTTACAAACTGTTTAGGTCTAAGGTCAAGCATATTTTAGACATAAGATATCTTGTGAGCTATATTCTCCGATTTCGTAGTTCAAATTTGAAATTCTCTTCTTAGTTTTTCCATCGAAGTTTTGGACGTCCTCTTCTACGAGTTCCCTCAGGATCATTATCGATTACTTTTCTTGCCGGAGTATTTTCATCCATTTTGTCTCATAGCGCCAACCTCTTAAAGACTCGGTCTATGATTGAATGAATATGAATGGCAAATGTTACTATCATCTGCAAAAGAGCAGATAGGATTGGAAGTTTGAAATAGTGTAGGGGAAAGAACAGATCCTTGCGGTACCCCTGAATTAATCTTGAACTCGTTTGATGACATCCCATCTATAACGATTCGTATAGTGCGATCTCTGAGGAAGTTCGATATAAATCAAGAAAAGTTATTACCGACAACAAAAGCAATAAGTTTTGGAAATATCCAGAGCCACAAATTTGCTTTCGCCAAAATAGCGTATTTGTGGACACCATTTTTTCGATAGGAAGGCTTGCAGGTCTCCCGTAGATCGTCCCCTATGAAATCGATACTGGCGGTCGCTTAGTAGGCTGTTAAATTCTAGATATTTAACAAGATGGTGATTTATCATACTCATTCTATATTTATTGCTACCCTTGCTAAGCAAACCCTGAGTAACTACTGATGCCGTGAGTATTGTCATATGGCCACGATAGGAGATAATGGCTTAAAAGCCAATACTCAGTAAGAAGTTTTTAATCTTTTGGTTTAGGAGCGTTTATTTGCAGAACATCCGAAAAAACTTCTCTAGTTAGGAACTTCTTGAAACTTCTAAAAGTACTTTAAATGAACCTTCTAGAAGGCCTTTTTCAGGGGTCTTCTGTTTAGTAAAAATCTTCAATATTCAGAATCTTTTAAAAATTACTGAAATAAGAAAAAATGCAGGGAAATCTAAAAAATAAAGAAACTAGAACAAGACAACAACTAGAAATTGAAGAATTCCCAAGTATTTGTGAGTAATTGCAAGTGTGTATATATAAATGTATCTAAGTATGTAAGTTATTGCATTGAAAGATGTTGCCTGTCTGCATGTATTTGTTAAGATTATAATCCTTAAAAAGCTAGTAATTAGTAGATAATTAAAGGATTTTTTTCTGCTCTACAAAAGCTTCGTTATTTTATACAGCAAATGATATTGTAGAGCTACAACTTAACATAGGATACAAGTAAAAAAATTAAACATTATTAAAAGAAAAAGTCGGAAAAAAAGAACAAAATACTTGTATAGAGTATCATGCATGATATGACTAAAGTGTTACATTTTCAAGAGCCCTTGTAAAACTAAAAAAGGAACACAACAACCCATTGAGCCTGAAACATACTCTAGTCTAACTATTAGATGCTCTTAGAGCTAAACTAACTGACATACTTAGTTGCATTAATATTAAATCATAATAATTATAAACAAACTTGTTGTCTGACTAATTATAATGAAAGGGTTTTCAGCTAAAACTTTTGGTCCGGCAAGAATATGCACTAAAAGGACCAAGTAGTTGAGAATAAATAAGAAAAAAACACTAAAAAAAATTCTTGAAAAACTTAAGCAAAGTTTTTCTTGATGGAGTTAAGAAATAAAACTTGTTATTGACATAGTGAGACAAAAGTTGTTTTTTAGTTTTAAAGTCACTTTTCTCAAGCTGGAAGCAATAATAAGTTCTAAAATTAACTAAGACATCGTAAGTAGTGGCAGTTGCATACATCGGCAGCTTTTCTTTTTTAGGTTAGATGAAGAAGATTTAAAAATTAACTTAATTTTAACAGGCAATGCATTTTTTGATGTAGATTGATTTTTTCAGATCTAAGCATTTTGGATCAGGTAGCCAAGTTTTACTTCTTAAGTTATGGTGGCAGTCGGGACACCAGAGACACACTTAGATAAAGTCTCTAATCTTACCCGTGGAATCATTTGGATTGCTTCAAAAATATCTTAAATCGAGCAAAATTTACCTCAACCAGTTCACCTAGTTCTCCACAGAAATAAGGGCTGCTTTTCCAAGGTAGGTAAATTTATTGCATCTGAGTGAAATTCTTCTTTTTTTTCACGTTGTAGTATATTTCTATTAAAAATCAGTACAATATATTCTTCTTTACCCTTGACTCCCAGTGGAGCATAGGGCCTCATCGGATAGAATTGGTTTCATTCATTATAATGTTCTTGCATAGATTAGACACCTTCAAAATCCTCGTGCCAGCTGCCGTAGCAGGGGTTTTCTTGCATAATTGCCCCTTGGTGTAATGTTGTTTCTTTCCATGCTTAAAACATCGTAAGTGCTAAGTCGATGGGTGATGAGTCCAAAGACAAGAGAAACGTTTGTATACGCAGCCGCTCGATCCTAGACAGACGCCCACTTGCAGCCGCAACTAACATGTTGAACAGACATCAACAGTTATCTTAGACCCTTAGACCAAATACGTTGGAATGGCTCTAAAATAACTCCCTCTCATATTAGCCCTAACCTAGAATCCCACACTGGTTGTTTAACGCATCTTCAACTAGGTTGCTCAGATTACCAGGATGTACCACGAGGAGGTTAGAGTTCTTACCTGGTAGCCGATGAAGACAGGCAACAGCTGCATCCCATTACATCTTTTCATTACCTATCTTAAATGAAATTTGAAGAAGATTAAGATGTTCTGTTCTATGCCCAAACTTCTTTATCTACGCCATCTGTTGACAGATAGATGTAACACAAAATTAACAAGATCGTAATGGAAAACATAACTACGAGGCAAAATCTTTCTTTGAGTATCTTCATTTAATATTAGAGACTCAAATCAACATTTGATAAGATCGTTATCTTCTCATACTGAGGAACGATATCTTCCCTTTGACACTTTTTTTAATGATATTACAACCTTTAAAGAAGTAAAGGGTGTTCTGTCCTATGCCCGAACGTCTTTATCAGAAATCAAACGCCATCTGTTAGAAGAAAGGCGCAAACAAAACCTAACAAGATCGGTAATGGAAAACTCTTGGATATTCTCAGAACTACAAGGCAATATCTTTCCTTGAGTACCAGAGTACCTTCATTTAATGTTAGAGATTAAACTCAACATTTGATAAGATCGTTTATCATCTCATACTGCGAAACTATATCTTTCTTTAAGGAAATTCTTTGAACGGTAGAGTTACATTCGTGGAAGAAGGATAGATTCTTTATCCGAAATCAAACGCCATCTGTGGACAGATAGACGCAACACAAACCAAAGAAGATTGCCAAGAAGAACTTTTGGATATACTTCTGAACATGGATCTTATTAAGACTACCTCTTGGATCTAGTAACAATTACGAGACAATATCTTTCTTAGAAACACAGTTTCAATAGAAACTCAGGTTGTATGAAGTTCTGAGCTAATGGCTGAAAATGTAGCCTTTAACTCTGAGATTAGGTTCCGCACTACTGGAGAATGATCTCCTTTATCTATAGACTACTTTACTACTTTTGGATAAACTCACCAAAAGCATCGACTACTGCATTCCCACCCCATTCTTTGACCGCTCCTTCACTATAGATATCTATGGAGTTCAAATCTGTTCTAGAGTTGGGACCCTGAAGATTTACACAGCTGAATTTAAATCGAAAAATGGAGTGGGTGGAGGCTTTTTCATCCCACTTTTATGGACTACAGGCCGAATTTTCTGTCATCTATAGAGCGATTAAGTGGCTAAGGTACCACTGAATATACTACAGAGATATACGTTTTTGTAGGGACAGTCTTGCCGCCATTCACTCCTTATCTTCGGCCTTTACGACATCCGTTCTTAATCGTGAATGTCGGGCATCCTTAAATGAGATGGCGATACATTCCAATATTGAACTTATTTGGGTATATAGTCACAACAATGTACCAGGTAACACAATTGCGGTTAACCTAGCAAAACTCGATGCTCCCCTCAGTCAGAAGGATATTGATCAATAAATAGGTATACCACTGAGCACAACCTGCTCACTCTTAAGACTAATCTGACCAACTTACGAGATTAAGCGTTCTGCAGTCTTGGTTTCCCTAACGCTCCATAGACTACGCACTTTAATATCACAGGGCACTGCATAATGGGATTACATGCTAGAAGACTTAATCTTAAAAGCAATGACTAACGTTGAGGAGGAAGAAACTGGCACTCATCTCCTCTTTTGCTGCCCAGCCCTTGCTGATCTTAGGACCATCTGGGCTACCCGTTTCTGCACAATTTATTAGAGATCTCGAACATTAATATTCGTAAAATAGACTCATTCATTGTTGAGTCTGGTTGTCTCTAAAAGAGCCTTGATACATTTGGTAGTAAATTCTCATGGGAAAGCCAAATCAGGACTATACAGAGGACGACCACTTAAATCGACACATTCCATTCATCTGCTGTAAATTTTCGAACCCATAAGCTTGTTTTGAAGCTGCGCTAACATATTTTTTGTTTCGGAAATTGAACTGGATTTATGGACAAGAGTTTTGAAACACTTTACTAAAACGTTAGCGATGGCACTTTTTGAACTCACTGCCTTATGGGTTCCACTTAAGGGCTTGGCGGTATATTTCATATATTTCAATGAGTTCTATTCATTTCCAGATAGGGTTCAATGTGGCATATTCTGTATAATTCGTCATTGCTTAGGACATTTGGCCACCAGATTTTCAATATCTAAAGAAATAGGCGATTTCTCGAAACTTCTGGCATACAAATATTTATGAATCACTCAGAACTGACTTTTCTAAGTCTTACCAAAGTTACGAATCCGAGAAACATTATGTAAAGGTTATCTGAACTGCTCACTGAGATCATGCGGTTTGACTCCTTTAGCCTTTTTCTTATGGGGTTTTCTTAGGTCTATAAGAATAAGTCACAAACCACATCCAAAATGACCCATTCCATCGATCAAATTTAACCTGATTTATGCACCAGAGTCATGGAAAATTTTGCATTTCAATTGCGCTCTAGTCAGAGAAGCCGTCTCAGATTTTTCACCTTCAGCTGGAAAAATAAAAATTACTACTTAGCAGAAAATCGTAAAAAGTTTTGGCTGTTGTCGTACGATGACAAAAAGCTCGGATATTCTGCACGGGCAGTTTTAGGATATGGTCACTTCATATAGAGATCATATGAACAGGCCACTGAGATCGTGCGATTTGAACCCGTTAGGCTTTTTCATGTGGAGTTTTCTCAAGTCCCGGTTGACTAATTTATGCTCCAAAGTCATGGAAAATTGGGCATTTCAGATGCGCTTCACTCAGATTTTTCACATTCAGCTGGAGAAATTAAAATTACTAGTTAGCAGAATTTCTTAAAAAATTTTGGCTGTTCTCGATCGATCACGAACAGATGGTTTATCGTGTTTCTAATTTTCTTAGCCTTTATCTTTCCCGTGTTAGTTTGAAGACCAACCTTTGCTGAATGAATTACCAAGACATTATGTGTCACTCAGCTCTTGGTACATTTAATATTCTACACGAGCAGAATCCACTGAGATCGTGCGATTTGAACCCGTTAGCTTTCTTCAGGTCAAGTTTTCCTAAGTCCCGGTTGTATGGGAATAAATCACAAACCACAGCCAACGTAACCTTTGCCTTCGGTCAAGTTTAGACTGATTTATGCTCCAGAGTCATAGAAAATTGGGCTTTCAGATGAGCTTTTCTCAGAGGAGCCGTGGCAGATATTTAAACGATCTTATATTTCACAAATAATTTTATCAATAGATCTTTGTAATGAACTACTTTGACAATAACTTATGAACACTTCGAAAGGTAAATTAAGGTAAATTATTTCCGTTTGCCAGTTTATAACCTTCACTAATCCCATTTAAGCTTAAACTGGCGATCTGGTAAGTTTGGCTCAAAATGGTAACACTCCAGTAAATTCAGAGGCAAGAAAAAAACTGATATTAAACGCTAAAGAAGTTAATTGCTAATCAAATGTAACTGGGGCTAAAAGTTGTTTTTTTTTGTTCGTTTTTTTTTTAATTTTTTTTTTTTGTTAATTTTTCTATTCTTGCATTATTAACTTAACATTCAATTGTTGTTTCATTTTTTATAATTTTTTGTTTATTCATTGTTTAATAACAGAAGTTTTTTTTTGAAATTTTTTCTTCATAATTTTTATTTAGTGAACTGGAAAACGTTAATTATTGGCTAATTCTTTTTGATTGCCAATATTTGTTTTTGTTACTCAAACTCAGACTGGAATCATTATTTTTAATTTATATTAAATTATTATTTTTTTTGTTGGTTAATTTTATATGCAAAACTCATGATTACAATAAAACTCATTAAAGTAGCAATAATTTCGAACATTTAATAATTATAAGCAACAGTAATCAAATAAATCACTCAATATTAAATTGTTTTTAAAAATTTTAAATAGAAATAAATTATTCAAAATTAAACTTACCACAAGGAGTTTTAAATTAAAATTTGTTTATAACACTCTCCGGGTTTTTGAAATGGAAAATCCAAGGTAAGTAATTAAGAAAATTTATTTAAAAATCTGAGATCTTTTTTGTGTATATTCAATTAAAATTTTGGTATCCAAAGATTTTTAAAACTTCTTTTATTTGTTTTAATTTTTAAAAACTGTTTAATTTTATTATTTCGTATTCTTTTAATTCACTTTTAAATAAAACACTTAAATTTTTCGATTCCAAAAAAAAATTGTAAATCTTCAATCAAAACTTTTTGTTTCCCTTAAAAAATTTGATATGCTTTAATTTTTATCAAACACCAATTTTTATTGGTTTTATAAATTTAAAAAAAATTATTCCTTTTTTTCAAATAAATTTAACACTTTTTTTCTTAATTAATTCATTTAATTTTTTTCTCCAATAATTTTTCAAATACGCAAAAAAGAAAAATTTTGCCTTCCGCTTAATCTTACGATTTAAACACCACGAAGTTTGAACTGCGACTAAATTAGCAACAGCTAGATTGCATTATTTTATTTACATTCGTTTCGAACCTCTTCATACTCAAATCGGTTTGAAACGAACACAATAAAACATGTTCGTTGCTGTTGTAGTTGTTGCAAGTCTATTTTGTATGTAAACAAATGGCTCCACTTGTTTTTCTATTTTGTGTTTGCTTCTTCTTCTTTCGTTCTTTCTTTCTTTGTGGAGCATTAGTTTTTTTAGTGTGTATGGTTAAGAGAGTGTTAGTGAGTGCGAGAGAGGAGGTGCACAATATAAACAAAATAAAGCCGGCTTTTTAGATGACAAACATATGTTTTAGCATTGTTTTGTTATTGTTTTTATTTGTTTTTGCTTCTTGGGTCATAAAAAGCTGCCAGATGTAAGAAAAATATGGGAGAAATAATATAAAGCAGAAGGTCAGGTATGGAACATACATACCAAAAATTTATTTTTTTTTTTAATTTTTTTATAAAAAACTTTAAACTCAATTTTTCTCGTTAATTATGATAGCTAGAGCAAAAATAACGAAATCCTGTGATCACTCATTTTTCATACCAAAAATTGATTTTTTGAAAATTTCTTATAAAAATCTTTAAACTCAATTTTCTCCTTAACTATGATAGCTAGAGCAAAAATAACGAAATCCTGTGATCACTCATTTTTCATACCAAAAATTTGTTTTTCAAAAATTTTGTTATAAACAACTTTAAACTCAATTTTCTCGTTAATTATAATAGCTAGAGCAAAAATAACGAAATCCTGCAATCACTTAATTTTCATACCAAAATTTTTTTTTCAAACATTTTTTTATAAAGAAACTTTAAACTCAATTTCTCGTTAATTATAATAGCTAGAGCAAAAAAAACGAAATCCTGTGATCACTCATTTTTCATACCAAAATTGATTTTTTGAAAATTTTTTTATGAAAAACTTTAAACACAATTTTCTCGTTAATTATAATAGCTGGAGCAAAAATAACGAAATCCTGTGATCACTTTATTTTTATACCAACAATTTTTGTTATAAAAAACTTTAAACTCAATTTTCTCGTTAATTATGATAGCTAGAGCAAAAATAACGAAATCCTGTGATCACTTAATTTTCATATCAAAAATTTGTTTTTCAAAAATTTTTTTATAAAAACGTTAAACTCAATTTTCTCGTTAATTATGATAGCTAGAGCAAAAATAACGAAATTCTGTGATCACTTAATTTTCTAACTAAAAATTTGTTTTTCAAAAATTTTTTTATAAAAACGTTAAACTCAATTTTCTCGTTAATTATGATAGCTAGAGCAAAAATAACGAAATCCTGTGATCACTCATTTTTCATACCAATATATTTTTCTGTCCTTTAGCCTTTGTAGGGTTAAAGTACATGGTTGTATTTGAAAATTTACTAACATTTTTAGCATATTTAATATCTTTATAAAATATCGGTGCGACCCTTTGTTTCAACCCTGGAACTTAAGAAGTTATATGCAAAGAGTGTTTGAGAACTTTTAACCGTAAACTTAAAGAGACTCCATTAAAAATTAGAACGTGATTAAGTGAATTTAGTAAAAACAAACTTTTTAAAAAAATTTCCTTAAAATGTCGGCCTATCAGAAAATGGGGAACTGCTATATACAGACTCCATTGGCTAAGAGAAAAATAAGGACCAACTATATGTCTACTCCCTTGGCAAATTCAACAAAATATCATCATTTTTATGAGTGCGATGCTAAAAACTTTTCCTTTAACGAGGGAGAATCGAATGATAGCGGCAATTCTAGTTTAAATTTATCGGTTAATACTTCTATAAATTTATCGTTTGTTGCTCCTCCAGAAAAAGTTGAAGCCCCTTTGGATTTGTCAAAGAAAACTTCGGATAAATTATACAATATCATTCCGATATCTTCAACTGATAATTCATCACACAAATCGATTGACAGCCAAAAACCGGTAGAAACTTTTCCGCCTGAACCAATCACTATTCCAATAACTTTAACCGAGAATTCATCATCTAAATCGATTGAGAGCCAAAAACCGGTAGAGACTTTGCCGACTGAACCAATTAGTATTCCAATATCTTTAACCGAGAATTCATTATCCAAAACGATTGGCAGCCAAAAACCGGTAGAGACTTTTCCGACTGAACCAATTAGTATTCCAAAATCTTTAACCGAGAATTCACTATCCAAAACGATTGGCAGCCAAAAACCGGTAATAACTGCTAAAGCTGTACAGGTGAAACCTTTTAAGGTTGTACCGGTCTATTGGCGAAATGTTAGCATGAAGAAGATTTTGAAAGATCTCAATATGAGCAAATATGAGCCGAAATTCAAAAATATGTCTGTGGCTAGATTCAAGGAGTTAAATGAACTCGATTTAAAGGCCATGGGAATTTCAAGAATATCGGAACTGAAAAAATTGAAGGAATATATCTGGAAAATCAAATCAGAATATTATTAAAGAGCTTCAAGAAATGTATAAGGAACTTCAAATCAGAATATTAGGGATAAGTGTTAAGTTTATGAACCGGTGAATTGGCGAATATATAGTGTGAATACGATTGGTAAAATTGTCTGTGGCCGATTTCGCTCAGTTAAGGGAACATGACTTCAAAGCCATGGGAATTTCGTGTCTATCGGAGCTAAAGACATTGAAAGCAATTACTTAAAGGATCAACCCAAAATATTAGAGATTTAGTTTTAAGTTTATGTTAAAAAAAATTGCGTATGTTTTTATTTAAATGTTTAATGTTAATTTTTGTAATTTTTTGTTTTTTATACAATTACGTGTTCAATGTGAGTGTCTAATTTAATTATTCAAGTGCCGGTTACCAGAATAAGACCAAATAAATATTTTTGCATTATTTTATAACTTGATTTGCTAAAAAACATTAAGAAGCATTTTTAATTTTTTGTTGTTTCTAAAAAATTAAAAAAAAAAACAAGTAAGAAAGTGCTATAGTCGGTCAAGCCCGACCATACGATACCCTTCACCACTAAGGTCAAAGGTGTTCTTTTTCCTGTATAAAGAGAAATATTTCCTAAATTTTGCCATCATACAAACATTTTCCCAAAACGTATATATTTAAGCTGTTATCAGACCTATCATGTCATTTAGACCTATATGAGAGCTAGGTTATCTCGAAATTTGGCAAATTTATTACAGATTTTACAGAAATGATGTATGCAAAAAATAAACTCCAAATTGTCATTAAATTCAGATTTACGTGATTTTTTCAGATTTACGTGATTTTTTCTATTGGTATACTAAAAGGTGGGTCCAAGACAAATATTTCTATGCATTACATACATCAGCACAAACTTATAATACACTTTCCACCTATGGCGGTGAAGGGTATAAAAATGTTTAAATCAACCAGTTTGTCAGGATTTATCGCCAGCCAACTTGTGGCTAATGGCCTTTTTTCGAAATGCGTTTTAGATTTTGAATATTTTTTATAGCATTTGTTTTTATTTGTTTATTATTCAAAAGTTCGAAAACCTTTTTATTAATTCCTTTTATTTTGAAATTGTTTCATTTTCATAATTTCTTCGTTTTTTGAGCTATTTTGTATGAAATGGAACTTCAAACATGTTTGGTGCTTTTGTTTGAGTTGGCTTCAGCTGGCTTGTAGCAACATTAGAGGATTAGAAGCAAAGAGTTGCCAGAGGTTTAAAGATATAAAAGGCAATAAAAATACCCAAAATCATGATGAAATTCCGAGACATCAATTTCGAAGACCTATTTTTAATTTAAGGGAAAATTGTTCAAAAATTTAAGTTACGAGGGTAGATCAAAAGGTCCTTGTTTTAGCCACCATCAAAAAGAATGGGGGGTATATTGAGATGTTCCGTTTGTAATTTCCTCAATATTGGCTCAAAAACCAAAAGGGATATGAGAAGGATTGAGCGATGTCCGTCTGTCTGTCTATTGAAATCACGATAACGCCTAAACGAAAAGAGCTAGGTCACTAAAACATTTGACCATAGCTCCCGTATAACCTCGTCTAGTCTAGTCGAATATATGGCAAATTATAATAGCTATGATGGTATATAGAAGTTTTACATTTGGTATATAGAAGTTTTACATAAGTACTAGGCAGCATATAAAATTTTATACAAATCGGTTCACATTAAACCATAGCTCCCATAAAAAAAAAACTTACGGAAACAGCGTAAAATCCACATAAAATACATTTAAATGCCAATAAATCTAAAACTATAACAGATATAACCACTAAATTTGGCACAAGGAAGTCTTATCACAGCCGGTGTTCAAAATTTCATCACAATCGGTCACCATTTGATCATAGCTCCCATATCAAAAACTTACGAAACACGAAAATACCAAAACCTATGTTGCTTTGTCCTTGACACCTTAATATTCCTAGTTACGCTATCAAGAACTAACTCATTTATAATACCTACGACATTCCAATTGGAATTAAGGATACTTCTCTCAGACAATGAGTTGCATCCGATTCTATTTTTAGACTCATTGAAAGGGGACCTACGTTTAAACTCCGGATCCGAATGGTAGTTGGAGAAGTTTTACATAGCCAAATACTTCAATATTGTAAATTTCTGCCTGAAAGACACACTTGTCATGGAAAATTTTATATTTATTCCTTATCTTGATTTTGGAAATTGAGCTATATCTCGGTTTCTGGACCTATTTTAATGAAATTCAATAGCATGCTGCCCAAATTCTTATATATTAGTCATGACTGACCGATTTTTAAGGAAAATATTTTCCTAAAGAAACAATTTTGGGAGAGAAATTTTTAAATTTAAATAATTTTTAACTATGTCGTATCCCCTTAAAGGGTTACTCTTAATAACGGTTATCGCTTAATACTTTTGATTATTATCTTTTGAACTAATTTAGTATCGAATTTTGTCCAGTCTCATTTATACACGTATTAAGCCATTTTCTTTTAAATTTTTTTTTTTTTAATTAATTATGCAATAAATTTTATTATATGAGAATAAATTTAGTTATAGTTTTCGTTTTACAAAAATTCTAAACAATGGAACGTTATAGTCATTTGCAAGCAAGTTAGTAGAAGTTTTAAGTCCAAATCTATTGAAATAAATTAGAAATTTTATATTGAATTTGAATTTTTTTAATTTATGTTAATTTTTTTCCAGTGCCCAACTCTCCTCTTACACCTCTTACGCCTTTAAGTGAAAATACAAAATTCGAATTCAATTTTGGCGGCGATGGTTCATTGGATGTCTACATCGATAGCGTGCGACATGAGCATCGTGTGGAGCAGCAACAGCGTAAACTCTTACAACAGGCCAATAAAAGTTACCATAAAAAATGTTCGCATTTGCAGCCGAGACGTTATTCCGAGGAATTTCTCAAGATACGAGATGTTTTTGAGGGCCATGAGCACGAGGAAAGCCAAGAGTATCAAAAATCTAGCAAATGTCCAAAAATTTATGGTCATCATAAAGAGCAGCAGCAACAACATGATTATGATTTAACACCAAAAGCTCCTATAGTCAAAATAACGCTCACTCCCTCTGGCAAACGTGTCTCGAACTCGGATTATGATACTACTCCCAAAAATATACGTACTCCCCTAAAGGCTCGTAATCATAATGTTCCTCAAAATATTCATTCAAAATCGTTTCATGCTTTGCAACAACAAAAGTTGCAACAAAAATGTTTTCATTTGATGCAACAAGAAAATCAACAACAACATTTCCAACCTTTACACCAACATCAACGTCGGGTATTTCGTCAGGCCTCTCCCGTTGCGGCCAAGCCCTTGTGTCCGAAAGTTGCAAATATTTTACAACAACGGGGCCTCTCCATGTATTGCAGCCTCTTCCAGAGGGAGGAAATCGATTTGTATACTTTCCACCTGCTCAAGCTGCAGGATCTTCAACAAATGGGTATAACAAATCAGAAGCATTGCTCTATACTCATGCATGATATCTACTATGCTGGACAATATTTTTAGGAAAATGATATCAAAGGCTTATTTGTGTTAATGGTAGAACCGCTTTTGTTTAGGTTAATATAAATGTTTATTTATGTCTTTCAAAATATTTTGAGTTATTGTAATTTTTACTGAAATTGTGTGTCTTGTTTTCTATTTTAATAAATGTGATTTTAATTTAAGTTAAAAATAAACGTAATTTTAAAAAAGTTTTGAATTTTTTACTTTTTTCAAAAATTTCCCATAAAAATAGGAAATTTTTGAAAAATTTCCTATAAAAATAAGAAATTTAAAAAAAAAATTCCTTTAAAAAAAAAAAATTTCCACAAAAATAGGAAATTTTTGAAAATTTTCCAATACAAATAGGAAATTTTTGAAAAATTTCCTGCAAAAATGGGAAATTTTTGAAAAATTTCCTAAAGAAAGAGGAAATTTTTGAAAAATTTTCTAAAAAAAGAGGAAATTTTTAAAAAATTTCCTAAAGGAAGAGGAAATTTTTTAAAAATTTCCTATAAAAATAGGACATTTTTGCAAAATTTCCTTTTAAAATGGGACATTTTTCAAAAATTTCCCATTAAAAATAGGAAATTTTTAAAAAATTTCCAACAAAAATAGGAAATTTTTTAAAAATTTCCCACAAAAATAGGAAATTTTTGAAAAATTTCCCACAAAAAAAGGAAATTTTTGAAAAATTTCCCATAAAAATAGGAAATTTTTGAAAAATTTCGCATAAAAATAGGAAATTTTTAAAAAAATTTCCTATAAAAATAGGAAATTTTTGAAAAATTTCCTATAAAAATAGGAAATTTTTGAAAAATTTCCTATAAAAATAATACATTTTTGAAAAATTTCCTATAAAAATAGGAAATTTTTGAAAAATTTCCTATAAAAATAGGAAATTTTTGAAAAATTTCCTATAAAAATAGGAAATTTTTGAAAAATTTCCTATAAAAATAGGAAATTTTTAAAAAATTTCCTATAAAAATAGGAAATTTTTGAAAAATTTCCTATAAAAATAGGAAATTTTTAAAAAATTTCCTATACAAATAGGAAATTTTTCAAAAATTTCCTATAAAAATAGCAAATTTTTGAAAAATTTCCTATAAAAATAGGAAATTTTTGAAAAATTTCCTTTAAAAATAATACATTTTTGAAAAATTTCCTATAAAAATAGGAAATTTTTGAAAAATTTCCTATAAAAATAGGAAATTTTTGAAAAATTTCCTATAAAAAATAGGAAATTTTTGAAAAATTTTCTATAAAAATAGGAAATTTTTGAAAAATTTCCTATAAAAATATTAAATTTTTGAAAAATTTCCTATAAAAATAGGAAATTTTTGAAAAATTTCCTATAAAAATAGAAAATTTTTGAAAAATTTCCTATAAAAATAGCAAATTTTTGAAAAATTTCCTATAAAAATAGGACATTTTTGAAAAATTTCCTGTAAAAATAGGAAATTTTTGAAAAATTTCCTATAAAAATAACAAATTTTTGAAAAATTTCCTATAAAAACAGGAAATTTTTGAAAAATTTCCTATAAAAATAGGAAATTTTTGAAAAATTTCCTATAAAAATAGGAAATTTTTGAAAAATTTCCTATAAAAATAGGAAATTTTTGAAAAATTTCCTATAAAAATAGGAAATTTTTGAAAAATTTCCTATAAAAATAGGAAATTTTTGAAAAATTTTCTATAAAAATAGGAAATTTTTGAAAAATTTCCTCTAAAAATAGGAAATTTTGAAAAAATTTCCTTTAAAAATAGGAAATTTTTGAAAATTAAAAAAAAAATGGGAAGTTTTTGAAAAATTTCCAGTTAAATAGGAAATTTTTGAAAAATTTCCTATAAAAATAGTACATTTTTGAAAAATTTCTTATAAAAATAGGAAATTTTTGAAAAATTTCCTATAAAAATAGGAAAGTTTTGAAAAATTGTAGGTAATCTTTCCAGGGTTAAATAAATGAAATTGAAATTTGGTAGATTAAACAAATGAGATGAAATATATTATATTTAAATTAAATTTATCAACCATATTAACAAAGACGATAATAATATTAATAACGATTTGAAGATGATAATAATAAAGATGATAATAATATGAATAATAATTTGAAAATGATAATAATAAAGATGATAATAAATATATTTCTTTTATAAAAACTTAAATAATATTTGAATTTTTATTTGAATTTTTGACCTGCAAAACAATAAAATCTAAAATCTTCTCAAAACTCTCAACAAATTAATCATA